>JAOUQZ010000014.1:4560373-4574489 GCA_028564935.1 Neosilurus hyrtlii
AACTCCACACAGAAATGCCCGAGCTGGGAATCGAACCCAGGACCTTCTTGCTGTGAGGCGGATGTGCTAACCACTACGCCACCATTATTATTATTATTATTATTATTATTATTATTATTATTATTTTTAATATTATTATTATTATAAATATTATTTTCTTCAACTCAGAATATTCTTTTGTCACACTATCTACAAATTAGGAGTGGATCACAACAAGCAACCACAGGTCCTAAATGTTCTATTTCTTAAATGTTTATAAAACTCTTCTCAATATTCTGGCTGTTCCCAAGAGTGCTGGGGAGTTTTTTGTATCAGTTCAGTTTTGATATTAACTCCAATCTTGTGAATATATTCTTGCATTTTTTGGGTAACAGTTCCATGAGCTCCAAAGAATCTGGGATCTAAAGCCTGTTATTATATTTTAAGAAAATGAGCAACTGAGACCTATGAAATGACCTAATGGCAATTACAAAATATAGCCTCTGACTGTCAAAGTCCAGCTCCTGGCCTTCACATGGCAGAAGTGTTTGGAACTAGCAGAAGGGGTGAATGGTGAGTAATTGGCACCACAAAACCAGTGCTTCAGCTAGGTTAGACTCGTTAGCTTTGGTAGGCATCCAACCTAGGAGAAGGATTATTCTGACTACAAAATCAGGATAAAAAAGATTCCAAAAAATACTGGTTTGTGCTTAACCATAAAACACACCTCCTTATGAGTGAAATGCTAAATACAAATATTGAACAGCATGAACAGGGCCGAATCCACTAGTGAAGGTTCTGTGCCCAGTAGGTGTCTCATTGACCCAAAGAGTGGGCCCGACCATCATGATGCAACTGCAGTGAGGAAAAAGTGGACCAAGCAAATAAAATGGGCTGTCATGGAATGTTACTGTAACCTAGTTGACAAACATGCCTTTAACCAGTGTCGGATGAGATAAGCTTCAGCCACCCTGCTACACTAAAAGGATTAGGCGGCAAATGAATTAATGACTTTTCACACTTCAAACCTTCTTTCTGTGATTGTAAATGTTTTACATTCAAATCTCCATATAGTTTCTAAATTTCACATTGTTTTCAGATAAACCCAAGTATAAAAGGCAAATTCCTAGATTCCACAACACCATTAACTATACAGTGGTACACATGCGCATTAATTACATTTTTGTGACATAGTATTGAGTCTTATGTGAGATCAACTAAGTATATTTGCATATATTCAAGAACAGCCAATCAATACTTGTACAGAGTGAAATGGCGCAAAAATAAAATAATAAAATAATCTCACGCTCACTTCAGTGAATAAACTACTCATACAATAAATCATAAATCATCATAAATAAAAAATCAACATAAAAAAATCATACACAGTCATAAAAAAATTTAATCAACATAAATCATCCAATAATCAAATAATACAGTAAATCATACAATTGCTCGTCTATAGGTATAATCACTGCTGTTGTATACAAATATACATAATGAAATCTACACACACACACACACGTGTGTGTGTGTGTCTAAAACAGATGCAGAATGAATCCTATTAGTGAGTAATATGTACAGTATTATCAATATGATAAACAGTAGAATGTAAATGTAGTGCAAAATGCAAATGTATAACAGTATTGTTGATTTATGAAGGAGTTGTATAATGGCCACAGATAGGAATGATTTCCTGTGTCATTCAGTGGAGCATTTAGTTGGTATCACTCTTTCACTGAACATGCTCCTGTGACTGATCAGCAGGTTGTAAAGCGGGTAGGAGGTAATGTTTAGAATTGTCTTTATTTTGGACAACATTTGCCTTTCCGACACTACCGCCAGAGAGTCCATCTCCATCCCCACTATGTTACTGGCCTTGCGGATGAGTTTATTCAGTCTGTTTGCGCCTGCAACCTTCAGCCTGCTGCCCCAGCATGCAAAAGCATAGAGGATAACGCTGGCCACAATAGACTACATCCTAAGCAGTGTTCAGCAGATGTTAAACGACTTTAGCCACCTCAAAAAAATATAGACGGCTCTGGCCCTTTTTGTTAATTGCACTAGTATTTAATTGCATATTGATTTATTGTCAATATGCACTGGGACCCACTGTAGACTCTGGCTCATCATGAAGATGTAATTTAAGACTTCACAGAGCTGGGGGGCACAAACTTTAAAGACACGGGGCTCACCCCATCCGGTCCTGTTGCCTTGCCTGAGTGGAGTCTTTTCAGCTGTCTCTCGACCTGATTAAAGGTGAAGTTAACAGGTGGGGAGGATTATCAGGTTTATCACAGGAGGCAGAGGTGCAGTAAGGAGGGTGGTGTGGCAGGAAGTTTCAGGCTTGCTCCTGACAAGTTAGAAGCGGACTTAAGAGTAGCCGCAGTGTCGAATCAGTTACAAAACATATTCAGCTCGTCTGCCCTGTCCTCACCACCCTCAGCTCCTCTGCTGACGGGCGGCCTGTAGTAAACTTTGGATCGTTCTCACCTCCTCTCTGTTGCCAGCCCTGAATGCCCTCTTCTTGTCATTAAGGAGGGCCTCGATGTTTTTAGTCACTCACGGCTTGTTATTTGGGTAACAATAGACCAATTGAGCTGGAACAATGGCATCTGTGCAGAAAGTTACATCATGTGAAATAGTGAGCCCATCAATGTTCTCACCATGGGGTTCCTAGAGTGCTTTCCAGTCTGTCGTTTCAAAACAGTCCTGTAGTCCCTCCAAGGCCTCCTCCAGTTGCGTCTATCAGTTCATAGTATCGCCATAACACTTCAGATTTCAGCTGGTAAGTCCATGGTTCTGGCCACTAATCCAACTGTAGCAGGATGTGTCCGAATGTAGGAGTTTTCTGAGTTTTCTCAAATGACTCAGTCCTGTCTTGCCCAAATCGTGAAGTTTAACTCCCAAAGAGCAGTGCATTTGTCAGGCACCTGTAGTGGTAAGCTGGCAGCAATCTGACAATGATGCTTATGCCAGACACCAACATGGTGATTTCCAAAACCATGCCCTCCAGAGACCAGAGGGGTGGTCACAATACGTTACCATTTAAAGAGACTGATGTACAGACTTCAATATAATGTCAATGGCAGACCAATGGGCTGGTCTTAAATTCCATGCCCATACTATAGACTGTTGTGATGACCTCAGCACCACGCCCAGTTCCAGTGAGGAGGTCGTCGCCTGCTGACCCTACCCTGTCAGTCTTGTTTGGTTAGCCACCTCTGCCACTGACATCACAATGGTTGTAATGCACTGACCAGGGGTGGTGGACCCCCTTATGGACAAGTTGGATCTGTCAGGAGATGTGCCTTTTAGGAAAGAATCTGTCATTTTGGCACCAGACAGTGCCTCCGAGCAGCACTTCCAGATTGCATATGGACTGCATTTCCTAGAGTACAACATGACCTATGATTACACACACTCATTTTTAATATCATCCAAGACTATAAAAGCACTCTTAAGTCATGAACACTTTTCAAGGGTGGGCTGAAAAGTTCATAGGCTAATTAACAAGTAGTAATGACAGAGCAATGGAACTTAAGAGCTTCTATACAATTTAATTGCTGCATCACCGATGGAAGAAGTGTCTAGACCATAGGGGAGACTAAGTTAAAAAATAAATAACATTAGTTCAAATTTCACCACTGCACTATGGTGAACCTATGAACTTTTCAGTCCACCCTTGGACATGACATTGTCATGTGTTACATCCTGAACTTTACCAGCCATCAATTTGTTTATTATAGTTAATCTGGTTAAGATCTTGTCAAAGCACGTTATTACCGTGGTAACTTATCTAGTTCAGGTATTCTAATTTTTATTCTTGACTAGCTCTTGATACTGCTGTTTGCTAATCACTTCATGCTTTGTGTGCTTTGAGCGCATTTTTTGGCCCATGTCTTTGAAATTGTTTGTCTTACATTAAATATGTTTGTTGTGCATTCACATGCACTTCCAGTGCCTGCTCTGACACATTTTTTAAGTATATGCAAAATACAGTATAGCCACTCATTGCATATTTTACAATATAAATAAATCCAAAAATTTGAATATTGAATCTACTAATAATTCTATTGATTATTAATAATATGTTAATAATGTTGGTGCACTGTATGGTAGTAGTAATGACAAGCAACAAGCAATTAAATTCAATTTGAATTAGTTTGTAATTATTAGTTATATCTATGTATTTGCTCTGCAAAATAACTATAATTAACAAGTGAAAATGTTTTGAATTTAGTCATATTTTCCATCTGTCTATCAATACTTAAATAATTTTATTGTATTGGCAGATAACATTGCTACATTTTGTGGGGGAGGCATTAAGGTGGCATCTGGTTAAAAAAATTTGGTAGTATAATAATTAAATTTTCATTTTCAAAATGCATGGGGCACTAAAAAATTATGCAAATTTCGTTTTGTTTTTAATCAGATTACCGAGATTTTTGTAAAGTCTCTGCACACATTGCTTACTGTCCCTTGTCTCTTTATCTCAAAATGTCTTTGTGGTGTTTAATGTGTTTTGAGTGAATGTTCACTTCTGCTTTAATTATAATTATAACTTTAAGGTATTTCCTCTTATAGGTATTTGCCCATAGTCAGTTTTATTTTTTTATTTAAAAATATGTTTACATTTGGCAGATGCTCTTATCCAGAGCGACTTACAATTATCATTTTTATACAACTGAGCAATTGAGGGTTGAGGGCCTTGCTCAAGGACCCAACAGTGGTGATAGTGGGGATGGAACCGCTGACCTTCGGGTCAGTAACCCATCGCCTTAACCACTAAACCACCACTGTGTCATCACACACATGTGTGTGGGGGCCATGGTTGTTTCATCTCATCCAGGAGCAAATACCACAGTGATGTCAGGAAAATGTCAGAGTTTTGACCTTGAAACAGTGGGCATTTTAAAAATATTTTGTTTAAGATCCTGGGGTTAATTTAAGGGTTAGATGTAGGTGCAGAATTATTTAGCTAAAGCAACACATAAGTCAATGAAAATACCTTAGAAAGATCACATTCCCCCTGAACATGTTTGTGAGTGATATCCGTGTACACATCTACTTTTCCACTGGGTCCAAGGCAGTAGGTTTTCAAAAGTGTCACCAGAGTGTTGATATGTATCAAACTGCCCTGGCTCTACAGGTAAACACATCCTTAATAGGATTCTTACATGATGGTTGGATTCGTGTGTGTTTTCTGTGTGTGTTCGTGCATGTGTGGGTGTCTAGGGAGAAGACACTATCATAGAGATGGAGTTGGGGTGAAGTTTACCGTCACCCCAATCTCAGTCCTAATCCTTCCTTAAGGGAACATGGCTGAACATGATACCAATTCCACTGCCCAATACTAAACAAAACCAGAGCGGCCCATCAAACTAAGCACACACAGATACACACAGAGACATATATGTTACCCAGTGTTATATGTCTTTAATATAATATACTCCTGTATATTACTGTTAAGGGACAACCATTATAGAAGCCAGAGTATGTGTGAAAATGTGATAGAGAGAGAGATAATAGAACTAAGTATAAGGTTTGTACATACTTTTACATACTTACACATCTGTGTGTAAAATTGTAATTCCTTATAAATTGAAGAAACTGTTGTGAATATTCATGCATTCTCTAGTATTATGTTGATAAATTTACAATTTACAATGTAGTAAATAATATATTATTTACGACATTGGAATGACATGATCTGAATGGATTTCTGTCTTTAAGATTTTAACCAATTGCTGAATAAGATTAAATTTGATATGGAGAATTATTCTGAGGCCAAATAATTTCCCACATCATACAAAATCCAAATTCTACAATTGTTTTATTATCCATTCAATATATATTTAAAATATTCCAAAAATATATATAAGCAGACAGTGTGGGATATGTGATATTTATCCTTGCCAGTTTTGAATATGTCCTTTTCTTTACAGTATATCAGACACACACATTATTATATTGCAAGCTATCTAGTTAGCATGGGTGAGCTCTATGAGGTTAATATGCTATGCCATTTCCTGTTCATCCTAGAAATAAAAATCAACAAAATATGGAATTAAAATAAAATTAATCGTTTCTATCATGGGTTGGTTTTGACATAATTTTTTTAACTTTATTAATTAGTAGGCCATATGAACATTAAGTTTACCTTTTTTTATGTCATCTAATCAAAAAACATTTTCAACAGAAGTGAAATTTTATTCCATCCATAAAGGATACAATATTCAAAAGAAACATGTTTCTGTCATAATCAGGAATTAAAGCCCAGTGTGCCACAGCCACAGTGCAATGAGCAATGCAATAATCTGCTTCAATCTCGTGGTTTTTAGCCATGGCAGAGACTTCTGTCTTGTTTTCCATAACCAAGCATGACACAATTGAAGGATTCTGCCCAATCTTTAAAAGTTTTCTATTGCTTTGACTCAAAGTGGTGCTTATCACTCACTGTTTGGCAAACAACATTTTCAAAATATAAAGTGGACACAACATGGTCCTTCTGCAAAGGAAATTGCATTATTCTGTCAATGAGGGCTGTAATGCTTCAACCAGAAGCTTTTTTTAATTAGTGGGTTTACCCCATTAATCTGCTGAAGCTGAACTGCTGCATTATGATTCCTTTGGGAAATGTGAGTATATTGGTTTGTTGTGGGTTTTTTTTTACACTTTTAAAATATGCTATATCTCATATACTTCCTGTAAACATAATCTAATTTAAGATCACATATATTTCTTGACAAGCTACAGCTCACATCCAAAACAAATTTTTCTGAATTCTTGTGCTTCCAGCTTTTATATTACATTGATGAATATGATGCTTTATGTTCTTCAAGGTTAGATTATTTCTTTTTTTCCTGATTTGGTAAATTGGGTTTATTTGAGTTGTTTCAGGGCAATGGTCTGTACACAGTAAGAGATAAAGTCACAAATATAACCACATAGTTTACTTTCACAAATTTTCTGTCCTTCACAAGTAAAAGCTATAAGTCACAGTAGATGGATCGCATGTGCACTTCTTCAACCTGTCTGTATTGATTGGGTATAAGTTGAGCCTACATACAAGTATACAGAAACATTGGGTCAAAGGGCTTTAGACCTATCTGAAGAAAATACATAACTTATTTTCTGGTGTGCTGTGTGGTGTGTAAACAGAAAGAAAAAGGTTGAGATTTATGTGCAAAAATGAATGAGTTGACACAGTTTTTTTTTTATGTGGTATGTCATATTTTAGTCTATACTGATTATAGACACAAAAAAACATGATTTAGGAGAGAAATTAACTATTTAATACACATATGTGTGCCATGTGTGTGGGAATAATTCTACTCTGAAATTCCACTCCGAATGAAAAACAGATGACCAGTTGTATCAATTGTGTGCATGTGTGCGCATGTGTGTGTGTGTGTGTGTGTGTCTGCATATGTGTGTGTGTGTGTGTGTGTCTGTGTGTCTGTGTGTGTGTGTGTGTGTGTTTAACAAATAATTCACTACTAAGCGGAACTCCTGGCTAGCATAAATTATATTGTTTCATTGTTATTTTCCAACTCATTATTTAGAAAAACGTCTCTATACTTTTTCTTTACTACAAAATAATCTCACGCTATTGCATTCTCACAGCAAGAAATTAATTTGAGGGGAGATGAGGAAATTTACAAGGAAGAGAAAAAAAAAGCATGAATTTGAATTGTCAATCATGTTATTCATGTTATTCACCATAGCAGCTGAGAGCTAATTAAATGTGAGCAAGAAAACTAAGATGAGGTCACGGGGAGGCTGGAGCATATCTTGGCCAATGCTGAGCAATGCAGTTTACATCCTAAACAACTCGTCAGACCATCGTAGAGCCAATACACACACAATCAATCACACTCACATTTAAAGACTAATTGGAATAGCCATTGAGCCTAATGTGCATATTTTGGACTGTGGAAGGAAAGCAAAGTACTCGGAGGAAACCCACACAAGCATAGGGTAACATGCAAACTCCCCACAGAAACACCCTTGCCAAACGCGGGGACTCAAACCCAGGACTTTCTTGCTATGAGGCAGGCATGCTAACCACTATGCCAGTGGTATAGATTAAATGACGAAATAGAGGATGCACACGAAATCAGTAAAAAATAAGAGAAAAACAAAAGAAGGCTTCATTTTTTACTATATAAATGTACTTACTGTAAAGACCTCAAAGACTGCTAAAATTCACAATTCAGTATATTCCTCACTTGAGATTAAGGAAGAAGTCTATAAGTATAAAAGAGTATATTTGCAAAAGAGATAGGAAATAAAATAAATAAGTAATTTTAGCTCTATTTGCATCCTCAGCCCGAATCCAGAACAGCCATGAAGCTCCAGGCTGGATCTCGACCCAAGCTGTTCTAGATCCCCCATTGGCTCAACTGACGTCATACACTGGAAGGACAACAAGGAGGAATCAGCTTAACAGCCATCATCTCCAAATGGCTGCCCTGCTGTGGAATTCAGACTTCCTGCGAGCTCATTTTCATGATTGTAAATGACATGATCTCATCATTATAGATTGAAAAGAATGCACCTGAGGTATGCAAAGTTATAGTTATTGTTAAGGTGATGCATAAGGGTAAGCTATTTTTCATTGTTAGCATTTTCTAACACTTTATTTAAATATGATAATAAATCATTCCTTTTCACTGGGGTTCATGTGAATTGGGTGCATAGATTTTAATAACGGATGGAGTTTACTAAGATAATTTTTTTATACAAAGCAGCAGTTTATAAATGACAAGGACAGAGCTTAGACAGACAGATAGATAGATAGATAGATAGATAGATAGATAGATAGATAGATAGATAGATAGATAGATAGATAGATAGATAAATAGATTAAAAGGTTAAAGGCTTAGCCAGTGTCTCTTTGGCAATCTTGGAGTTTAAACTCTCTCCCTCAATCACACAATTAACCACAACTCCAGCATTCAGCATTATCATTGTTTCACTACAAATTGTGTTGAATGCTAATAAATCTGGTAAATGGCACCTAGACACAGCTCTGTTTACTTGCACAGTGCATGAAAATACTGCAGACTCATTCACTGGATCCTTCTATAGCAAAATGTGTTAGCAGATAACTAGTGCTACTGGACAGTTAATATGTTAGTATTCTTATCTAGTTGAAAGAGGTTTTTGATCCCAAACTCAAATGTACAACAAATCCACAAGCTACTTCAAATCTACAATGATATTGAAGTGAAGCTGCCATTAGTAGCAAATCCTGGATTTAAATCTCTTTTTTCATCATTAAATTGATATTAAAAGACATATGTAGGAATATACTATATCTGTATCAGCCACTTTCATACAAACACTTGTTCACCTCTTCATTCTTGCAATGATCTGATAGCTAATAAGTGTAAAATAAGTCAAGTAAGCTTGTTAATTTAAACCAAGAGCTTCAGTTAATGTTCATCATCAAAAATCAGAATGGGAAAAAATGTGACATGATGACTTTTACTGTGGTATGTTCATTGGTGCCAGATGGGCTGGTATTGGAGTATTTCAGAAACTCATGATCTCCAGAGATTTTCTCACACTGCAGTCTGTAGTGTTTGCACAGAATGGTGCAAAAACATCCAGTGAGAAGGACTGGAGAGATGAAGACTGGGGAAAAAAGAAGTGCCCTTACCACCTGTAGAACTGGTGCCCACTGGATGATTTTTCTTTCTTTCTTTGTAAACTCTAGAGATTGTTATGCATGAAAATCATGAAAATGAATCTGCGGTTCAGCTCCCCGGACTACTAGGCTGGGGTTTACTTTTCAACACACTTACCTGCACACCTGTCATCAGTTTAGTTATTCTCTGGGCTTTCTATTGGCTGTCCCGTTCACTTGTTTTCTATTTAAGCTATTCTGACACTTTAGTTAACAATCCTCATCATGTACTTTCCTGTTTGTTCTCGCACCTGTTGTTTGTTTCAATTTCTGATTCCAGTCATGTGCGCTGTCCCGCCTGGCTTGCATACTCCACACTAATATCCATACGGTGTGTCTTTGGTTTCATTTCTGGTCTGCAAACTAGCCTGAAAGATTGGACTAGGAGTTTTAACCTGTTTGCCTGTAGAACTGTGAACTTGTGTCTGCCTTTGTTCTGTGAGTCTACATATTGGCCTTGTGCTCCTTCCTTTTCAGTTTCTGTTAATTTGTGAGCCCGAACAATAAAGTTAATTGCCAAAGACTTCTTCCTATTCGTTTGGTTTCAAATGGTTTAGAAGAATTCTATATTGAAATTGCTTTTGATTTTTCAGTTTTTCTATTGAGATTAATTTATGTCACAGGTGTTCAGTGGGGGCGGAACAATGGCGTAGTGGTTGGCAAATCTACCCCACAGAAAGAGGTTCCTGGATTTGAGTCCCAGGCTCAGGAGTTACTGTGTGGAGTTTGCATGTACTCCTCATGCTTACATGGGCTTCTTTTGGGTACCCTGGTTTCATTCCATAGTCCAAAGACATGCACATTAGATTAATTACCTTTTTCAAATTGCCCCTAGGGGTGTGTGTGTGTGTGTGTGTGTGTGTGTGTGTGTGTGTGTGTGTTGGCTCTGCGATGGACTGGCAAGCTGTTTAGGGTGTTGCCCAGTGTCATCTGAGACTCTGAGGCTCCAGCCTCTCCATGACCCTAATAGTATGATTAAATGGTTTGGTAAAGGAGTGAGATGAAAGAGTGTTTTAACATTTCATATCATTTTGAAACATGTATTTATGAACCTTTCTTTGTGTACAGGGACACTGTTATTCTGGTTTGGCACCACTTAGCACCAGTAATCCCAAATCAACAGCATACAGATCTATCTTGGTAGTGACAGTTTTCACATATAGGTGTCAAATATCCACATACGTTTGGTCATATAGAGTACATATTTTCATTTATGTCAATATGTATATGATGGAGAGTAATAAAATATTATACCACATATACAGTGAATGTGACCTACTTCTACCTGACTAATGTAAGAACTTGACTGTTTTTGTAGCAAACTTGGTGGACTTCAGAAGGAAGAAGGCACCTGCTACTATTCTCAGCAGCAGCATAAAGAGAATAAACTATAATGGACCAATAAAACAGAAGCCATGAAGAGCCAGAGGCAACTTTTGGAGGCTCAGGCACTTTACTCCACATGCTCCATCAGACTGTACAAGAGAATTTTCAAGGACATCATATGCTGGGGCTATTCAGTAAAAAGGAAGAAACTAACAGAATGAATAAACTCACTAAGGGAGTAGGTCGTATCATGGAGATGGTGCAGATGGAAATGGTATCCAAATAGACCATCATGTGGAGTGTCTCCCAGCACTGTCAGTGGAATACTGAAAACCATCTTCAGCAATAGGCTGATCCAACCACAGTAGGTTTGACAATTTGAATCTGAACTTAGACAATAACAATATCAGTACATAAGCAGCTACAGTGCAAACTGTATGAGAGCACAACAGCCTTCCTGAAAGTTGGAGAAAGAGTACAGTTTTCAACTAAATAAGAATAACTCTAGTATCATTTGGATTGAGAAACAAACTTTCTGAGTATCCAACAGACCAACACATCAATCCTTCTCCAAAACTTGTTCTTGTAATGGCTCTCATACACTGATTGAAAAAACTGGAGTTCATCAAAACACCACAGTGTCACAAAATCATCAGACAGTCATTATCTCCACCAGTGATAATTATATTATTACAAACAGTGCTGTTTTTTTGTTGTTGTTGTTGTTGTTTGTTTTTTAAGGCAGGTTGCGAACAAGCAGGTGCATGGTCAGTACCATCCTATCAATATACAGTTTGTTAAAGATCTTCACAAAATCAGGAGCAGAATACTTTGGGTGGATTTAAAGAACTATAGTGAAATTGATTTTTGGGATCATTGATTTTCCTTTAATATACTGTATCTATACATCTATCTATCATCCATTTACCCTTAGACATTTCAAAATGATTTCTGAATTTATTCAAAAGACTTTTATTTCAGCTTGTGCACCAAATGATGAGCTGCAGAATGCACAATTTTCTTCGCCTGTTTGTTTAGTGATCTAGATTTATAGTCAACACAACAGTCAGCCACTGTCACCTGCTGAGATGTCATTGTTGCTTCCCCATGCATGGCACGTTGCACAGGAGGCAATCAGTTCAACAGATGACTACATTTATCCCAGAAAACTCCACACATTATGCTCGGTGTCCTGTTAACCCTTGTGTTATGTTCAGTTCAAAATGAGCCATATTAAATATTTATTACAAGTAAAATTGAATTTCCCCATGGACCTTTTTTGCAATAATTCTATCTTCAATACTGAAAATATATCATGTTGTAGGCATATTCAGGCCCTGAATTTTATCAGATAAAAAAGATTAAAAATGACAGCTGAAAAGTGACATCTCTTATAAGTACTCCCACCACTGCACAAGCACACTATCACCTCCATCACTGAGCACTGAATGGAATCTGGCAGGTTAATTAAATCTTTTATTGTTTCTGTTAAAAATAACTGAAATGAAGTTTTGCTGTATTAGTAATTAGTATATACTACACACTGAACAGTACAATGTGATTGGTTCGATATCTTGGGATTATTAACAATTATTTGCAGAAGGCGAAGGGGATGCTCCAGAATATTTCCCAAGACGAAATGTCAATCCTGAGGCAAATTAGTGTTTTAGTTTATACTACATGGGAACATTAGCTAAAGTCACATTTACTTTTTTTTAAGCATTACAGAAAGATGAGGTCTGTGCGCATGCATGTTTATCAGATTAAATAACAATTTAGGCTGAGGAGAGTAACTCACCTCTGTTATAGAACTAATAAATAACTTTAGAGCTAAGAAACAACTTTAATGTTACTTGGACATATAAACTAATTAAATAAATAATTCGCAACCTGAATATGCTTTCAGAGCCAAGGCTTTGCACTGTTCAGTCTTTTGAGGGTTTTTTGTTTGTTTGTTTTGGTTTCAAAACTGCAAAAATGTCAAGCTCAAATATGCTCTTCAATGGTCAGAAAGATTAAACACAGTGTGAAACAGTCTGTGTTAAACTTCCCACTGGTTTTCACAACGCCTTCGGTCCAGGTACAAGGTGAAAAATCCAGGCTCTTCCTTGTAGTTTGGATGGAACTTAAGAATTTGCCTCAACCAGTTCATTGGCTTTATACATGCTTTTTGCAATTTCACAGTTCAGGGGATTTTTACGGACCGCTGGGCAAATTTTTTCCAACATGCTTAAATGCTTAGTGCTTTATTGGCTTCAGTGAATTTCGGACTGCTTTCTCTTGTAGTATATACTAATAGACGTTATTCACCTTACAAGCTTAGGAAGAATCTTGAATCAAAATGGTGGACAAAAATCTGTGGTGTGTCATGGTCACTGATTCTAAAATCCTAGAAATTCAACCAAATGTTGTCCCAAATTTTTTTAACAAAGCTATGCAATGGCCTTGACACTTTTCAAGGTAACAAACATTCTTTATTCAAACTTTGAGTTTGAAAACATACTATCCCATGCAGGATGAGCAGAGCGTAAGGGTTGTGAAACGGCGTCTTTTTAAACTCATATAAACTTTTAATCTATTCTATGTGAGATTTCTGTGGTTAATTTTTTCATGTTTTAAAGCATGATGACACCACCTGCTCTAAGTGATCATGAAAACCTTGAGTGTTTGTCAGCTGTTTCAGTTCAGACATTACCCACTGTTCCCTACAGCAGAAAAATATTTTTATGTGTGACTTCATTTCAGGTGGCAAAGCAACAAAATGTAAATATGTTAGGGGGTTGATACTTTTCTCTACCCACTATACCAGGGGTTTTGCTGCAAAATGAGATACATGTATATCCATTTCACTAGATTTGAGAAAAATATTTTTCCTTAATTATACAAAGTATATATTATATATGTATAAGTATACTATGCTATATATAAAGTATGCAGTGGCTAGTAAACATGCTGAGATGCAATGCTTTATGTCTGTCCAGAAGTCCCTTTTACACACACACACACACACACACACACACACACACACACACACACACACACACACACACACACACAGCTCACTCTAAGCTGTAGATCAGATATAAGCATTGTTACATTTCATCAGCAATGAGG
>JAOUQZ010000014.1:4606600-4617346 GCA_028564935.1 Neosilurus hyrtlii
TCTCTCTCTCTCTCTCTCTCTCTCTCTCTCTCTCTCTCTCTCTCTCTCTCTCTCTCTCTCTCTCGCTCTCTCTCTCTTTGTACATGTTAAACACAATACATGTTCAGCTGTAATCTGTTTTGCATTATTGCTGTTATGCACAACCTTGAAGTCATATAGCATGAGCACATGCATAAACGCCCACTGTGTCATATTATAATGTTTGTGGAGTGTTTTTATTGAGGTGTGTGTTACATCTAACTGTGTATATAATCCAGATATGATATTTGAAGGGTAACCTTTTAGTCAGGCAACCTGTCTGTCAAGCCAGCAAGCTAAATTGGACGGTATTTACGCTCACCTGATGTTGAGTATCACAGTGCAAATGAGCATGCCAATCAAATGTACATTGTCTTTTACTATTTTTTTATATAGTGTATGGATATTACTTGTAAATCGATTTTGTATTCTTGTATAAATACTATGAGCTATCAATAACACACTGCATCCATAGTAAAACTGATGTACATGACTGTATGACCAAACTAAAGTACCAGAATGGACTGTACTTACCTTCAGAATAGTATGTGAGTACTGTTGCTGCTTTCCCTTTAAATAATATGTAATTCAAACCAGCAGGTCCTTATAACCTTTGTTATGCCTAAGAAAAGATATTTCAGTTCCTTTTTAATGTCTGAATTTTTTTATATTAAGACAAATCATGATAATGTATGTCTATGATGTGTGTCTCCCATACTACTGCACAATATATATGGTTCTATACAGAAAACCTTATATAGTACATAGTGAACCAATGAGTGAGGCAGCTGTTTCAAACGCAGCAGGAAATACTGAAATCCTATTCAGGTCTGCCAAGTGACAAAATCCCATTATGTCTGTCTAATGACGATCTGCCTAGTTATTTGGGATAGCAGGAGGACATGGCTCATACCCAAAATGTATATTAATTTCTTAAGTAATCATAGTTGTTGACATTTGTGATAATAATTAATATACACCAATCAACTATAACATTAATGCAGTGGCATATTATTGTGCGTCTAAAATGTCTCTAAGTGATTAAGGCATGGACTCCATAGGACCTCTTAGGGTGTGCTGTGCTTTTTGGCACTAAGCAATTCACTGCACTTCCTTTGATTTCTGTAAGTTGGAAGGTTTGGTCCTCAATGGTTTGTAATTTGTTGGCCAGTACATCCTACAGATGGGAAATTTGGAGGCAAATTTTCCTCAAACCATTCCTGGACAGTTTTTGGGGGGTTTTTTTGCAGAAAGGCAGGGTACATTATCCTGCTACAAGAGGCTAAAGCCATTAGGAAACACCATGGTCATGAAGGCGTGTTCTTGGTCTGCAACAATGTTTAGGTAGGTAATATGTGTTTTAGTAACATCCACATGAATTGTAGAACCAAAGCTTTTCAGAGCAGAATATTGCCCAAAACATCTCACTGTTTCCAGGGGCCTGCGTACTTCGCTCAGTCCATTCTGTTGCCATCTTTTCCCTATGAAACTGACAAACATGCACCAAGCTATGATGGAGGAAAAAAAAGTGATTCGTGTTGACAGCAATCTGTAAAGCATTGAGTCCAAATATACATACACATACACATTCTTTCTGCTTCCAACACATCAATTTCAAGAACTGATGTTCATGTGCTACATAATGTACCCCACCCCATTACAGATGCCAATGAAATGAGATAATCACTGTTACTCACTTCACTTCTCAGTGGTTTTGAAGTTAAGGCTGATCGGTGTATGCAGTATTTAATATGTATAATTTTCGTATGTATCTTCTTTTATACAGTCTGTCTGAGCCTGTACCCAATGTGGCTTCAGATTGTGGTTCTTAGCTGGTGGGAGTGGAACCCAATGTGGCCTTCTGCTGTAAACCTTGAGGATTTATGTTTTGAACATTCTGAAATGCTTTTCTGCTTGTTACTGACAGTTCAATGCATTCTTGGTGAAGAAAAAAATCCTACTGTTTGGTTCACTTTACTTGGCCAGTGAGATACTAAATTAGTGGGAAAGACCAAGATAGCAGGTAAGCAATCTCATGTCAGAGTAAAAAGAATAAAATTGACTGTAAATATCTAATCACTTAACTGTTTTTTTTAATAACTCAAACTACCCTTTGCTGTATATGCTAAGATAGCACCACAGCTAATTACATACTAGCTAACAAATGAAAAAGAACTGTTAAAGTCACTGTAAAGAGTCTTAAAGTAAATTGATTCATCAGTTTCTTTTCTGTCATATTCCTAATAAAAAATGTGCTCCTTGCTACATACTTGAATCATTAGGGGTAGTCACTGAGTGTGCACTGAAAACCATATTGTAGCACAGCATTGAGTATTGGGCTCAGGTGTGTTAGATTAAGGATTAGAGTGAAACTCCCCGCTACACAGCAGCTCTGATTAGGGTGAATCAGGCCCTGGCGGACCAGTGCAGGGAATTCTGGGTAATGGGATAAATCCATTACAGGGTATCATGTTTCCGCCTCATTCATTCCAGCCTGTCATGGCATGCAGATAGAGCCACTCGCCTGAATGCTCGAGCCGATCTCTCTTATGTAATCTGCCACCTACAACAGCCTGACAATGACTACATCTGCAAAGAGGCCAAAAATATTGAATTTTTTATTCTTCCAAACCGCCCCAGCCTCGTTTCCTCTCATTATCTCATTGTCTCTTCTCCATCTTTGTGTTTCTGTATTTTTCCTTATTTCTTTCCTATTTCTATTTCTCTGATCCTGTCTCTCTTGTATTCTTGCTTGCTTGCTCACTCAATTGATCCCTTCTTCTTTGCTTTTTTGTTCTCCAAGACAGTGATGTACAGAAGTGATAAGGAACGCAACGTTAATTATTCCCCACCACCTTGTGCCGTTCTGTCATTTACATGTCAAAGCTAATCTCCTTCCATCGTATAGGTGTCAGGGTTGTTTACTCCATCTGTATGTGCCTGTGCTTCATAAACACGTTTGCCTGCTGGTCTCCTGAACAGGCCAAAGCAGGCTAATGGTCACCATGTAGAGATCCTGATAGGATGTCGCTGGCTTGCATGTGTGTACGACAGTGTGTGTATATGTGTGGCTCGATATGGTTGCCCAATTACTGTCCACTGCAGAAAAGGAGAGCCGTCATCCTCTCTCTCTCTCTCTCTCTCTCTCTCCTTCTTGTCAGGTTGTCCCTACAACAAGACAGACTGCACTGTGCTCCCACTGGGAGTCATTACTACAGTGCGCACACACACAGACACACACACACACACAGTCACTAGCGCACATGCTACAAGTACGCCTCCACATTCCTACACACCTATATTCTCATTTGCACACACACACCCATTCAGTTACACACAGCTGATTGTCACACACACTTTTGTTTCCCTTTCACAAACAACAGTTTATTTACATCTCAACTCACAGCGCAACAATTAAAACTCAACAATTGTTATCTGTCTGCTCAGGATATGATCTTAACCACTGGATGCTGAAAAGCAATAGACGTCTTTGATGCTCCAGTAATCGTTTACATAAACAAAACAACAGTTGAATATTTTAATTTGTTTGTGTTCTGTAATGAAGCTTGTGATTAATTGTGAACAGATCCGAGAGCCCTGAATCCAGAAACCTATTCTGGTTGTTTACCGAAATTCCCTGCTTGGCCAATCATAACTTGATTTTAGAGATTTTACAGCTCCAGGCTTATTGTATTATTATCTGATTATATTAATGAATAATATTTAATTGTGTTTGCGAATCCAGCTTGTATTTGTTTTATATTAATTTTTACATTGAATGGTTATTGTTATTTAAATTCAAGTAATCATGGGCCTTCTGTATATTAAACGTGAGGCCTGGGACTCTTAACACTTTTCTTAGGCTCTGTAATATGCAAACTTGAAACACATTACCTTTTCCAGACATGCATTTGCATACTGAAACCTTACAGGCTGTTATTTGTGATGCAATAACATTTTACTTCATGATTTTACCAGCTTGTGCATTTAAATTAGTCTCCTGGAAGTGTTTTACTAATAAATTATGCATTATACAGTATGCATGCCATGTATGGTATTGAACGGTATATAAACTACTTTTTAATTGAGCATAAGGTCTGTGAAAGACCTTGAGCTAGGATTTCTCTGTACAGACCAAGCAAACAAAGTTAATAGGAAGTTTATTAAATGACATTTTAAAATGGCGGCCTTTTTTTAAATTCACTTCAGGCGCAGTTACTTACTTTTTTCACTTCGATTGGGGTACTAGCTCTTAACAGGGTTTTGGTAGCTTTGGGCTCGTTTTCCTTCCTGTGACGAACAAGATCTTTCTGGCTAGCAACGAATACTTCATGGGACTTTGTAAACTCTTTATCCCTTAGGATATTTCCTGTGTACCATTTCTCTTTAAAGAAATGCTGAGTGCTTCTCTGGAAGCTGCTACAGTTCATAGTGCACAATGCAACAAGCTAACGGGTAAGTTACCGGTCAGATATGCACCTCATGTACGGTATCGGATGATTTTCCAGATTCTGTATTTTGGCTCTTTCTTGGACTACACTCTAGACAGAGATCAATTTGTCAATCTTACATTATATCAGAGCTAGTCTTATAAGAGTGTTCCTGTTATCAGTGAGGACTGTCTTGCTTGTAACCTTTCACTCGCATTGCAGTTCCACTATCAGTCCAAAGTGTATCACTGGCTTTTCATATTTCGTTCATGAATTTATCTCTTGGGATTACTTCTCTCACCATTACTGCTTATCTATTATTATGGTGTTTGGTTGCTGTGCTGTTACTTGCTCATCCATCTTGATCCTAAAGTCACTTTTTTAGTTTTTAATTTGGTTTCTCAAAGACATGTTCTTTTGCTTAGACTAGGTTGGAAAGTGCATGCTGTCAGTGCACACTGTGTCTGCTTACTATTTCAAACCGTCTACTAAGTACTGAATTATTAGTGCACTTGGGCTTTCCAGCCCTTTGTAACTCAGCAGCTTCTGCTTTCTCCATCTTTCTAGTCATATATTCTATGGAAGTGCTTATCCTGCCACCGCCTCTTTCCTTGCACCTCTTGATTCTTTTATCCGTCTCTCCTGTAAGTTTGCAGCATTGTCTTATCAGTTCATTCGTAAGGGGCCTTGCTTGGATACACTGCTGAATTTTTCGTGTCTCATCAAGTTACTGGACAATTTCTGCCTGGTGTACAATCTCTAAATATTAGAGTTTAGGTGAAATTTTTCTGCGATGGCCTGGCGAGCTTTCCCCGCCCTCGCCCAGAGTCAATTAGGGTATGATACGGGACCCTAATTAGGATTAAGCGGTTCAGAAAATGAATGAATGAAATTTTTCATGAGAACTTTTCTGTTCTTGGTATCACACTTTTTATCTCTTGGCCGATATATTGTGCCAGCTGGATTCTTGTTGACTGGCAAGCTTTGATTCTGTTCTTCTCATTCAGCTGGCACTTTAGAACCTGTCCTACTTAGGTGGATTTTGCTGCCATTCAACTTTCTTTCTCATGTTTCATTGTAATTTGAGAATCCTTAAGTATCTGTAGCTGTCTGTAGCTTCTGTATTGCTTGATTTACCTACCACATATTGCTTGGTTTTACTACCATCCAGGCATACCTCTTCAGTGTAAATGCCCTTGCAGTGGAGTTTAATCTGATGAATTGTATAATAAAATCCTTCATAAGAATTTATCTCCCATCCTAGACTCATACATGCATTTCTATTCTGTTTTTCCCCAATTTTTTTATTTTGTTCCCTCATTCACTTTCACGAGCTAGCTATAGGCTAGTAAGCTCTTACTCGTTCTTAGTGATAATCAGGCTGAATAAGTTTTGGTCTATGCATAACAGCAGTACTCCTCATGATGTATACCATTCTTGATGGTGACCTGAGCAAATCAGCTTCAAGAGTGGTCCTCCAGCAGGTCCTGGAGGACCCTGAGGTCTTTCATGAAGGCTCTTATATGCTGAGCATTCTGCTCAGCAGTCCAGGTAAGCCATAAGTTGATGTGCCTGGACTGGACTTTTTTCCATTAGTGTGTTGTGCTGAATTGGTTTCCAGCTCTCTTCTCGATGGTACTCTTCTCTTTTGTTGTTGATTTTGTTTAAAAATTAATAGCTTTTTTATCAGTATACACATACACAATACACTTATTCTTTATTTTTTTAGATACTTTCTCCTTCAAAGTCCTTTAAATTGTCTCGTTACATAAGGTGCTAGATGATTTATTGGTATTACTGTTATTATTGTTATAATAATGATGATGATGATGATGATGATTATTATTATTATTATTATTTAAGTAGTAGTAGTAATAGTAGTGGTAGTATTTTTATTATTTAAAAAAGTTAATGTTTAGTGCATTTAGGTGCTTTAAACTTGACCCTCTGATTCTCAGCCTGGGATCCTATCACAATCTCGCCTGATCATGTGATTCCTAATGACCTAATTTACCTTCTCCCTTTATATATGATGATTAATAATTCCAGTGGCATGTGGATGTGTGTATGATGTTAAGGGACCTGTGATCGTCTGTGGCATGCCTTGGTCTTTTTCAGGGATGCTGTTTGTGTATGTGAATTCTCAGCAGACTTCATTAGTTAAAACAAAGCGACTTGTCCGTTTTGTCGGCTCCTCCAGCTTAATTGATACTGATTTGCTTATTGGCTCTCATGGGGATTTCAAGTGTGTTTTGTGTCGCTGCCAGCACTGTTTTTTCTCTCGTCTCTACATTGGAAAACTGCTCCATGCCTTTGCATTTTTCCTTCATTAAAAGCACTTGCATATACACACTCACTCTATTTGAGGACTGTACTCTTCATTAAAACTCAATTTAAATAGCTCATGTAATTTCAAAATGCCTGCATTTTATTTGAATGCTTGCAACACCGCTGAACTCTCCCCCAGACATAAAAAACACACATGGATAAATGCAGCTCAGCTAATTGGCAAGGTTTGTTTGTGCCTTAAACTTTTATCTTTCGATTATTCTCACTTATTTTTCTTTTTCTTTTCACAATTCTAATTCCACTGTATGCAAACAAGCAAAGAAAGCATTAACATCGAGCCTGTCCTTTACTCGGTTTTATGTGTATGCATGTGTGCAAGATCTCTCTGTTTAATAGCAGTCAAAAACAGTGCTGTGGTTTGGGAGTTGCAAGTTTATTAAGGCATGACATCACAGCCTAATCCTGCATTGTGTTAAGTGTGACAGAATAATAAACACAGATATGGATACATGAAACATCCTGCACACATGCAGGCTTTATCACTAGTTGAACAGAGCATAAAGGAGCTGTACTTTGTCTTTAAGAGCAGATCTCTAATAAGAGACAGTGGAAGAAAACCAACCATGGGTAAGCAGCCCTTGTGAATTATCATACAAGAGCACCAAAATACATTTTTTGGTTTCCCCCACTGTGCTATTAAAGTTGATCTTCGCTTTAATGTCATGGCCAAAGTGCAGAAACGGTTCATAAAGCGTCCAGCCTCTCAGAGGATCATCACTCTCCTCAGTCCCTGAGGAACAATGGGATTATGATGCGCATATGAAGGCCAATTTAAACTATAATCAGAGATGAAATCATCATATGATCTTATTAAGGAGGATTAAGCACTGACATTTCTTACCCAGATTGCCCTTTCTAATTCACGGTAACATCCAAGTTCATGACCGTACTGAGGACAAGGAAGATAAAGAGAGAATAAGCGAGACTTATTAAACATGTATAGCAGGTTCCATTTGGAGACTATTAGTGATAGGTTATGTTTTGCAATAGCCCTCTATTCACCCTACAGAGGCCCAATCCTGTCTGATCTTGGAAGCTAAGGAGAGTCGGGCCTGGTTAGTGCTTGGATGGGAGACCAACTGGGAATAGCAGGTGCTGTGGAGGGTTAGGGAACAGAGCTGGCCCCTACCCTGTAAAAAAAAAAAATCTGCCAAGAAAACTCAATGAAAATAGAGTCTCCAATGGTTGGGTTCAACTAAAAGCACTACCATATGTTTTGCTATAACTCTTGATCCATTCACATTAAGTGCCCTGTTTATTATTGTTGTTGATAATGTTTTTTGTTGTTGTTGTTGTTGTTGTTAAGAGTTTGTTGTAATAGCATAATTATAAATTACGTAATAATCAATTATCAAAAGCTTCATTCTGCGTTGGAAAACTTAAACATTGTTCATTGTTGGCAGAACAATTTGTATTCATTCCATTATTATACACATTAAGCTATTCATTATTTTATCATTATATCATAGCAAAAGAAAATAATTGATTCTTTTTGGATGGGAGAATCTAATGAGTATTTGTATTAAAAAAGAAAAAAATTTAAAACCATATAAATATATACATTTCTTTGTTTATGATTAATGTGAATGTGAATGTTAAACTACCAAAACAAAGTATTATACGTTGAAAAATAAATATATGTTACTTAAAAATAAAGGTATGTTATGGATATTTTCACCCCCACATTTAGGACATAAATATAAAATATTCAATATAAAAGAAAAATCCAGGAATACTGAAGGAAACCTAAAAATATTACATAAAAAAAATTGAGAACACTGAACAGAAGAAGCCACCTTGAATTTTTACCATAAAGCTTTATCAAATACCTTTAAACTCTGCAGAAGTGGTGTGTCAAACAATTAAAATTAATTATTGGAGCTGTAATGCTAATTTATTGTTCAGGTCAAGCAGCTCATTTTTGTTCATTCCATGAATAATGACTGCATCATCATTCAACTTTAGACTGAGCTTCACCTCATTCACAGTAAGCAAATAAACATTAAATAAACAAATAAAACTAATAAATCTGTATTAGAAGCATGTGTTACTAATGCACTCAAAAATTGAAGTAACAAAGTGCACCTATAAGGGTACAAAAAGCTTGTCACTGGGGGCAAGCTTTTTGCTTTTTGTTGCATTTAGATTTTTAGCGCATTTAGAAAGACAATTGTGCTCCCTTCAGTGGCGGACCATTGTTGTACCTTATCAAATTAACTACTAGCTGTTCATTTTTGTCCACTTTTCTCTTGCAACCCTCGGGATAGCTGCAGGGACCCTTACGGTTGAAATTGTACAAATTTGTCTCTTGATATATATATATATATATTGATTGATTGATTGATTGATTAATTGTGCAAGCTAAATTGTTTGCCACTCTTCTCAAATTATTTAAAACAAATTAATAGAATGTGAGGCTTTCTGTTGGTGTGTCCCCCTTTCCCCCACTCATTCCATTTGACTCATTTGCTAAACTGCTTAATCCTACCACTAGGGTCGCGGGGAGGCTGTGCCTATCTCAGTCGACACTGTGAGAAGGCACGGTACACCATGAACAGCTTACCAGACCATCGCAGAGCCACACACAACCATTCATACTCACTCACACCTAGAGTCAATTTGGAACAGACAATTATGCATGTCTTTGGACTATGGAAGGAAACCAGAGTACCCAAAGGAAAGCCACACAAGCATGAGAAGCACATGATCTCCACACAGAACTCCTGAGCCTTCTTGTTGTGAGGCAGACTTGCTAACCTCTTCGCCACCGTGCTGCCTGAATTATGTTTGTGCTTATAATATTGTAAGGTATACAATTTATACAGTTTTATAAGATGAATCGAACAAGGCTAGTGGGGATGTTGCGTGTGGATTCAAACCTGTTTAGTTCAAGCTGGGTGTGGCTGGGTATATCATACTAGTGACCCAGCTAAGACAAGGTGCATCCATGATTCAATCATCCATTCATTTTCTGAACCGCTTAATCCTAATTAGGGTCTAATTACTCAATACTGGCACCCATCTTAGCCGACTCTAGGCAAGGGCAGAGTACACCCTGGACAGCACGCCAGACCATCGCAGGGTATATATATATATACTCATGTATTTTTACTTAATATTGTTGTTTCTTTTATTCGTTATGTATTGTTTATTCAGCTCTGGCAACTTTAATAATGAAGAAGCTCATTCTTTTTCCCCGCTCATGATGGACCTGTGAAGCACTGTGCTAATTAGTGTGCTGTTCTAGCATTACTAACTGGGATCTATCTGGGGTCTTATAGTAAGAAATCTGCCCAAGAGCGTCTGTTCATTTCACCAGTAGTCCCAGAACGCTCTTATTACAGTGCACAGCTGTTGTTGGTGAGATCTGTGTGTGTGTGTGTGTGTGTGTGTGTGTGTGTGTGTGTGTGTGTGTGTGTGTGTGTGTGTTTAGTTCAGAGAGAGAGAGAGAGAGAGAGAGACAGAAAGCGAGAGAAAGTTTCATTTTAAGAGGCCCTTATTGCTGAAGAGCATAAGCTGTATGGATGAATGCACTTATTTTGCTCACCTCTCTCTCTCTCTCTTTCTCTCTCTCTCTCTCTCTCTCTCTCTCTCTCTCTCTCTCTTTCGCTCTCGCACAGTAAGAAACACATACACAGAAGGGTCTATATAAAGTGGGTGTGTAGCTGTGAGCTTGGTTAGTGTTCTGTGTGTGTGTGTGTGTGTGTGTGTGTGTGTGTGTGTGTGTGTGTGTGTTTGTGTGTTGCATTAGCCTATTTCGCTCTATGTGAGTTAGTGTACGGGTAAAGCTGTAACAAAAGTAGGCCAGTTAATGCAGCCCAAAGCTAGCAGCAACTCTCTATGGGAGGATGCTTTCTCATCCTCCGTGTTAGTGCATACACACACACACACACACACACACACATACACACACACACACACACACACACACACACACACACACACACAC
>JAOUQZ010000014.1:4741614-4753593 GCA_028564935.1 Neosilurus hyrtlii
GTGTGTGTGTGTGTGTGTGTGTGTGTGTGTGTGTGTGTGTGTGTATGTGTGTGTGTGTGTGTGCGCGCGTGTGTGTGAGGGAGTAATGAGATTTTTAGGTCTCTTGAGATGCGTGGCCCAAGATGGAATCACTTGACTGACACCTCAGGCACAATCTCATTCCTTTTTTATTTATTATTTTTTTATTTTTATCCATCCCTCATTTGGAGAGAAAAAAATCAATCCAGCCAATGGAACGAAAAACGGAGGTCTGCTCAGAAATAGCATGTAGCTATTTTTTTTGGCTTATGAACAACCTTTTAAATGCTTGTACACACTCGAGAAGTGCAGTTTGTACTGTGATTGGCACTGATGTTCCTCTCTGTTAGTCCAGAGAGTGAAACACTTTTTGTTGTTCTGATACTGTATCCTTTGCAGTAGTAAGAAAAATATACAGTTAATCACCAAAAGCAGGGTGGATACTGACATCCACTAAGCCTGAGCTGAATAATTTAATATATACTATACATTACCATAAGACAAGCAAATTAAAATGTGATCATTTTTTTAAATGTTTATAATTGAAGCATTATTATGAGTTTGCGGGGTGGATAAATAACTATCATTTGCTGAATGGAACGTGGATGTAGCTGAATAGTTCCTGAGACAGAATGTCACTAACATCCAGCGACAAATTATCTGTCCATGCAGCGAGGTAATTTCACTGGACAAGATTTCTTGAATTAAGATTGTTAAATCTATAAATAAGATTATAGTGTAAAGTTGAACATTTAAATGAGAATTTAACTCTTAAAACAAGATACATTATCTAACACTTCTAAAAAAAAGGGTTTTTTAAAAATAATTTGCAGTATAGTATTAGAAGACAGAAATCGACAGAGGCCAGGCATGAACATGTTGTAATATAGAACTGATACACGCTTACACTCTTGTTGTACACTCTCACACACCCAGTCTTGCTCATACATACACAGGCTCACACACACACATACACACACTCACACTCATTATGTGCTCTATTGTGTACTCTCAGTGCAGACCCTTAGGGCTTTAGGCATTATAGGCTGCTCTCTGAGGTGTGCGAGTGTATGTGTGTGAGAGACAGATTAGCACAGATGCACTGTGGGCAGAGTCCCCCTCTCTCTCTCTCTCTCTCTCTCTCTTCCTCTCTCTCTCTCTCTCTCTTTCTCGCTCTGAAGCACATGATGATGAAATCGCTTTATAAAACGGGAAATCGCTTTCTGGGGAAATAATATCACCTTCTCATCCCATACACACACAACCTCGTTTCTCCACCCATGCTCTGCTCTCGTGTGTGCGTGTGTGATAATGTTATGGCTTTTGTGAATACCCAATTACACTTAATTGCCCTTTTTGTCTTCTATTTATTTTTCCTCTTCCTATCTTTCTCTTCATCTCTTGTTCTCCTTCCCTATCTTTCTCCATTCCTCTTTCCCCTTCTTTCTCGCTTCATATCCCTCACTTCCATCCCTACCTCTCACCACCTTGCATCGCCTTTTTCTCTCTGTCCCCTTTTCTTGAATTCTTCCACATGCTTGTCTCCTCCATTTGCACTCTCTCTCCCCATAACACCCTTTCTCACATTTTCTTGCCTCTTGGGTCGCCATACTTTCATCATTTGGTCGTATCTCTCACAGTCTCACTCACTTTTTAAAATTCCCTTCTCTTTTGTGCTCTCTCTCTCTCTCTCTTTCTCTCTCTTCTTTCTTTCTCTTGCATCTTCACTCTAATCTCTTTCTTTCTCCCTTGATGTGTTTGTCTGTGTACAGGGATGCTCCTCCCCCATGGTGGTAAAGTTTGCTGACACTCAGAAAGATAAGGAGCAGCGGCGGCTGCAACAGCAATTAGCTCAGCAGATGCAGCAGCTGAACAGCGCCTCCGCCTGGGGCAGTCTTACTGGCCTGACTGGCCTCACCCCGCAGTACCTGGCAGTAAGAGGCCACACCCACTCGGCCACGCCCATCAGCACCACAGTCAGTTACTGTCTCAGACCCTCACTCTTCAGGCTCCGCCCACTCTCTTGTAGCCAGACACCTTGTCTTCTCGCATTTCCCCTTTTGCTATTTCTGTCTTTCTGCCAGCTTTCGGCACCAATCAAAACAGCTAATCCCAATAGCGGCAGGATGAAGGTGCTAATTGGATAAGTCACAAGACATAGCGAAGAGAATAGTGATGATTCTGAAGTGATTTTTTCACAAGGAAATTTATTCCTTGTGTTAGCAGGCTCTATTTTTAGCAAATGATAATTTGGGTGTGTGTGATTATTCTGTATGTGTTTTCCAATCTTGATTCTCACTGCATTTGTTAAGGTTTTCCTGTTATAACACCTCCCTGTGTTTAGGTGAAATAAATATCCAGGATAAAAAAAAAATCACTGAGTGGGGAAAAAATCATCTCCTCCTCTTCCAACTTTCTCATTTCTAGAACTTTCTTATTCCACTGCTTGAAAAGCAATAACCTGTGATTTTTTTTTTATCCTGTGAGCAGTCGTGATCATCTTTATCTTTAACCTTTGACTAAGCACCTTTGACCTTTAGCCAAGCTTTCTGCTCTTTTAGTTCCTTCTAGTACTGTTTACATTCTGTGCAACAAAGCTACAGCAGAGGAAAACTGCAGAGCACAGACCCATGGGCATGTTTTTGAGTGCAATACATTATAAACTCCAAATGTTTCTGAGCAGGTAGCCAATCCTTAAAACTAGTTAAATCTCAGAAATCCTGTGAATGTCATTTATGGGATCAGCGATCAGCCTACAAGGCGTACAAGACCTACTTGGTAAACAAGCATTTAAAACAATTACGATTAACACTTAACACATATGAATGTGGCTTTATAATCCTCATGTAATTTCTGAAATGTAAACTAACTGCTGTCATGTTAACTAGCTGGCTAGCACGGCATGCACTCGTACAAGCTAAACCATATTCCTACTGGAGTACCTATAAAATCTCAATGACATGCCAATATTTTATGTGTAAACTCAAAGACATGCCTGTGGGCTGCAATTAGTGGGGTTTTTTACTATTTATTATTGTTGTTGCTGTAAAACTAAATCATAGGATTTTTCCGAAGCATTTTTACTTTCGGTGCTCTGAAACTAGATGCATTATTTTAGATTTAGTCAAAGAGAGACTGTTGCTAGAAATCCCTTAAGGGTTCACTGTAGTTTATCCTCTAGGATCTCGGGGGACTGTGCTGTTTAATATCCTTTGTATTTCACATGATCTTTGTATTTCACATGATGATTACTGTGTAATCATTTCTAATAATATATATATATATATATATATATGCTGTTTTTTTTTTTTTAAGTAATTTATGTTTGTGAAAGGCAAAATCCTAGCACTTGAGGCTTGATGGTCTCACTTAAGGATTGACTTTGGGTTAAGTTAAGCAACAGGAGGTGCTTATTTGGTATTGTGTGCATGCAATACACGTGCTCTGCTATATTTCCTCATGCTTTGAGCACAAGTTCTGCTTTGAGCAAATATGTCATGATGGCTATGTTCTCCGATTTCCTTTTGTACCTGAATCTCTCTCCCTCTCTCTCTTTCTCTCTCTTTCTCTCTCTCTCTCTCTCTCTCTCTCTCTCTCTCTCTTTCTTTCTGCCCCCCCTCTCTTTTTCCCTGTCTCTCTGTAGTTGCTACAGCAGGCAGCCTCATCCAGTAATCTTGGAGCATTCAGTGGGATCCAGCAGATGGCAGGTAAGTTGATTTCTGTTGACCCTGCACCTGCCTGTCCCAGCGTATAACCCTGTAAAATCCAATTTAACCCTTCTTCTAAACTCCCATTACTAAACCATTCTTTTTTCTGGATCATTTAAACTCTAGCATGACCTTTTCTTTATTGTAAAGTTATGATCTTAAGATCAGTAAGAAGAGTCAGGGAACGTGTGTTAAGAGATGTTGGTATCGTAAGTACACACACTCGTGGACTCCGATGCAGGGCGCATTCCTACTGTATCTTGAACCCAGTGTCCCTGTGACATGCTCTGGATCCACTGTGACCCTGAATTAATGAATGAATGTATGAAAGAAAGAGAGATCTGAAATAATGAGAACGCACCTTGAGCCTTTTTTATGTCTATGTTGCCTGACATTTCTGCAGAGCCCTTTCCGTTTCTCATGGGTGCGTTTTTAGAAAGGTGTCCTAAATTTCAGCAAGGTGCCCCAAATGAGTCCTCTGGTGTTCAGCAATCTGCCGCTCTTCCTTTTTTTTTTTGTTGGACTAGCAAATGCGCTAAAGCTTTTCATCCCACTTTAAAGGACATCATCTGGGTTATTTTGTCCATGCTCTGAATCGTGTCCTCTTGACGTGACAAGTTTTGTGAAGATGTGATTTTACTTCTGAGACTTTTTAAAAGGAAATTATTCGCTTGTGAAGCATTTCTCCTGACTGTACCGTGTCTTACTGGGAGATCCATCAAACAATATCAATCGATCAGTTTCAAGAGATGACTGATTTGACTTGGCAAATCAGCATACATGCAGTATCATCGAATTCATGATATATTACAGTACATGCTCATACCATATCACTGCATGAAGCAAATGAACAAGATTAAAATGAGCACTTAGAGAGCACACATTACTGCCAAGCCAAAAAAGTAACAGAAAGTACACAGCATTCCTTGCTGTGCCTGCTGTACCAACACACTTGCAAAACATCCTGAATATTAGACAGATCATCTACAAAATTTAATTGAGTCTTCTTTGTTCAAAGCCCCACCAGATAGAAATTTCATGAAAGAATTCATATAAAATTTTGCATAATCCTGCTAACAAACAAACACAAATGAACAAAGATGGCTAGCTAGCGACCTAGCTCAGTATATAATTTAAGAAAGGCATTAAGCTACTGCCTGCAATCTATGTATACTTTGGTTATCCTAGGCATAATTAAAATGTGTTAATTTAGTCATTATACTGTAGACCAATATACTGAATATACAGCCATCATACCCAGGTTCAGCATTATATTTTAAGGTCCCAGATTAATCCAGAATTCCGTTTTTTGGTTTTAAAGCAAATTAAAATATAGTTAATGGGGACGTTATGTTTTGTGGTCATGCAAAGATTTTCAGGATTTTCATTTTGTAGAGTGTCACCCCTGTGCAAACCCCCCCATCCCCCCCCCGTCCCCGTCCACACACACAAAAACAAAAAACACAAAAAAAAACAGGTGAGCTGCTGATGCAGTGCAGATGAGAGCTCTTTAATCGTCTTTAAGAGTTTTAATATATACTGCATGAAAACATAAAGAAGAAAACTCAAAAGAATTAGATTGTTTAGTATATACTAGGTGAAAAAACAAACAAAAATTTGATTTTTATGGATTAGTTTTCCATGTTAATGCCTGATAGTAATGATATCGCCTGTTCCAGTTGACTGTGGCAAACTGTAAACATCTGTCATTTTGTTTCAAGCATTGTCCACTCGGGATAAAATATTTTAATCCCAAAATAGTGGACCAATCAGATTGTGCCATTCCTGTGTAATATATACTAATAGATACGAATTCTAAATATGTTTTTGTTTCTTTTACATGCCTCTCACCACAGACAGTGAGAGACATGGCCGGCCTTTGATAACCCAGTTAGCTGCACTGGTAGGAGAGCAGTGAAAACCCGTTGATAGTGGGCCCTGAACCCCCAACCTAGGGTTCAGTAAGTCAGTAAACATATATTCTAAAACAATGATTGTTATATGTAAACATCAAATATGTACACTTCTGTGATTGTCAGTATAGCCTAATGTGCTAACAATGCTTTATAAATATTCTATCTTGAATATTTTTTAAAAGAAATTCTCACAGGCCCTGTTATCCTTCAAATATCACATTTTGTGATTCAAAATGTTGTGGCAGTTCACATACAGCATGTGCAAAGTAAAAAGCCTCATTGTATACACATTAGTTTTCATTCTGTAATGATTCTAACACCGTTTAAACATAATCAGCACCCAGAGAGGATTTTTTTTGTATTCCGGTCCAACTGCGTACAACTACAAAAAAGTGTGTGTGTGTGTGTGTGTGTGTGTGTGTGTGTGTGTGTGTGTGTGTGTGTCCTTATCTTCATGTGGTACAAACCAGCAGGAGCCCGTGAGCTCACCAAGATCTTAGCGCCTTCTCTCAGTTGAATTGTGCATCTCAGTTGGATCCTTCCATCTGTCGCCTGGCAACAGGCCGTGATTGGCAGGCACTATGTGCAGCTGACATCTGGCGTGGGCGGAGCTAGAAGCCATAAGGAGCTCTGAAACACACACTGAGCACTAAGAGCTAGTGAAATCTCTCCACTGACCACCCTCTGTCTACTGGGATCTTGAAGAAACTCTCACACACAGACACACACACACATTTTCACTCCCACTTTTGCATTTTCTCCTTCTAACACTCTTTTTCTCTCACATGCACAAACACAGATTTTCTCGCACGTCCTCCTCCCACATGCTAAATTTCTTGTTTTCGCCCTTTCTTGGGCACGCAAACACACACACACACACACACACACACACACACACACACACACACACACACACACACACACACACATAAAGATTTACTCATACAAAATTGCATGCACAGAACCTCAACAACCTCCTGCAACTTGTGTAATTGTCCTCTGTGACCACCAGTCGTACTTGTGCCAGCTAATCAGCGGGTATTTTTAAACACACACAAGCATACATACAAATGCCCCAAAAATCTGTCTGTGATTTCAAGTCTATTCAGAAGCACAAAAGAGCTCCTTAACTGCCTGTTTGCCTGCTGCTTCCTTCAGCAAACGCTTCTTTTACATAGCTCTTTTCTCTTCTCAGGCTTTTGGCCTCTGACACATACACATACATATTCATGCACATTCATAAACATTCACACAAGCTTCACAACATTAATGTGAACACACAATGAATGATGCATTGACAGCAATTTAGAAAAAATCCTTCTGGTTTAGCCCACGCCCACTTTATTATATGGAGTGTTAGGCAGATACAGTGGGATCTACTTTCAGACCTGCATAAGTTTTGGCTTCTTTCCACTCCTTTCCATGTACAAAGTTGGCACTTGCTCCTGTTGTGCTTCCTCACTGGGTTTTATTTGTAAGAAGAAGTCACACAGTACGCACCAGACAAGATACAAGCTCTGATCTATAGTCTCCAGTGTCCAATCTACATGAAGTAGTCAAATCTCTCTGCCAGTAAACATTTCTCATATCCAGTCAAGCTCTCCAAGAGACCAAGGGGACCAAAATGGTCTCCTTTCCCCCCCTTTTTACATTGTTATGCGTTGCTTACTGAATATGTGGACTTCCAAGAGAATTTTCCATTGTGATAATTAGGACGGGGGCAGCACGATGGTGTGGTGGTTAGCTTGTCTTTCTCTGTTTACAGCAAGAAGGTCCTTGGTTTGAGTCCCAGGCTGGGCATTTCTGTAGACCTTGCATGTTCTTCCCATGCATATGTGGGATTCCTCCACGTGCCCCGGTTTCCTCCCACAGTCCAATGACATGTATATTGGGTTAATTGGCTATTTTGGATTACCCCATGTGTGAATGTGAGTAAGATTGGTTGTGTGTTTGGTGAGTATCCATACACAGTAACAGCGATTGTAATTTCTCCACCAAAATTTTGCCTGCCGTAAATAATTGTGTTTCTACGTCTATAGTTGGTGTAATGAATAAAATGTGTGACTGTTAGTATAATGGGGGCATTTGCTAATAAATTAGGATGTTTGTATTAATAGGATGAAAAGACAGTCTTTGATCCATATGTTTACATCAGCTGATCTTATTTGTATGATACATCCTATCTCCGGGAATCATTCTTGTCTGGTTGTTTTTTTATTTATTTTTCTGATTGAAGGAACACGTCAGGATATATCTCAGCTTTTTAAATTAGCTCTGTTTCTGACAGCTTTTTTAATCAGAGGACAATCTCACCGAATCCTTCTCTCCGAGAGTTATGCAGTGACATCTTGGTTCAAAGACTTGTCACACATTTTCACCAAAGAATGAAAAACAGATGACGCGCCACATGCTAAGAAGTACATTTTCATCATCTTTCTGCTGTTTGAAGCTTGTTCCTGCTTGTTCTGTAGACGATTTAGAAGCATGGAGTGTAATGGGTTTTACACACCAAGCCATTTGCTGGCTGCCGGATTGATGCTGTCAAACATCTGTGGATGTGGCATCATCTATGCATTTGCACCATCTTCTGCTCACTAGTTCGTCATCGCTAGTGGCGAGTGAACATGCTGAATCAGTGCTGAAAGGCTTTTCTGGAAGATCGGTGCAGAAGAAGAAGAAGAGAAGCAGAAATTACTTGATTATTCCTTCAGAATTTACTGCTGTAGGTAGCTGTATGTTTTTGCACCGAAATGGACGAGGAGAGCGAGCAGATTGTTTACAGTTTAGAAGAGCAGATTCCAGGTGTTACAGTATGAACTGTAGCTATGCTGCTAAGCTCATTTTTGGTAATCCATGTACTACTGCACTAAAAAGGGTTGCACAAAAATAGGCATCTTTTGATTATTTAGTAGAGTAGTACACAATTCAGGGCACAGAGCTTGTCTGTGCTTCTTGGGAGCAACTCTGACTTGGAACTTGAAGGAAAGTTAAAATAGTCTTTCTCCATATACGGAAGGGGGATTGATCTCAGGTGGGTGGTGTTACCACACAAGTGCATCGCTTGATTTCAATGGGATCTAGGGAAGTCCGTATAGGTACTTGGCTTTTGTCTGATGTGTTAAGGTTAAAATGACTCTACGTTAAAATATTTCTACGTGTATTTTACTTGGCGTGCGCTAACTTATGTGTGTCTGGTGTGTGTAATCAATACAGTGCATGTGCACGCTGCACAATATGCTACACATATATATATATGCACATTCTCTATGATACTCTACTCTCACACATACACACAACACACACTTTTTGTAATTATTTGAGACACACTTTGCAGGATGTTTGAACTGCATGCACACACTTCCTCTCCCACACACACTTTATCATCGTCCTTTTAAAATGAGCTGACACGTACATGTCAAAATATATTCCACACACACACACATAGTCATTCACACACTTCTATGTTGATAGCCATTCCTTTTTCACATTAGTCCATTACCGTCACACACTCCAGTGAGTACTCGTTCATCCTGTGTAGCACTCAGGACACTCTTGTAGAGATCAGTGTGTGTTAACACGCCATCATCCATGTTGTTGCGCAGCCACACACACCCACGATGGCTGACTGTCTCTCTCTCTTTAGGTATGAACGCGCTGCAGTTACAGAATCTGGCCACTCTGGCAGCGGCCGCCGCAGCAGCTCAGAGCTCGGCCAGCCCGTCCACCGCTAGTGCCCTGACCTCCAGCACAGGCTCCCTGGGAGCCCTGGCCAGCCCAGGTAACCGGCGGCCGCCTAGCCTTCATCGTCCATCACCATCGTTCTCACCGTTGTAGCATCGGCACTGCAGCAGTTATGCTTTCTCCTTTCCCTCCATGAGCCGTCTTCATCCACATCCTTGAACTTAGCCATTGCATCAGAACGCCTGCGTCATGGCCATGTGTCTGTTCTTCCGTTATGTCCTTGTGTATTCCCGTTTACGCATTTTGTCACGTTTCGTAGCTATTACTGAGTCTTTCATTGCTGCCGAAACTCTTAGAAAAGGGCAAAAGTATTTTTGGCAGCACTTACTGGGAGAGGTGTGAGTTTAGAGCGTCAGAGTCATTTTGACAGAGCGGATTGCTTTCTGCATGATTCTCATTTCCTCATTTCATCTCTCACACTGGCACCCTGCACATCTCCCTCCCTCTGTACATCCTTCTTTCTGTATCCATCTCTCTACAGAAACAGCATTAATTAAGAAACTATGCACTTAACACTTTTTTACCATGTGCTCTGTTTCACTTCATGATTATCATCATCATCATCATCATCATCATCATCATCATCATCACTTTCCTGACCTTCTGTTGTCTCTTTCCTTTCCTTTATGTGTGTGTGTGTGTGTGTGTGTGTGTGTGTGTGTGTGTGTGTGTGTGTGTGTGTGTGTGTGTAAGAGACTTTTTTTAACATTAAATATGTGTGAACACTTCATACCCGCAATGGTGTGACACATACCCCCCTCTCTCAGCAGCAGGCTCCACAGCTAACACGAGTGCCGGAGCAATGGGTTCTCTTGGTTCTTTGGGAACGCTGCAAGGCCTTGCCGGGGCCACCGTGGGCCTCAACAACATTAATGCACTAGCAGGTAGCGTCAACAGTGAGTATAAACTTCATCCGCCTCACCCATCCCATCCCACGCATACACATGCCTGGAGAGATGCCTGCCCACCGATCCACCTACACACACACACACACACACACACACACACACACACACACAATAAACCAGCAATCAAACATAAGAAGGGCATCTCTCTGGGTACGATAGGAGTTTGCTGTCTGTATATGTCTAGCGTCTAGATGTGGGTGTGTTTTGTTTGCTGTTTATATTCATGTTTCTTATTCAGGATATGAGAGTCTGTACTCTTGGATCCCTGGATTAATTCTCCCTGAGTTATTTGTATCAAAACATTACCTGATGTATGAAATTACCACAGATTATGAACAGTATACTTGGAATGTCATCTGATCATTCTGATACAACAACACACTGACTGTGACGTTGTAGTAGTATTATGTTTATATGTTATAATTAGCATTTTATACATGTAGTATTATTATTATTATCATTATCAATTAATTAATTAATTAATTGTTATTATTATTATTATTATTATTATTATTATTATCCTGTGATAACTTGGCTAGCTGTCCAGGATGTATCCGGCCCTTGCCCAGAATGGGCTGAGATGGACACCAGCCATTATTATTATTATTGTTATTATTATTATTATTATTATTATTATTATTATTATTATTATTATGTCATTTCTGCTAAAAAAGCATCTCTTTTCAATTCATGTTCATGTTTAAAAAATGTAAATTCGAGCTAGCAATAAGAAAATGCTGATTTGGTGGTACAATAAATAACCATGAATCGGAAACACTGGCGTTTGTAATGAAATGATGATATTTCTTTTCATCATGGAGTAATAACCTCCACTCTGTCTACTGCAGTAAAATAATAATAACACTTATTATTGCTTACAGTACTTAATAATATGTATTATGTATTTGTTTACTTATATATTTACTTAGTCATTTATTTATCAGGGTTCTCCCCTAATTGTGAAAATTGTGTTAAAAAAATTATGTAGACTGAGGTTAGGAACAGGAGCAGTTGGGGAGTAAATAACTTATAAAGATAGAAGTGCAGATTTCCACTGTGTGCGTGTGTGTGTATACACATTTAGCAAACTCCTCTTCGCCCTGTCTCCACAGACACCTTCACAAACCAGACGCCCAGCAAATCCATTGCTCTCTCTTTCTCACTCTCTCTCTCTCGCTCTCTCTCTTGCTCTCTCTCTCTTTCTCTCTCTCTATCTTTCTCTCTCTCTGTCCCTCTCTGTCTCTTTGTCGCTGTCTGTTCCACTCTCTATTTCTGTGTGTTTCTCTGGGCTTATGATTGTTTAACTGTTGTACAGTTGTTAGCTTTGTGAGTGTGTATGTTTGTGGTGTTGTGTGCAGCACTTATCTAGAAAGCAGGGTGTGTTCAGGTCTTTGTTGGAGCCCATTCAGTTGCGTGATTAGTGTCTGATTCAGTAGCTACGGGCCTCATATGTTACTTTTTTTAATTGAAAGGCTGTGTGTGTGTGGATGACCTAACCTGGATGTCTGCATTTTCCCCAAATGACCTTTCAGACATGTTACTGGTTTTATAAATCAGGATTTCCAAAAACGTCACATCATCCGTTTTACATTAATTGAAATGACTTTCTAATAGACACACACACACACACAGACACACACACACACACACACACACACACACACACACACACACACACACACACACACA
>JAOUQZ010000014.1:4753693-4790875 GCA_028564935.1 Neosilurus hyrtlii
CACACACACTCACACACACACACACACACACACACACACACACACACACACACACACACACACACACACACACACACCGCTCATTATAAAGGCCATATAGTTTAATTGAATAGTAAAGGTCAGTATTGTAATTATTGCAGGATAAATGAGAGAGCTGCGGTTGAAGCACCCTGTTCATCATTTATTGTTTGCAGGACGTCAAGCCAAAAGGCCAGTCTGTAAATATGCATGAATTAGTCATCACACACATACATACACACACACACACACACACACACACACACACACACACGCACGCATGTGCACGCACATACATAGACATCTATGAAACTGTTCCTAAGTAGATACCCTCCTGAGTTCTTGTGTTCTCTCATTGTTACATCTCAGTCATAGATCTTTGATATTAAAAGCACATTAAAAACAAGAAATAAACTCCCACAACCCACTTGTGCATCTCCTCACTGCACACCTTTTCCTATTCGTTCTTCTGTAGTTACTGAATAATTCATGAAGAATACCTAATAGTTGCTGAATAATAGGGCTCAAGATGTATATGTTTGTTGTTGTGGGATGGTATTGTTTTTTCCACATTCTGGTGTTGAATAAAGAGGTACAATAGTTCGTCGCCACTGTAATTGGCTGTTCATTTATTTAGTTTATTCTGAATTGAAAACTACAGAACTGTGCAAAAAAAAAACCCTTAAGCATATGCAAGAAAATGCTGGAAAGTAAAGATGACCACTAAAATAAGTGGTCATCTTTACAAGATGTCACCCCCCAAGCAAGTAGGAACACCCTGAAAAGCTCACCAGACCATCTCGGGCAATACACACCCATTCAAACTCACACCTGCACGCTAGGGCAGTGGTGGCTCAGTGGATAAGGGTCTGGGTTACTGATCAGAAGGTTGGTGGTTTAAGCCCCAGTATCACCAAGCTGCCCTAACGCTAACCCTTATAACCCCCAGCTGCTCAGTTATATAAATGAGATAAAAGAAATGTTAGTCGCTCTGGATAACGGCATCTGCCAAATGCCATAAAATGTAAAAGTAATTCTAGGGTAAATTTAGCACAGCCTAATGTGCATTTTTTTGGACTATGGGAGGAAACCAGATTACCCAGAGGAAACCCACACAAGCACAGGAGAACATGCAAACTCCACACAAAAACGTTGAAGCCAGGGACTTGCAACCGAGGATGTTCTTGCGAACAGAGACGGACGTCCTAAGAATTATGCCACTGTGCAGCACCAAAAATAATGTTTAATAATATAATATGCTTTTGTACTCACTGAATAATCCATAATTCGAAAAATCAGTACTTTAAAAGGAGCCCTAAGACTTTTGCACAGTACTGTAGTTTACTCATTTATTTTAATAACTGCCATTAAAGGAAGAATGGAAACAGAGGATTAATAATTTCCTGGTGTTATAATATGGTGAAGAAGTGGTGATCGCGACATGCTGTCGTTCTTATGTTGCTTGCATGTGTCGGCCGTGGTTCCCACTTGCTTACACTGCTGTGTTATACATGTTCTTTATCTTGTGTGTGGGTGTATACCAGCACTTTTTATTGTTGCTGATTGTGAGCTGTTGTTATGTGTGAACGTGAGTGTCTTGAGATGTGGTGTAAACTGTGTAACTGTGTAACTGTTCAGAAAAAACAATGAAATGTACAGCTTTTCTTTTTAGCCCAAGAATATCTAAGAACTATTGAAACTTAGTGTCCCACACGCTCTGAAAGTAGTGTGTCAATATCCAACAAATCTGCTAAATAGCCAAAAATATCTCACAAGATTTACCAACAAGACACAAAATGTTTTATTTATATTAAATTATTGTCCAATGATGTTGCAGAGGTGGTTAAGGCTATGGGTTACTGAAGGTCAGCGGTTCAATCCCCAATATCACCACTGTTGGGCACTTGAGCAAGGCCCTTAACCGTCAATTGCTCAGCTGTATAAAAATGATAATTGTAAGTCACTCTGAATAAGAGCATCTGCCAAATGCTGTAAATGTAAATGTACATTGCGGACGGTGCCGCTAACATCATGATTCAAATCAAAACCCAGCCAACTTCAACTTAAGCAACAGCCAGCCAATTAAAAGCAATACAAAATGTGCACACTCACATCATGCTGAGTTGTTCAGTGTTCTTTCTGAAACTGTGTGACACACTGCATATTGTTTATATAAGTGGGGGAAAAGGATGCTGCAGTGCTAAAACTAGCAACATCTTCAAGTCAAATCACTTTTGTTCTTTGCCCTAGAATCTAACTGTCTCAGCCAAATACAAGCATTAGTGTTACCAGGCCACTTTTTTTGACAGTGAAAATAATATAAATCAGTGAGTTTGACTAAGGGCAGCACAGTGGTGTAGTGATTAACATGAAGGTCCTGGATTCAAGTCCCAGGATTGGGTATTTCTGTGTGGAGTTTGCTTGTTTACCCCATGCATGCATAGATTTCATCAGGGTACTCCGGTTTCCTCCCACAGTCCAAAGACATGTACTTTAGTCTAATTGGCTGTTCCAGCGCAAGTGTAAATGGTTGTGTGTTGGCCATGCAATGGTCTGGTGAACTTTTCAGGGTGTACTCCATCTTCACTCAGTGATGGCTGAGATAGGTTCCAGCCTCCCTGCGACCCTAGGGGTGAGCACTTTGGCAAAAAAGAGCGAGTTTGAATAGACACAGATTTGAACACTTTTCATACGCCTTGGGCCTAGTCTATCAACTGAAGCTGTATGTAAATGTTTTCAACAGGCAACCAAATTCACACAACTTAGAAGAAATTTACAGAAATTTCTATATTGCTGATATTCATCAAAAATCAAGTGCCAAATATTTAATTTTCACCTCAGCCATTACAACAGGTTAATACACCCAAGACGCATGCTAAACCTCTCCTCTTGTTATACTGAGACTGTGCTTATATCCTAATTTAATAGTTGTCTTAGATTGCAGTCTACAACATAAAATCATTGGCCTTAAGAATTTTTTTTTCATTATTCTTACATGCATCAGAAATAAATGAACTATTTACACATAACAATCTAATCCTTAAATAACTTTCTTTAATTTAAAATTCTTATTAGTGAACTTACTTTGTCAACTCAGAAGCTCCAACAGTTTTTCCAAACTGTATTTTCATAAAAGTAATTTACATACAAATCCATTTATTATACAGTACCAAAATCTGCTATAGCAAATTTTTGACATTTTAAAAAATTGTACTGTTATGCTGAATTTTGTTGTGTAATTTGTTTGATCTTAAACAGGCAGCAATATATTATTCATTATCCTCAATATTACCATACACTGCTTATTTATAATTGAGATAAGGGGAAATGAAGTACATTTCATTAATGTCTCAACTTCCTGCGTTGTCTGATTTGTATATTGTTTATGTCTGTTTCGTGTATTTTTTGTGTCGCTGTTTCTTTTCTGAGTATGTGTGATGTGGAAAAAAAAAAACACTTCCCCCCAGTCCCAAGCGCTAATGAGTAAGTGCACTTCTTTCTTCTTTATTGTTGGGTTTTATGTAAAGTTGCTCACATGCTCTCAGGTGTGGCTGCCCTGAATGGCGGCGGCTCGGCCGGCCCCATGGATGCCCTCACTCAGGCTTACTCAGGAATCCAGCAGTATGCCGCTGCCGCCCTGCCCACACTCTACAGCCAGAGCTTACTGCAGCAGCAGAGTGCCGCCGGGAGCCAGAAAGAGGGTGAGGAAGGAGCATGCACACACACACACACACACACACACACACACACACACACACACACTCACACACACTCTGCTGCACCAGTATGTTCCCCACAAAGTGTTGGGTCCTTACGTTGCTGGTTTGTGAGGAGACCGTAGTTCTTACTAAGATATTATTATAAATAATCAAATATCCATTCATACGCACACATCTATAATACTTTAACACAAATACACACTCATTTTCACAGGCATTTTAATAGGTGTATGGAGAGATTGTTTCCCCATTATAAGCTCCTTAGGGATACACACGTTGTACAGTTAGAACTTTTATTCCTCATCATTTGTTTGTGTTGTAAAGCTATCTTTGTGGTTAATAAGTTAATCTCTTACACACAGAATAGTTTACTGAAGTCAATTAGTACTAAAGCAATAAACATTTTTCATTAAATATTTTGCTTTAATAAAGCACATGTAATAGTTTTTGCCAAGCTAGGGTGTTTTGGATCATTGTCTTGCTGGAAAATGCAGCTATAGCCTAGTTGTAGCTTGGGCAAAGCAGTTAGAAAACTCCTGGGATGTTATAAAGTCTATGATTCCATGTATACCATCCCACTACAATCCCAAAATGTCACATATGTTAGCATTATCAGATTAAATTTCTATTTTTCAGCAATGTATCTTCAGTTTGTTTCTTTTATGTGTCCATTGAAAATGAACATACACCTACACACCTGCTGTATGCATTAGAGATGTGCATTTCAAGCAAAAATGCTATGGCCTGTGAGAACTTCTGGTTTCTTCTTCCGAAGATTGTACAGGTTCTTTCAGTGCCTAGTAATGCATTCTTCTTTTTTCTTGTAATAGCTTTTAGTTGTGTTATTGCCACATTTTGCTGATAGTAACACATTACTTGTTATCAAGTGCTGGCAAAAAATATATAAAATATATTTTCAGAGAGAGATTATTTGCTTTTTTTTGTTGAATTTCATGATCATTTTGAATATTTGAAAGTCATTACCCATCCCTGGTATAAAGTACATAAAATACACACATGCACCAGTCAGCCATAATATTAAAACCACCTGCCTGTTTTTGTGTAAGATCTACATGTGTAGCCAAAATGCCAAAACCCTTCAAGGCATGGACTCTGCAAGACCTCTGAAGGTGTATTGTTCTTTCTGGCACCAAGCAGCATATCCTTTAATTCCTGTAAGTTGAAAGGTTGGGCCTCGATGGTTTGGGACTTGTTTGTCCAGGAGGTTCCACAGATGTGGAATTTTAAGGCCAATCATTCCTGAAAAGTTTTTGAAATAGGTATGGCAGAGTGCATTATCTTGCTAAAAAAGGCTACTGCCATTAGTAAACACCACTGCCATAAAGTGTGCACTGGTTTGAAGCAATATTTAGGTAGATAGTACATTTCGAAGTAACATCTACATGATTACTAGGACCCAAGGTTCCCAGTAGAACATTGCCCAGAACATTACTGTTTCTGGTGACTTGCCTTCTTCGCATAGTCCATCCTGTTTCCATCTCTTTCCTACTAAAGTGACACACTTGCACCGAGCTGTGTATATGATGTTAAAGAATGTGATTCATCAGAGCAGTCCACCTTATTATATTGTCCCATGCCCCAGCTTTGATTCTCATGTGCACATTGTAGGCTCATAGGCATCAATCTGCAATACAGTGGGTTCGGACATCTTTCTGTCTATTTTTTCCCGTTTGCTGGATTAGAACACATGAGCTAGTCTTCACTACCATACCTTTGTTTGTCCTTCCTTGTAAGACTTTTGGTACGTACTACCCACTACATACTGGAAACACCCCACAAGACCTGCGGTTTCAGAGATGCTCTGACCCAGTCACCTAGCCCTTGTCAAAGTCACTGAGTTCCTTATGCTTGATCATTTTTCCTGCTTCCAACTTTGAAAACTGGTTGTTCACTTGCTGCCTAATATATCCCACAATGTGACAGATACCACTGTAATGAGATCATAAGAAATTACTGAATGAGGTGGAGTATGATATGGAAAATTATTCGGATCAAGGTGGTTTTGTGTGCTAAGGCTGTTATTGTTGTATAATTCATTACATATTTTTAACTTATTCATTTTATCCAATGACAATGATGGATAAGTCAGCTTGTAGAGGAATACTAAGAGTTATTTGTTGGCTTTTCGCCAGTCAGAAATGAGAGACTATTTCGAATAAATTATAATTACTTTAGCTTTTGGTAATCTTATAGTTATGGCTGATTGGTGTATACATAGTGTAGTGATATATTCTCAAGTCAGACCCTACTGCAGGAGAATCGTTGCCTTTAATTTTCACTGTAAGATGTATGAAAAACAGGGTTCACGCGTAGTCTTAAAAGTCAGATTTTTTATTTCACTTTGAAAACTGAACTAACAGTAATGACAACGAAACATCTATCGGTTTTAGGCCTTGTAACATCTGGACAAGCAGCATAGCAACTCATAAACAATCCCCAAGCATGCTAACCTTGTGATTTATCTCTATTTTTCTTCATAAAATATTTTGCACCCACAGCAGTGGCATTTTAGATGAAAAAAAATGTAAATTCTTTGTCTTTTTTGCATTGCATATACACTAGTGTAATAATAATAATAGTATAAAAGTTTCCACTGCTATTACAGCGCTCCAGTCCTCCAGCCAAAAGACTACAACTTCTGACAACTATGAAGTGCTTAGCCTAAGGCCTGGTGCCTTTTCAACTGAAAAAAAAATAAGTGTATCTGTTATAAATTGTGTTTGCAGGACCAGAAGGGGCAAACCTTTTCATTTATCACCTGCCGCAGGAGTTTGGGGACCAGGACATTCTGCAGATGTTTATGCCTTTTGGAAATGTAGTGTCAGCCAAAGTGTTTATTGACAAACAGACCAATCTGAGCAAGTGCTTTGGTATGTAGCAAAAACAGATACAACACGCACACACACAACCACACACACAAACAAACACACACACACACACACACACACACACAAACAAACACACACGCAAGTTCCATCTTGGGAACATTATTTGACATGATGTATTCCCTATCCCCTTACCCTAACCTTAAACCATGACAACTAATTGCTGAACCACAACCCTCACCCTGACCCTAACCTAAACTTAATTCTAACCTCAAACTGATCTAGCACCAAGTTTAACAATCAAACAGTCCTTTGAAAAAGTGTGGACCAGCCAGAATGTCCTCACTTCCCCAAACTGTCCTCACTCTGTTGGTTAAAGATGTATTCTGGTCCTCAGTATAAAAAGGCAACTTAAAGTAAAAGTCAAATATTTCCATGCACAACAATTTGGAGAAAAACCCTCTCTTGGAGAAGAGCACATAATGCATGTGCCATAAGGGTTGCCAAATCTGCATGACAAAAAAAAATAGGTGTGTTTTTCCTATTCCCGTTATACCCAGAGTATTATTACACATTTCGTCATAAATTTAATATATAAGAATTAATTTTAAAATGTGCTTCGGGAAAACCATGCCCCTGACAATACTGCAGCAGCTGCCTTTTTTTGCAATCCCACTCTAATGCATATGTATGAGTAAGGGAAGTGCACTTTAAGGTTGTTTCATACATAACATGACAATAGAAAGGATTGTTGAACAGAATACAGTCTAATTTCAACTAAAAAATGGGCTTAAACATCTTGTTACATTTATCTCTATCTATTTTTTTATTAAAAAGTTGCTGGATGGTGAATGTAACACTAAAGATCGATTATATGTATATATTATATTTTGCATATGTACATATTGTATATCATTATATCTATATATGTTTTTAGTGTGCTATACCACAATCCGTGGAAATTTAATAGAGACGTGTATTTGGTAGTACGATCCTACACATTTGATTTCTTTTGTTTTCTCATGCACTTTTCTTCTTTATGTCAGGTTTCGTCAGTTATGACAATCCCGTGTCAGCACAAGCAGCCATTCAGGCAATGAACGGGTTTCAGATCGGAATGAAGCGCCTGAAGGTCCAGCTGAAGCGCTCGAAGAACGACAGCAAGCCCTACTGATCTTATTGTTAGGGCTACTCCTCTCTGTCCCTACACTGCTAGGGTAAGTCCCCACTGCTGCCACGGCAACCGCCCCGGGGATGAGAAGGGGGGGACATGGGGGGAGAGTTTCTTCCTTGACACCACTAGAGGGAGTCGCTTTTCCCCTGAACATTCTTTTTAAACTTTTTTTTTTAATGGCAGTATTATTATTATTATTATTATTATTATTATTATTATTATTATTTGGTTTCTATTCACATGAACGCTTCCATTTTTGCTATTATTTTGTATGACCTGCGATGAATGAATAGTTATTGCTAGGTTGTTTCTTTTTCCCTTTTTTATTTTGAGTTGTGTATAAAACTATTTATTTATTTTTTAAGTAGATATTTATACCATGCCTTTCAAATTTAATTTTTATGATGATAACGACAACAACAGCCGAAAGGAAAGTTCTTTAAACTACATTTAGTTTCCCGTTATGAACCTTGAGGCTTGTGAGAATGCGTAGTAATGGGGCCAGAGCCTCAGAAAAAAGCACCAATATGCACGTTCAACTTTGCCCTTTGACCTCTGGTGTTGGCTTCGGGCTCCGCTGCTCCTTCGACCCCTCGGCCCAACGGCACCAGAGAGAAAAGGGTCAAAACCCGATGTGGCCTCGCTGTAGTTAACGGCAACGACTGCCAAAAGAGACTCTACATACACAGACACACACACACACAGACACACACACACACACACCTGCCGTTAAAGCATTACGCCTTTTGCATTGTTTTTTTTTTTGTTTGTATGTTTTTTGTTTTTTAATGTTTGTTTGTTATGTTGTTTGTCCAACAGAGCATTTTATGTAGAGCATTTTAAAAAGAGATGACAACCTAACAAAAAATTATCTAATAATAAAGAATTTTATGTTTCCGGCGAGGTGGCGGGTTCAACTGCAAATACTTGATGTTTATTGAAATAAAAAAAATATATCAGAGTACAGAAAGCCACAGGCCTGTAAATTTTATTTGTAAAAAAGCAGTTCTATTTTTATACAAACAAAAATTTCTACTGCCTCTACTGGAGTGAAAGACTATTTATTCTGGTTAAGTGATCGGGTTTTGGAAGATGTGCTTTTCACTGTCCAGTCTTCTAAAGCTACACAATCTGATGTGGGAAGAGAACAGAGGATCGCACCCTCTCTCCCCCGCCCTCTTTCTCTCCTTCTCTCATTCCTATCCCTTTACCTCTCATCTTTCTTTCCCTATCTCTTTGCTTCCCATCTGTCTTTTCTTGATTCTGTCATGTCCCAGTTATATTTCAGTCTAATGGGGCTGCACGATTGTCCTGATAATTTTCGATGATACTGTCTGTTAGCGTTATTAATTGAGTATAAAATAAGTGGCAGCTTGGAAATTAGGCCTCTGCTCTGGTGAAAGGAAGGGAATTGGATAAAATCCCAGGAAAGCCAGAGAGCCAATTTTGGGCCCCTGATTGAACAGATTCACCCTCAAGTGCTTCAGCTTTATGTCTGGATTGGAGTCTAACATCTTAATCACTTTTATATAAAAGCATCAACTGATTAATAGTGTGTCACTCATCCGCAAGGTTATACTCTAAGGTTACACATTACAGTTTTTTTGTGATATACTGTTTTTTTATGGAATTCGGCTTCTGTAATTAACCCATCCAAAGTGAGCACACACACATAAACAGTGATCACACATACACACAGACAGACACACACACACACACGGAGCAGTGGGCTGCCATCCATTGCAGCGCCCAGAGAGCAGTTGGGGGGTAGGTGCCTTGCTGAAGTGCGCTTCATCCAAGAAGGTGGAGGCAGGGAATTCCCCCACAGCCACACATTTTTATTGCTGTTTTGGGAATTGAACCAGCGACCTTAAGATCCCAAACCCACTTCTGTACCCATTAGGACACAGCTCCAGCAAAGAGAATATTGGCAACTAGAAATGCATTCAAAGAGTGCAGACCTCCACCAAGTTAGTGCAATCTCAACTTTACATGGGTAATAGTGCCATTTGATGTAGAATTACAGTGCCCCCTAAACCATCCAGGCATAGAGTGCAGCATGTTAGGGTGCAGGGTCTTGTTTAGGAGCTCTGAAATAACAATGGGATTTAAGCTCAGAACATTCCAGTCAATAAGGATACAACCTTTATGGTGTAGTTCACACTGAAGTGGATGACAGACTGGAAATTGAATTAGAATGCAGGTAAAAAGCGACCTTTCCATGTTTAATTACAGAGGCTGAAATTGCAATTTATCTGATTAATTGTGAAGCCCTACTTCTTTGCTCCTTGTCCTTTTCCTCCTATCTCTCAATCCCTCCTTCACTCTCGCCCTCACCTTGGGAAGTGGCACTTTACATGTGCAATCTATTTCTCCCTTTTTTCCTTTTGTTCCATTTTAGCTTCGTCTGGTGTTCTGTTTTTTGTTTAAGCGTTACAAAAAGTGTGTATTTTTGTGTTTTTTCAGCTCAAAATCCATCAGGTTGTGTCTCTTAAACTAGGGACTGATGGATTCTTTGGGGTGCTGTTTGTGGGTGTGGGGTGTGTGTGTGTGTGTGTGTGTGTGTGTGTGTGTGTACATCATTTACATATGTTATAGTGTTATCTGTGTGAATTATGTTTAGTATATAAAAAAAGAGATAATTACAAAAAAAAAACCTCTTCTTGCACTGGGTTACTGCTGGCTATTAGCGCTGTTGTTGTCGTTGTTGATGTTGTTGTTGCTGTTGTTATCTGTTGTTTGTTGTTCTCATGGTTTTTTAATGCTGTAGTTGTGTGCCAGAGGCTGTGTGTGTAACTCTCCTCTCCCGTTTTCTTCCCTAGAAACTCATCTCCATGACTCTTTGCTCATCGTTTGCCTAGCATGTCTACGTGGCGTTCAAAAAAAAAAAAAAGTCTCATCGTCTCGTCATTGTCTCCGATGTCTTTCTGAGTTCTCCTGATCATAATCTGGTCTCCTCCTACTGATCTCTCCTCGACTTTGATCTTAGCTTGATCTTTGTTGGGTAACCTTTTTTTTTTTTGCATGTGACCTCATTTGGAGCTTTTAACTGTTTTTCTGTTTTTGACCTTTTGGGTTTCTTTTGTTTGTTTGTTTGTGTTCTTTCTCTTTTTATTATAACAGTTGGGGGAGGGATGGGGGAAAGAAGGAAGGAAAAAATAATAACAAATGTGAAAAAGCTAAAGTGCTAAAGCTGCGTTCACACTCGCAAATAGATAGAGTCTATTTAATAGTATAACCCGAAGCGCCATCATTTTAAGAAGAGCTGTTTTTTTAACTTTCACAAATGTAATTAATTAATACATTTAAAAAAACCTGTGGCAAAGAAATTAAAAGAATTAAAAAGCATTGTTTGCTTAAGCTTAAAACTTTTTCTTATGAGTTGCTATACATTTCATTTTTTTTTGTTTGTTCCTTTCATTCATTTAAAGTAAACTTGAAAGTACAATACAGGGATTGGCTTCGGGACTTCCTGTCATCATGTTTCAGAGTGAAACGTGCAGGCAGACCGAGCTGGTTTCTACGAGAACTAGACTACTTCCAAGCAGTTTTAATAAAAAAAAAAACAAAAACTGTCTAATTGAACTTAAGAGTCTCTCAGAACGAGCTTGTGGTTTTTACATTTTTCAGGCAGTGTAAAGTTTTTTGATAAGGCCATTTGAAGTGGCTCGGTTTCTCATTAAAGTCTATATAAAACCACTTTTTTCTAGAGTAGTAAAGGTATTACAAAAATAATAATAAAAATTAAAAAAAACAAGAAAAAAAAGAGTGCCCTGTTTGGGGGAAATGCTACCTACATGTCACACCTTTTTGCTGAACTGATCTACCGTTAGACAATCCGTGGTATAAATGCACATGAAATGACCTATATTTTATACTGTTTAAATGTATAGAGGAAAAAAACAACAGTTTGTGTGACCCGCGTTCCCGTCGGTGCTTTTTGTGGATTAAGTCGTGGTTTCATCACAAGTCTAATAGTCTTATTCGTCTTGTGTTTTTAAAGAGAAGACTAAAAATCGGTTTACTTGAACATAGACAAAAACCTATCATAGTACTATTGCTACTAGAGTATACCTGTTATTATTATTATTATTATTATTATTATTATTATTATTATTATTATTATTTTGGTTTGTTTGTTTTTTTTTCCTTTCCTTTTTTAAGAGTCCCTATTTGAAATTTCTTGTCGGGTAATTAGCTATATAAACCTTTTACAATGTCAGCTTGTGAAGCATTAATGTCATTATTCTTATTATTTTGAATTTCGATTGTGGGAAACAATATTTAGATGTGTTGTTGCGTTCAGCGAAATGTAATTTTTTTTTCTTACAAAGAAAACAAAAAAAAAAAAGATGAGTGGACTTTAGTGCCAAATTCTGACGGTACATCCTGCCTACAGCTTCAGTGTATTACTTGTGAAATGATTTGATAACATGGGTATTTTATTACGTACGTGTTTTGTATCCCTCATATTTAAGGATATAGATTTAAAAAAAAAACAAAAACAAAAAAAAAAAACAAGCGGTTGTTAACTTGCTACTCTGTGGTCTTGTTGCCTGAACTGTTCACGTTTTTTGCTTTCATTTTTGTAAAGATGTAAAAAGTGCCCATGTGTCATTCTCTCTCTTGTTCTCTCTTTATCTTCTCTTACACACATGCACGTGCACAACCATACACACACGCACCCACATGCACGCATACACACACCTGCGCTAAAGGTTGACCTCACAGCCCTCTTTTCTTTGATGGTGTGTGTATGTGAGCCCCCTGAGCACGAGTCTCAGCAGCACACACACCTACACATTCATGAATTGGCATCGTTTTGGTAATACTGTTGAGGGTAGTCACTCAAACCCAGAGGACAGCTGTAAAGAGTGTGTGTTGCTCCTTGTCAGGCATGTGACGATAGTCAATTTTCATATCATACTTTTACTGTTTGTTTGTCACCATACGGCACTGTTTAAAAAAAAATAGAGAGCATGTTTACATGGTGTAATGGGGCTGCATTTTAACCAGCATCTCCTTCTGGATGCATTTTTACACCAAATAATGCGATGAAACATCACAAAAGTGCAAAAAAATTTAACACGCAGATTTCTGTTGACATCGCAATTGCTTAATGCTTTTACACATTATCCGAGAAGTCGCTTTAATTTATTTAAGTTCATTTTCAGAATAGATTATTACAGAAATAAATAAGCGAGACATGTTCAACTAGGGCTGGGTGATATGAACCAGAAAGGTTATTGTGATATTTTTTGTCATTTTCACAAGAATTATATTTACTACAATTATATGTTACGTTGTGGAAATAAGGTCAGCGACACAAAACCAGGCAGCACATGTAAATTGCTTGTAAGTATACAGACACCAGGGGGCACTCACACATTCTTGCGCACACCTGCAGCCAGTTCAGGCTTGTGGGATACCTTCCATAAATGCCCCTCCCAAGACAGAAACACAGGACGCATCACTTATGAGCTACAGTGATGTGCTTGGGTGCTGTGTTTTTGGTCTTTTCTTCAGAATGAAATATTTATTACGTATCTTGCTAAATTATAACGTATTCATTAATTAATTAATCATGGAGGAAAAAACCCTGCAGCTACTTCTTCATTTCTGGAGCAAAGTTGTTTGCAATACTCTCAATGTTCACTGCCTTGATGATATGAATGGTCGACGAATGGTCGTAAGAGTTTATCGATGTATCACCCAGCCCTGGGTTCAACATGAGGAGACACATATCCATAAAGGAAGTAGTGGCTGAAATTCACACTTAGAAAATAAAACACTCTCACTCACTCTAATGTGCTGAACCATTTAATCCTACTTGGGTTGTGGGGAGGCTGAGCCTATCTCAGATGACACTGGACAAAGGAGGGGTACAACCAGAACAGCTCACCAAACCATTACATGGCAACACACACACACACGCAACCATTCACACACACTGATAATTTGAAACAGTTTCATAGCCTAATGTGCATGTTGATGGACTGTGGGAAAACACCGGACAACCCGGAGAAAACCCATGCAACCACAGGGCTGGAAACATGGAATATGGAAACTCCACACAGAAACACCCGGGACTTGAACCCAGGACCTTCTTGATATGAGGCGGATGTGCTAACCACTACGCCCCCAGAGAAAAAAAACAACAGATGGATTATAGTGAGTTAATCAATCCCCAAGCCCCATCATGGAAGCTGTTACATAAATCACACAATTTACAGTCAAGGTCAAGGTGACATGTCATTCTCGATGTTCAACCGATGTCGTTAAAAGTTCAAAATTTAATTGGAAAATTAAAAAACTACTTATAGCAGCAGGGTTTAGTCAGTTTAAATTTTCTGCTTTAACCAAAAGGGACAGATATACTAAAGCTTAACACACGTGCATATACTGCCTTCTGAACAGGACAGACTTTATCTCTGAAGCACAAGCACTGCCCAGAAATGCCTACTCACCTCCACCTCCCAAATTAAATACAGGCCAAGTGCCAGTAATTGTATATATTTAGGGAAACATAAACATATTATGAGCTATCTGCACATGCCTGTTTGCCTCGTGCTGCCTCTGTTTCTCCCTCTCTCTCTCTCTCTCTCTTTCTCTGTCTCTCTGATTCTTCAGGTCTGAAAGCACCCTGACGCCAAAGGAGAACTCACCCATCCACAGTACCGTATTTCCCATTGCACTTTTGTCGAAAAACGTTTACACGTGTTGTAAATGGCCCGAATACAATCTTGTTTACAGACGTGGTTTACAGCCGGCCCCCCCTAAAACCCCCTGTTTACTTCACTGAAGCACTATTTTCTACCCAAATCCTGCCGTTGCCTTAACATGATGCTCAGTATTAATGGGGAGGTATAGGCTGCTGCCTGAGTGCTGCCAAGGTTATTTGTGTGTCTGTGTGTCTGTGTTTGTCCCAATAATACACCCCAAAAAACTGGAACTGCCAAAAACAGAGCTTCAGGGAGGGACATCCGTCAAGAAACTCAACTGCATGGTTAAGAAATTCTATCTTTGCTGTTATTCAGTTGCACAAGAACAAAAAGCACACACATGTCAAACTAATTGCTATAAATCAGTTAGCACAATGAAGACATGCAGTACACCAAGTCAGCGTCCTGACAGCTGTACCAGCTCAAAGGGTATGATGACAGTTCAAATTAACTATTACATCCTGCCATTTCAGTATGTACACACTAGCAGTCTAAGGCTTTTGATCACTTTTAGTAAGCATTTTGTCATGGTCACACAGGATCCAAAGCCTGTCTTGGACCACTGTGGTGAAGCGGAATAAGCCCTGGATGGGACAGCAGTCCAGCGTGTCTCGTGGTTTAGTTCAGTTTAATCAAAACAAGAAATATTACTTTTTAAAGCACAAGTACTTCAGTGCTCAAGAAATTCTTTTCATTTTAGTTACTTAAATCGAAGAATATATCAATTAAGAATACTAATTAGGCATCCCGGGCAAGAGGTCTTACATATGTGTTATTGCTTTATTTATTTATTTATCTTTTGAAAAGACATTGCTAATCCTCATCAAACTTTGCTTACATACTCCTTTGGCGTACGTCCAGAAGTGTTTCGATTTTCAAAAAGCTCCATTATGAATTCATAGATTTAATGGCATTTTAAATGTAAACGCGTAAACCCATACCTTAAACCCGGGATGCCTCTTCTATTGACTTCATTGCTCAATTGAATATCTAACTACAGTAAAAGATTAATTTTACTGTAGTCAAAAATTATTTTGATCTGCATGCCGGGATATTATAAATGGGCCAAAAAATCTTTCTTAATGTAGAAGTGAGGGAGGTGGAGAGTGAACGCGAATAATGTTGTAACATTAGCACACAAATAAATGAGAGTTTCTTAAATGAAAACACACTTGTATAACCAGGAGAGGAAAAACAAGCAACTGTTAATGAAAATCATTAAAAAGCCCCACCACCAAGCATCTGAGCAAGCAAAGTACACCAGATGTGCAACATGATGAAGACCGAACTTAATAAAATAGATATAGAGCTTTTAAAAACTTTTGACCAGTAGTGTATTTGCTGTATGATAAGGAAGCTATATGGTGATGTACAGTAAGTCAAGCATTATGGCAAAATAAACCCTGCCAGGAAGATCAGGAGTCCGACAGGCAGCAGGGGGGTCTTGTATCATCCTGAGGGGGGTTATTTGGTGATAATGACTGACCTGCTAAGCAATGTTCCATTAGTACACAGCTACTTACAAATTTTTGATTAAAAATGATTTTATTGACTTTATTGACATGTTATTGTTTTCACTAATGATGCATGCCTTAGCAACAGTCTGTTTATTATAAATTAATAACAGACTGCTGAGCACCCTCAAGACACATCAGTATTGTTCAATAATGGCATCATGACTCAGAAGTGTGTAGCACCTGTTATACAGGTGTACCCTAAAGCACAAGACAATGAAGAGCTGATTTCTTAGTAGTAAGACCAAATGACTGGGTCAGCCTGCATAGCACTCTGGGTTGGTGCTGTACCTGATATCTAGTGATGTCAACTGATTCTATGCCTCATTTTACCAAGGGCTCATCGTCATCCTACAGTCTTAACAGCTGATAATGCAGTGCCACTGCCCTTCAAATTGCGAGAGGGATTCAATCAAGGCACTCTGGCAGTATTGGAACAAGGCCGAGGTCGATGTTGATAGTGACAAAAATGATGGCACATTAACACTTTACCTGGGATTGCTGCAAATGGCAGGAAGTTAAAGCAACAAATTTTGTTATGTCTCCCATTGTGTGTGTGTGTGTGTGTGTGTGTGTGTGTGTGTGTGTGTGTGTGTGTGTGTGTGTGTGTGTGTGTGTGTGTGTATCAGCTTAGTCAGCTTCACCATTATCAAAACAGGGTAAGATTCTGCGATCTCGATATGCACACAATCCCCAACACACTCTGTTTCTCTCTTGCTCTTTCTCCTTCTCTGTCTCACATGCACACGCACACGGACACACACATATTAGATGTTTAGTAAAGCACAAACTCGTGAGAGTCTTTGCATCTGTGCTTGCTGAGGCTCTTTACTCAGGGGTTTTCTTCAACACACACATCTTCTCTTAAATCTGTTTGTTCTTTCTGTTTTTGCTTTCTCTTAAGTGCTATTTAACAACAGTGTATTTTACAACAAAAAGTGGAGTTTCTTTGCATTTTTTGCTTATTATGTCAAGATTTTTGGACGAAAAATAATACTGTATGTGTGTTGATCTGATGTACCGTATAAAAAAGCTTGTTGTCTGTAGATTAATATCATTTTGTTTGATTCTAAAACGATTTGAATAGTTTTAAGTATTGTCTTGAGAAAAGCCAAAGTCAATGCATTTCAGTGGATTATGTAAGCGTGGTACATGTTTGTTTGACGCCTTGGAATCTGTCATTGGATGGAATTTAAAAAGGAAAAAAAAACGCAGGCTTTCCTATTTCTAAAATTGATTGTACTTATGCCTTTTGTACCAGTGCAACTTTTTATACTGGCAATTAAAGAAAAAAAAAAACAAAAACAAAAAAACCTATTGAGAGTCTGTCAGACCTGGCACAGGGGTTGGCCAGCGGCTGTCCCCGAGTTTGATTTCTAAGTTGGCATCCAGGATGGTTAAGTTTTAATATAAAGATTTTCTAGAACTTTGGCTTGGTATCTTTGACCTTTGACATCTTATTCCTCTTCACTTCAGCATTTGGTTTCCTTTATCTCTGTTTTCTTTTCTTTCTTTTTTCATTTTGGAAAGAGGGTCGAGAGTTTTTCTTTTGGCTTACAAATACTAAAAAAACAAAAAAACAAACAAGTTTGTCTTTTTCAAAGAGTCTTTACGAAGGCAGTAAGTTTCATTTTGTTCAGTATATTGTGCAGTCTCCATGATAAGACAATTTAGACGATTTAGAAGTATTTAGTCCCCTTCAGTGGATAAATGTATTAGTTTGACAAAGAGATAAAACACGTAATTTGAGGACGTTTTTGCTTTTAGCTGTTTAGATTTTTCTGGTTTCTCTGTCCTTCGCTGTTAACCTAACTGTGTAGCTGAAACAGTCAGACTTATTTTTGTAAATGTACGTTCTTGTGTGATGCAGTTTTTTGCTTCTGTCTCCGATATTAAATCATTTTTCCTAATACTCGTCTCTCTCTCTGTGCTGTGGTGTTCCAGTACCTGTCCAATGTTGTAACAGCGTTTACACAACCCTCCAGTGTTCCCTTTCTTTCTTTCTCTCTCTTTTTCTCTTTCTCTCTCTCCCTCTCTCTCTCTCCCTCTCCCTCTTTGTCTCTCTCTCCCTTTTTATTTCTTGTTCCTTTCTTTCCTACTTTGTTCTTTACTGTTTGACGTGTCTTGTGTTTGACAAATTGGTGCAAATGGTTTCATTTATTCCACCAAAATCTCATCACCAAATGTGGTAAATATACATAAAGATGTTTTGTATGTATATTTCTGTGCAGCCCAATTTGCTGTGACAGTAGATGGACAGTCTTTTTGAATCCACTCCTCAAACAAAAATGCTCATAAGTTAAAAAAAAAAAATAATAATAATAATGAAATACTACTACTGCTACTACTACTAATAATAATAATTAATAAATAAATAAATAAACAAACAACTAAATCATTCTAATCCACCTCTATAAAGAGAAGGGGATATATATGTGTGTGTGTGTGTATATATATACATTTATGTATATGTATTTATGTATATGCGTGTGCATTAGAGAAATATGACAGAAATTTTGCACACTACAATATGCAAGTCTTAGAACCTACAACACTCATCAGAGTTGAAATGATAGAATTTGTTCAATCTAGTATAAAATGCTAGATACATTATCTAAAAGAGCAAACAACAGAGTAAAGTGGATAATGAATTTAGCAGCCCTGCCCACAGGCCTGTGCTGTTCTGTACTGTCGGCTCTTCTGGGCGAAGCTCCCCTTGTCACTCCTCTGTCCTTGTTCCTCTCTGCTCTGTCCTGTCCATGTCTTTACTGCATCCCTACAGAGATACCAGACAGTCCAAATTAACGCAGGCATTTTAAAAGTTCATCTAGGGTTTTTGGTTTTGTTTTTTTGGTTAAAAAACAGCAGAAACTCTTTACATTTTACAAAGAACATAACATTTACTTAATGGGGTTTACTGATGATCAAATACAAGAGCATTTATATATTATATATATATGTGTGTGTGTGTGTGTGTGCGTGTGTGTGCGTGTGTGTGTGTGTGTGTTTGTATATATAAATACTTTTTAAAAGGGATATTAGACTTCACACACGTTCACAGATGATGTTATACAGCTACCTTGTGGCTACACTTATTGCCCAGTTTATCATTTATTTGTACCTTTTTGCTGTGCAACACTGGAAATGGACCAATGCTGACTACAGTCATTGATAAAAGTCTTGTCATACATGTGGACATTCATGTATAAAAACCCATATCTCACCAACCTATTAACTGATTTTCATCAACTATGACTTATAATAATCCTCTGATGGTACTGAATAATATGTGCTAGCAGCAGTATTGGAAAGAAATTTATTCTAATCTCTACAGCTTCTATAAATATAAACATAAAAATATAAGCATTTTGGCTGGACAAAGGTTTTGTAGCAAAGACTTAATTTCTTTTATTATTTTACTTTCAAGACTATATTTATTACAGAAAAATAATCAAATGGCCTTGTTTATAACTTGGTTAGCATATCATGGTGTTCTAGCTGTGTCTTGTACAGGACCTGTGTGGTGTGTGGTGAATGTTGCAATAAATATGATGTAGAGTTCATGCTGAAGCAGACATTGCTAGTATTTAGTCATAATGGAGCTTTTGAGCTTTCATCAGGAGGCTAACTACAACTTTTGTGCAGCCAGTTGTTTTGTAGATAGTTTTCTTTGCATGAACGAGCTTACCTATGTGTACCAAGGGTGTCTGAAATTTCTTACTACTGCTTGCTAATTATTTTTATTTGCTTTTAGGAGATCTTCAAGGTTTCTACAGTTTTTTTTCAAAAATATTTTATAAATTGCCTGAAAGCTGTTTAATATCTGTATTTTATGTATTTTTATTAAATCAAGCACTTTTCATTATATTTTACTGATTACTTTGATCCAGTATTTGGTGTTACATGATTGCAACAAGACTTTTGTCCAGCCTAGAATGATATGTTAATTTTTTATTAGTTGTGAAAAGTATAAATAAATGTACAAGGTCCTGTTGCTCTCACAAAACTGTATACTTGTAGGGTTAATAAAAAGCATAGTTGATTAAAATTAGTTAATAGGTTGGTCGATATGGGCTTTTATAAATAAATCTCCACATGTGCGACAAAACTTTTGTCAATGACTGTAGATGCAGTGGTGTGCAAAAGTCTTAGGCACCCTTTATTTTTATTTTTTGTATTAAGACTGTATATACTTGTATATTTTTTTATTTCATGGCTTCTGTATTATTGTGTCAGTACAGATGCGTTTTAGATTTCCTTACATTGATTTTTCAGCACAAAATTACATATATCTTTAGGGTGGCACGGTGGTTAGCACGTCCACCTCATAGCAAGAAGGCTTTGGTGTGATTCCCGGGCTCGGGGCGTTTCTGTGTGGAGTTTGCATGCTCTCCCTGTGCTTGTATGGGTTTCCTCCGGGTACTGCGGTTTCTTTCCTTAGTCCAAAAACATGCACAGTAGGCTAACTGGCTGTTCCAAATCTCCCCTAGGTGTGAGTACGAATGATTGTGTGTTGTACATGCAATGGCCTGGCAAGCTGCCCAGCTTATACCCTGCCCTCGCCCAGTGTTGGCTGAGATGGGCGCCAGCCCAAATTAGGATTAAGTGGCGACAAAAATGAATGAATGAATGAATATATCATTAGCTCGCTCACTTATAAAACTGCACAAACTATACTTCACCACACCATATACTTACTTTGTTCCATTTTTTACCTATTTACTGCTCTTCCATTTATTTTTTTTTTGTTACATATATTTAATTTAATTATTTTTAAACCGTCTTTGCTCTATAGCATTACTTTGCATGTACCCAAGCCTTTTGCTCACTACTGTATTTAAGGCCCAGGTAGTATGTAGTATGTTTTCACCTAGATTCTACAAATGACCAAATATATTACTTATTTTGATGTATTGCCTTTAAGAAAAGTGTTAAGGCCTCCAGCCAATATAGTGTTATAAAGTAGCTCTTTTTGGTTTGTTTTAAGTGGCTACAACACAGTGTTAACATTGTTTATACATTAACTGTTTAATAATCCTTAAAGGGTCTTTAATGCTTTGCTGTGTCTCTATACATGCATGCTATAACTAAAACAAGAAGAGCACTCAGAGAGCACAAACCTTTATCAAACAAAAAGTTGTTTATATTCTATATCTACAGTTCATTATCTTTAACGCAAGAGATCATTGGTTAAATTTGCTGCAGCCATTTTAGGGAGATTAGTAAAAATGTTGAAACTATTACAATTGTAACAAAAAAAAAAATCACAAGAGTGCACAGAGAGCAAACCTGCACAATGTTGAAGAAATTACATAGCAACCCCTGCTGGGCCTGCTATAATGTTAAGGGATTCTTTAAAAAAATCCTGGATCCAGAGACATCTCGATAATCAGATGGGGTAATTTCATAAAAATCTGAACAAAACTTTTTGCCAAATCCTGCAAATAAACACAAACCAGAGGTAAAACATAATCTCCTTGATGCAAGTAATTATCTACTTATACTAGCTAGACAGGTACTGTAAATCTGTAATAATTATAACAGTAATTATCATAATAATAAAGTAAAAGTTAAGAAATTAGGTCTGACGTAAATTTTACTGTCTCACATTATTCTTGTCTATAAAAGTTAATATACCAAAGTAATGTTGAATTCTGAAATTTAATTATCCAAAAGGTTTTAATTACAGTAATTTTTCATTAAAGCAACTCAGACTGAGCCATCTGTAGTTCAGCAGTCAAGTTGTGCTTATTCTAATGCATTACAGTTTCTATAGTAACAGTTCACAAGGGTCTTGTATGGCAGGCGCTCCACATAAACTAAGTCTAATAATAAATTGATTTTGAGAACGTTATTTAACAAAGAAAAACAGTGAATCGTTATGGAGGGAATCTCAGATTACAAGTCTTTTCATTTACAAGCCCTGGGCATTTTTCATAACATTGTTCTTTTCCGCTTCTTGGTGAAATAACAAGCTGCTTCAGAACCAATTCTGGGACCACTGAATGCAATGAAGGCAGGACAATTAACCTTGGATGACCTTGGCACCATTCTTTCACAGGGCACCATTCACACACTGATTAACAGCAAGGTGAAATTTAGCATAGAAAGCTCTTCTACCTGCTTGCTTTTGAATTATAGGAGGAAATCACAGAACTTGAATGAAACCCAGAAAAATAAAAGGAGAATACCTACAAAGACAGTAACCAAGCCATGAGGTGAAAAATAAATCTGTACTCTTTATGGTGCCCATTCACTTACCAAGCATATTACATAAACATGAAATACAGTGTTATTGGAAATAAAATGGGATAAGCTACAATGTTTTTCTGAAATCATTAGCTTACTGTACAAAAATTTCTATAACCCCTGAACCATGCGCAATGATCTGGAGAATGAAAACACAGCACGCATACCATCTGTTGGCATCAAAACAAGATGGTGACCATCAGCACAAACACAGACTTCGCAAGCAGTGAAAAATCGGTAAGTTTAAGTAACATCCTACATGTTGGATGGTTTTTGTGTGTGTGAGTGAGGGCAAGAGAGGGAAAGAGAAGGAGAGAGATGCACCACTCTAGTTTTATATCTTTCGGAGTCATTTGCCTTGGGCTCAGACTTTTCTGCTTTCTATGAATTTCTATTGCACTTCCAAGTAATCATGCATGCACAAGATTGCTCTTTTGGTCATGCTGTACTGACAAACACAGAACCAAAACAAAATGTAAAACAGGAATAAGAGATACTATGTCCGTGAGCGTGACTGGAAACCTTTCTATTCATCCAAAATTAACTGATGATGGATAAAAAACACGTAGGCTACTGGTTCTTGAATAGTCACCTTTCAACTGTACAAAAGGGATATAAGAAGGTAGGTGTGTTTAATAATGTGGACAGTAAGAAGCTACTGCTGTAAGTTATGAACCGTACTGATCACCCAGACAACATGTGGTCAGCAGCGTGTTTCCGTGTGATAAGTTTGAAAATTGCATGTACAGTGGATAGAAGGTAAGTGTACCTAATAAAGTGACAGTTCTTTATTATACATGAAGGAATCCTACATCACTGAAGAACTTTTAAAGAACACCAAAAAGTACAAACACATGTAAATATTTCACCAAGGAACACACTTTCAGTAATTTATACTGCTGAGCACAAAATACCAGAGTGCAAATTCAGATGAGTACATGTGTTAAAAAACTATTACAGAGCTTATATTCACTCACAGACTTTAAAAAGGGCTTTCAGATACACGACGTTCTCACAGTTATTCTTTCAAATATACCAGAGAGTTCCTTCAAGGGTTTCATGGATCAAACGTGTGTGAATAATTTATAAAGGATGCCAGAGATTAAACACACACACACACACACACACACACACACACACACTAAAAATCAACAAATGATAACAGATCAAATGCTGTGAATATTTTACAAAAGACGCCAGAGTTCAGAATCACTCAAGCATTTTTCAAAGACACCACTGTTCAAATACATACAAACATTCTACAAAGAATATTACAGAGTTTACATTCACACAATCCAGATAAAAAACACACACACACACATCTAGGCAGATCAAAATATGAAAATTAGATGTTAATGATGTCATTTAAAAGCTTGTTTGTTAATTGGAAAGATGGCATAATGTCAGTGTGTGTGTGTGTGTGTGTGTATGTGTGTGTGTATATATATATATATATATATATATATATATATATGTGTGTGTGTGTGTGTGTGTATATATATATATATATGTGTGTGTGTATGTGTGTGTGTTTGTGTGTGTGTATATAAAACAATATTTTGGGAACATTGTGGGCTCTGTGTTAATTAGCTAGTTGTTTAGTGTGTAATTTTACACATCTGATTAATATTGGAATTAATCAATAAAATTCATCAATAATAGGTGCCTACTCAATTTGCATTGAGATTCTGTAAGTATTGTGATTTTTACAACAAGCTATGTAAAAAAAATTGTTGATTGTTATTTCTACACAAATTTAGCAGATAAATCGCTTCTATCTGCCAGTGTGCCTGCCAATGTGCAAATTGTATATATGTCTGCAGGGCACAATATTTTAATTACTTTAGGAGACGTACCAGTGTTTCCTCAAGCTTATCAAAATACATGCTTCAACTACCTGTTGGCTTTCACCCAAGGACTCAAGCCCCCATGCTTGGGCTACATAGCAACAGTAACCATATATGGCGGAGCTAATCCACACATTACTGAAATATACTAAATTATTTCTGACATAACAGCTACAAGTGGTGTGAGCTGCACTCAAATCATTGATCATAAGTGACCTTGTAAAGGAACAAATCAAAACACTTTTCTTCTGCTACCCCTGATGGGTGTGGCCTCTTTCAGGATGACTACGCCTCCATTCACATGATATGAGAGCTTGCTGAATGGTTTGATGGGGATGAAAATCATGCAAATCCTATACTATGGTCTTCACAGCCAGCAATTCACCTCAACCGAAATGATAACCTATTGGTAGTTGGAACTAGCATAATGTATAGTGCTGCTTGAAAGTTTGTGAACCCTTTAGACTTGTCTATACTTCTGCAGAAATGGGTTCACAAAATTTCAAGGGCCACTGTATCAGACAACCATTATCCAAAGATTACCCAAGGGGGAAATTTTTACCTCCACCAAAGGGGAGTTATGAGATTGGTAATGTGTGTGTGTGTGTTAGCATGATAACTTGAAAATGAATAGATGAATTTCCGTGAAATTTTAAGCGAATGACTTGGGCAAACGAAGAAGCGATTACATTCCGAGCACACTCTGGAGCTGGATTCGGATCCAGGAGGGTTTTTGAAGGATTTTTTTTACTTTGTGATAGGGCAAAATTACATATTTTAGGCTATAACTTCACAAATTCATAATTGAAAATAAAGCCTGCATTAAAATGTTTAGAGATTGCACTAGCTTGGTGGAGGTCTACACTCTCTGAGTACATTTCTTGTTTGAAAGAATGATTCTGGTCATTCCAGTACAGGTACAGAGAGTGTAGAATCAAGGCCATAACACGCTGAAGCTTTTGTGGTAGCTTGTAATGGTCAAGCACCATTCAAAGACACTTTATGTTCATGTTTTCTGTTTCCTTCTGAATGTTAAACATGTGACCTTTTGTAGTAAAAGTGTCTGTAGGGGTGATGAACCGTTTTTGCCATTGTTTTCCTAATTAGAAAAGAGGATGTAGGGGTTTTTTTTTTGGTTCTTTTTTTATTGGCAGGGGGGCTGGTTTGTGTGTTCATGTTAGTGTTTGAGAGGAAGATTTGTCCTTTATTTTTATGTGTGTGTGTGAGAAAGAATGAAGTAGGCTGCATGTTTATGTGTACATGCATTACTAATGCAGGGGAAATGTGTGCATTGGTGTGTTTTTGAGTGCCCCAGTGTCAGTGTAGTCCCTTGGCTGTGTGAGTGAGGGTGTGGTGTGTTTTGGGTGGTAGTGTGTATGAATAATGTAAATACTCTCACACAACTGCTGATGGAATGATGATAACAGAGTAAAATAAGTCATGTGTAAATGAGCCGCTTCAGGAAGAACCAAGTTTCCTCTTTGGCTCAGTTAATGATCAGAGCGATGGAACTGCTCATAAACAGATGAGGAGTGGACTTAGATGATGAAATGGAAAGATTATACACTTTCTCTTCCTCTCTGCATTTGGTCCTTCAAGCCGGATGAAATCAGCATTTCACTATATTGAAACATAATCACCTCAAGTACTACAATTAACAGATTGTTCTTAGTCCAGTTAGAGAATATGCTTTCAGCAGATGATTAATTGCACTTACAGCAGAGCGCTGTTGAATTCCTGATGCTAACTGGTCAGAAAGTGGTGATTAATCTGATAACAGTAACTCAAATGGTACTTTGGCTGGTATTTCAATGGTATTTCAAATCCTGTCTTTATTAATGCTCATTCAAATACATACATAGAAATGTACAGTTTATGGTGGAAATAATCAAATAAAACAAAAAGGTCTGCCCTTTGTAATTGACATAGCAAGGTCTTCATGACAAAATTTAAAGCCTTTTATAGACTGTCCGACTTCAGCATTCTTATAAAATAATTACATATCATCACATATCATATACATGGATCTTATGCACATGAGTACAACAGGTATGTAGACTGTAAAATTGTATGTATGAAGGTATGTAGACTGTACAATGGTATGTATGAAGGTATGTAGATTGTACAATGGTATGTATGAAGGTATGTAGAGTGTACAATGGTTTGTATGAAGGTATGTAGACTGTACAATTGTATGTATGTAGTCTGTACACTGGTTTGTATGAAGGTATGTAAACTGTACAGTGGTATGTATAAAGATATGTAGTCTATACAGTGGTATGTATGAAGGTATGTTGGCTGTACAGTGGTATTTATGAAGGTATGTAGATTGTACAGTGGTATGTATAAAGCTATGTAGAGTGTACACTGGTATGTATTAAGGTATGTAGACTGTACATTCCTATGTATGAAGGTATATAGACTGTACGTAGGTATGTATGAAGGTATGTTGATTGCAGTGGTATGTACCAAGGTATGTAGACTGTACAGTGGAATGTATAACGGTATGTTGTCTGTACAATGGTATGCATAAAGGTATGTAGAATGTACTTTGGTATGACGGTATGTGGACTGTCCAGTGGAATGTATGAAGGTATGTAAACTGTAAATTGGTATGTATGAAGGTATGTAGACTGTACATTTGGTATGTACGCAGGTGTGTGGACTGTACATTTGTATGTATGAAGGTATGTAGACTGTACATTTGTATGTATGAAGGTATGTAGACTGTACATTGGTATGTATGAAGATTTATTTAAGAGTGCATTCATCCATTATCTACACCACCTACGCAAGGGAAGCTGAAGTCAGTCCAGCTGACTTTGAATGAGAGGTGGGGGTAGACCCTGAACAGGTGACCAGTCAATACCAATTCATACCTATGGACAATTTAGAGTAGCCAGTTGACACAATGTGCATGCCTTTGGACTGTTGGAGAAAACTGGTCTGCCTAGAGGAAACCCATGGGAAGAACACACAAAAAGGTGCTTGTTTGATGAAAGGTATCAGAAACTTCGCTTTCGACAGTGCTAACCACTGAGCCACCATGTTACGTATTATGTATATATATATATTTGATGTTACTACATGTTTATTGGCATAATTAAACTTTTAAAAAACAAATAGAATCTTACACCGAATGATCATCATAGTTTGAGCTTTTCAATCCTGATCTTTACACCTGCGGAAACCAAACCAGGCACACTTTGTTAAAAGGTTTGAAGCAATTTGTATTACAGTAAGTAGCACTTTTCCTATCTTTATTGAAATTAGATAGGCTTGGTTCAAGTTGACATTGCTTTATAGTTTATTAAATGTTTAGAAAATAATGAAGCGTTTTAATTCTAATGGCATCATTAAACCTAATTCAATTCATATGACCTGTGAATTGTAGTAGAGTAGATAATAAAATAATAATAACCATATAATAAACACAAATATAATTATAGTAGTCACCCCTTTTTTACAATTTGCAAATGCTGGCGAAAGGTTCTCTGTTCACACATTTCTTACGTACTGTATGAACCACCTCTTGTTTCAGTATGATGTTCTATTCATTTCGGAGGTTTATTTAGGATAAAGCATGGGCGTGGTCACCTGCAATGAGAAGAGCCAGCTGTGTAGACTTTGTCACTAGACCTTGACAACAGCTGCCATGGCAGCATTGCTTAATGATGTCAGGCATGATTATCCTGGAGGAAGAGCCAATCCGTTCCCTCTTTAATTAGTGAGATAAAAACACCGGTTTAAACAGTGTCTGATTTAAATAGTTTATCTCTACCTCTCTGATCAGGAAATGTTGAGAAGTGGATGAGACATTTAGAAAGAACTGTCCCCGGGGTTGGTGGCTGGTTCTAGCATAATATGTTTTTCATCCTCTCTCTATAAGTTTTTGGTTAAATGGGCTAAAGCAGGTCCTGGAATGAGGTGGCAGACTGGTTGTGGTGATCCTCAGGAGTCTCACCTGTCATCTTTCCTTTTACTAGAGCCCATATTAAAAACACCTGTGGCTCATTGATGTTTGATGCATGTTAATTTAGCATATAAATATCTTGCACTTTAATATGGACATATGATGGTAGTTAAATAATTGATGACAAAATGATTTGCTTTGGTGCAAATTAAAAGCAGATGTGCTAGTTAGATGATGGTCTCTCATAGCTTTTTCTTTTGTTTTCCTTTCCCTCATTTATTCCCCTCTTTGTTCACCTGCCAACATGTGGCCAACACCTGCTTCCTCTGAGGAACATGAAGCCAACCAGACACACCTTTTAAAATTGCTGCTAATGCTGCTTCACAGTATTTAGTGCTTAACCCACCCTCAGAGAAAGTGCTTTCTACCCTATTTCTCACGCACATCCTTACAAATGTCCATGATTGGCTAGAGTCACTGTGATTGACAGGAGAGAAAGATAGAATACCATCCCTCCCACCTAGTAAGAAAGACCAGTTTGTGCCCTTGACTATTATAAAGCAATGCCTCTGGCACCACCAGAATACACCTGTTACTCTTGTGTTCCATTTGAATCCTTTCAGTGTATAAGCTTGATGTTCTTATGCATCTTATTATATTAATTCCAGCATTGTTCCACATTATGTTATCATCATTGTTAATGATGGCATTCTCTGGAAGGGGCTTCTCAAATGTAAATATATTCATATATGGACGGACGAACAGGCGGATACAGTAACATTTGATATTGTAATTGCAAGTTCGAATCCTGGTTGATGCCACAGCCATCCGTGACCGGGAGTCCATGGGAGCTAATTGGCCGAGCTCTCACGGGACGGAGGGATGGCATACGCTCACCTCCCTGTCACTCACAGCGATCACCAGCCAATAATGGGCGTCTGTGAGCTCATTCGTACAGAGGGGCAGATAGAGCTTTCCCTCCGAGTGTGTTAGGCCGCCACAAATACACATGCACAGCAGTTCGAAAAGTGGCGGGCGGTAGCATCGCATGTCATGAAGGGGGCGTGTGCTTGCTTGCTTACACCCCTCCCTGGTCGGTGGTGGTCATGTAATGGGGAAGGCAAAAAGTTGATGGGTGGGAATTGGAAACGACTAAATTGTTTTGGTTTGGTGTAGCTAAGTACGAACACCTTATGTGCAACCTTATTTTTTTCATCTGGAAGCTTGTAATAGCAAATGATTTTATCTAACAAGTAACAAATTAGCACTAAAACATTATCCTCAGTGGATAATGCTTGAATTATAAATGATAGGCATTTATATATTCATTGTTTGTCATGGTCAGTTGGAGCAGGTGGGCTCATCATTATCACACTTTAAACATTTAAAGATAAAATATAAAATTGCATTTTAGTTTGCATTCATGTTTACCCATAATATATACTAAACCTCTGAATAAGTCTAAAATCTAACCATTACAGAGTGCATCTTATTAAGTTTTTGTTTAGTATATACTAAACTGTGAAAGGCCAGCACAGTGACGTAGTGCATCAAAACTAGAAAACTAGTGCTAGATTTGATTTCCGGGATCCATGAGTCATTTCTATGTAGAGTTTGCATGCCCTCCTCATGCTTTTGTGTGTTTCCTCCCACAGTCCAAAGACATTAGGCTAATTGGTTGTTTCAGATTGCCTCTAGGTGGGAATGTGTGAAGGATTATTGTGTTGTGTATGTTGGCTCTGTGATGGTCTGGTGTGTTGTTCAGGGTGTTCTACACCTTTGCACATAGTCGTCTGAGATAGGCTCCAGTATTCTCGTGACCCTAGAAAGATTAAACAGTTTGGCAAATGAATGAATGAATTAATAAACTCTGAATGATGCCATTATGTTCACAACACTTACACTTATGAAGCGCTCAGAGCTCACATGACCTGCCTCTTTAATGGTTAAAATATGTAAAAATGAACAATAAAAGTCTTGATTCTTTTATTAGTTCGCTTTTTATGTTCCCATGTAGTACATACTAAAACACTTATATGTCTCAGGCTTGGTGGATGTCACTGAATGTTGCTAAATTGAATAATCATATTCAATATTCAGTGACATTATCTGTACCTTGGAGTTTAATTGTAAATTAATGTCAATAATATATTTTATTCCATCATGGTATGTATTGGTGGTACAGTGGTGTAGGTAGCACATCTGCCTCACGGCAGGACGATCCTGGGTTTCATTCCCATGCCTGAAAAAGTGTTTTGCTTGTTCTCCGTGTGCTTGAGTGGGTTTTCACTGGGTGCTCTGGTTTTCTCCCACATTCCAAAGACATGCACTTTAAGTTAACTGGATATTTTCAATACCTCCTAGGTCTGAATGTGATTGTGAATGGTTTGGCGAGCTGTTCAGGGTGTACCTTGCCTTTGTTTAAGGTTGGCAGAGATAGACTCCACCACATGAACCTAATAAAGAAAAAAAGAACATTATTTCGAAAAAGAAACATTTTGAAAAATGAAATAAAAGGTGAAATGTTATGTAGCTACATTTCTGTTAAAAAGAAGACATTGGATTTTGGGCACATATCCAGCATTAGGTATTATTTTTTATATTTTAATTGTTGTAGGTGTGTGTGGCTGTTAGAAGGAGGAGTCCTGGACAATAAGCAGGTTGCAAGCAAGTGATTATACCTGTGTATGTTTAATTAGATATTTATATAGATGCTCTTGTTCGAGGAATCATAAAGAGCTGGTGCTTCTCCAAATGATTACGTAGATTGTACATTTTGATATTGTGTGTGTTTTGAGTGATTTCAGTTGGAAGTAGTTCCTCAAACCCCCACAGTTCTCATTCCCATCCCCAGTGTGTTACAGCGGTGCTGAAGCCTGGGACTGAGATGCGGTGAACTTCTCATTAATGACACACAAGTGCAAACACTCATTTGTTATCCACTTATTCTCTGTGTCTCCTCCCCCAGTTTACATCCAATGCTTGACCACACCCTCAACGCCACAGAAGTCTATTGTCAACTATTTTTGTTACACCACCATTGAAATATAATTATAGGGCTCTTTTGAACACAACAGCAACCTTTACATTTATTGTCATTGGTGGAAAAGCCCGAGGCATAACTGCCTTACTTCCAAAGCACTTGCTGAATAAAAATGTAACAGCTACATCATCTTCTCATACCCTTAATTTCCATATGAATCTGTGCAGTCTGAGATACTGCTCTGATATCGTGGGGATCTATAAATAAAGATCTACAAATATAGCAATACTAAAACACTGTGTAGATCTTTGGGTGGATAAAATATTATAGTGTACACACTATAGTGTGTCTTATCTCAAATTTCTCATAATTTACACACACACACACACACACACACACACACACACACACACACACACACACAATATTAGTATTGATTCAATGTGATTATGAATACAGAACACAGGACTATGACCATCATTTCTCATGAGAGCACCAAAAAACATGGAGATGCAGATATGTCATAGAAACAAATATTTCTGTTGAACGTTTGGGTGGGAAAATGACTCATCGTGAAATTCCAGCCTGATCTCCAGGCTAATTCATTTGTTTCCATGATGAGTAACACATTATATGTGCACAGCAACAGTGTTTTGGGATCATCTTTGGAGACAATCATGACAATAGTGTTGCCATTTCTTTAGTCATGCCTGGAATCCAGTGATATAGTAGAATCAGTCCAATTTGTGTGATTCACATTTGATATTATCACCTTCCCCCTTCCCCCGATCCTTTAATCAGAAAGATGACGGAGATTAAGAAGAATTGTTTGAGGCTCCATGTGGACCTGGAGTTTCCTGATAAACAGGAAACGGAATGTAGGGCAGGGCCGCTATCTCTCAGACACTCTTTATGTTCAAACAGGTATATTAGAAAAATAGTGCATATCAGTCATTCTATATGCTCAATTAAAAACATTAATTCTGGTTTAGGAAAGGAATAAATTATGAAGTATTACCTTTAATCTGTTAAAAGCCTCCAGACTTACATTCTGCACTCTTATAACTCTTTTTCCTTATGAGCTTCACTGTAATTACAGCATAATTACAAAATCAGTATGCAAATTATTAGTGTCATAGCACACATTGTAAAAGCATTGGTAGAGAATACCAGCTGATAGAGAAACTGGCTTTTAAAGTCTTATGTCAGGATAATTTGATTTGTAGTCTGAAGTGCTGAAATGGGGACACACTTTCCACGTCGCTCATTAAAAGAAAATGTCTGTCCAAGGCAGTAAATTTCATGCATAGTGAAACATGAACAAGGAGCTAGATTCCTGTCGCTGTTCATTTTCACCAAAAAACTTAAAGAATCAAGAACTTAAAGAAAAGAAACTGCTGATTATTTAACAGTGCTACTTTCAGTAACATTTGCAAAAAAAAAGAAAGAAAAGAAAAAAGTATGTGTTAGCTGTTCACTGAAAAATATCACACCAGGATTGACCATGATGTTAAAAATTAATAGGATTCAAATTATAATTTTATAATGTTAAGATGTGTATGTGTGTGTATATATGCATGCCATAAACTATCAAAAACCAGCAAAAAACCCTTGAAAACCTATAAACCTAGAATTTTTATTTAAGAAGTTATATTGCTTCAAGAAAAATTCTATTTTTCATATATATCCAATAATCCTAACACAGCATGTATTATTTACCCTGTTTCAATGCTTTATTTGAACATGTTTTAACACTTTAAACACAACAATTAAAATATACACATTCATCTCTAAACATGGTTAGCATATTAAAATATTTTCCAAAATGCCATAAATACACATTGGAATACAATTTGGATTGTTTGCATTTTATGGGCACTGACATGTTGAATAAATCAGTGGCACTGATTGACAGAGTGAAGATTTTTATAGTTGTTGTTGTTTAGAATTTTATAGTCATTGTTGTTGTTTCTTGTTCTAAGAAAACCAGAAGTAAAATATTATCATAAACATTCGAATATTTTTAGATTTTTTTTTATTTTAACATGGAAATGTGCCTGTCAGCACATTAAGAGATCTTTAGCGTGTATCCAGTCACTTCTTTTCTACTCACCGTTGCTGAAAAAACAAACAAAAACAAAACATTCCTTCATTCTACCAGGTATCTTCCAGAACCAGCCACAGTTCTCCTGGAAATGTTGATTGTCACACATGATTTTTTATTTGTAAATCGCAGCAGTCTTCATTATATTTTTGTCTGAAAAGTGGTCTCTCATACTTACGTGATATGCTGCTTTCTTTATTAACATGCTGTACTAATTTTTTCATGTAACATTTAATTTTGTGCTGGAAACTAATGTTTGGAAATCTAAAGTGTTTTTTGTACTAACTTGCTAATTTACAAATTATAAAATAAAAAACTATAGGTTTGTTTTGTTTTGCTATGAAACAGGAGTGGTGCTTATTGTGATATGAAATGAAAGTATAACTAGCACTTTATTATAATAATGGGATATATTGCAATTTGGCAAGAATTGAATATGTGCTTGTTACTTGGCCTCAGAAGAGGGCACTTTAGGATTCCTAACTATTTTTTTGTGAAATTGGGGTTTATCACGTTTTGGAAAAGAGCTCTTTGTATTTGTATTTGTATATATATATATATATATATAGAGAGAGAGAGAGAGAGAGAGAGAGAGAGAGAGCGAGAGAGATAGAGAGAGAGAGAGAGGGCAAATTAATAAGCCTTCCTGTCATAAATAAAGGCACAATTTATTCATTCATTTCAAGCCAATGCACTTAACCCTACTATGTTCACTGGAAGGCTGGAGCTCAGCCGTCACTGGGTGAAGGTGAACAGCTTGCCAGACCATCACAGTTCTAACACACAGCCATTTACCTAAGGACAATTTGAAAAAGGCTCTTAGCCTAATGTGCATGGACTGTTAGAGGAAACTGAAGTACCCAGAAGAAACTTACATGGGAAGAACATTCAAGCTCCACATAGAAACACCCTTGAACCCAGGACTCTGTTGCTGTGAGGCAAACGTGCTAAGCGATATACCACATGCTGCCGAGGTCCTAACAAAGGATGACCAACTCATTAAATTTTATTGGAAAACAGCCAGAGTAAAGGTCTTGTTCTTCTTGTTGTTTTAGTATATTTGGAAAGTAGCTGGGGTGCAACGGTGCAGTGGTTAGAACGGTCGTCTCAAAATAAAAAAGTTCCGATTCAGCTTTTCTGTGTGTAGTTTGTATGAGTACTCTGGTTTCCTCCCACAGTCCAAAGACATGCAGATTAAATCAACTAGCTACTCTAACCAGCTCATAGGTATGAATGTGAGTGTAACGTGTCTGTGTGCTTTTGCCTGGGTGGTATTAGTAACCTGTTCAGGATGTACCCAACCTTTCGCCTGGTCAGCTAGGCTTGGCACCAGCGTTAGCTATAACCCTGATGGATAAGCGGTATAGATAATGAATGGATAGAAACTATTTTCACCTGCCAAGAGAAGTGAAGGCTCTCAGCTTCAGAAGTATTAACTTACATTTATATCCTGTATTTATAAAAAATAATATTTTACTGTACATTTGTACAACAGCAAGAAATATTTCATTGTAGAGTAACCTTCTGCCAGCGTTTACAATGAGATTTTTACAGTATAAGCAATACATTATGACTGCTAGTGTCCCCATAAAGATAGATGTACAAGTGTGTGTGTGTGTGTGTGTGTGTGTGTGTGTGTGTGTGTGTGTGTGTGTGTGCGTGCGTGCATGTATTTGCATATGAACAATGGGGGCTAGTGAAGTCTAAGTCCTTCCTGCCTCTCTGTATCTTTGACCGTGCTACAATGATACTATTCATTTTTTACTCATATGGATTACACACAGATGCGCGAACACACACTGCAGAGCCTCTGGAGACCAGTGGCAGAATTGTGTCTTTGCACACTGAACTCTATAATGAACTCTGTCCATCTCTTTCTTTCACACACACACACACATCCTTTTTTCTTACCAGCATGTGCAAGTCATGCTGTGTGTATTTTCACTCGAGATCAAAGCATATGTTTGTTTGCTGTCCAAGCCTCTTGGCCAGTGCAGTTTGTTTATGTCTGCTGGAGTATCCATGCGTCTGTGGTTAGATTAAAATACTGACCAGTAGGATTTCATTGCAGATATGAAAATAACATCTCCCTTTTTTTTTACCATCCGAGGGCTGTTACCATGTCTTTATATGTTTATTAACATTCTAATTATTTTCTCTTTCCTGTTTGAGGTGTGTCCTCCTATTGGACAGTGTCTACTGTCACCACACAAAAATGTGGAGAATCTTTGAGATGCTCTCCCTCTCACACACACACTCTCACTCCCTCTCTCTCTCTCACTCTCTCTCTCTATCTCTCTCTCTCTCTCTCACACACACTCTCACTCCCTCTCTCTCTCTCTCTCTCTCTCTCACACACACACATACACACTCACTCTCTCTCACACATACACTCTCTCTCTCTCTCTCTCTCTCTCTCTCACACACACACACACACACACACACACTCACTCTCTCTCTCTCTCTCTCTCTCTCTGTGTCTTGGGGAGATGAGAATATGCTCAGAAATGGACATGAGATCAGCAGCAGGGGGCAGTGGGAGTTCCCTTTCCTCAAAGCTTTTCCTTTTTTCCCTTTATCTAAATGACTCATTCATTTTCATCATTCCATTAAGCCACTTTTCAGTTTGGTTGTTAATTTCAATAACAATGTATTCTTCTCATTCAGCCTATTCATAAGAGGTCTATCAAATTTAAATGACTTGTATTCAGATGCATTTGAATATTAATGAGCCTCTAGTTGTAAAATGTAGTAGAGCTACATGATGTATTCGGACTACAAAAATGTGGCACAAGAAATTCATTCTGAATTTAAAAAAATAAATTCACTAAATTAAATGATCACAATGCAAATTCATTCATTTGCCGAACCCCTTAATCCTAGTAAGGTTGCAGGGACCTCAGCTGACACTAGGTGAAGGCAGGGTACACCCTAAACAGTTCACCATTCCATCACAAAAAATAGTGTGAATTTTCATAAAATTTCTACCATAGCTGGGACTTTGAACCCGGAAGACTCCATTAGACTTTTGAGAGGATCCGCATCATGTTTTGGATTCAGGAATTTTTAGAGGATTCTCCATCATTGTGTGATAGAAGGCAGGCCAAACTATGCTTTTTGTTATTTTTGGGGCTTGGTGCAGGTTTGCACTCTCTGATTAGTCTTGCTTTTAATTTTAAGGGTAATTCTGGTATGCAAACTAGTTAAAACAAAGACTAGTGGTGAAGGAATCCTCTTTCATGCTGTTGGTGTAGAGCTCGACTTGTTTAAAATTTTCATGCAGCTTAGTGAACTTTGTTTACACAGAAATTATCTTCCAGTAACAGTTATTTTCACTGGACCTAAAGTGGCCTTTTATCTCAAGGAATTTGTAAATCATGGAAATGTGAGCAAGTTTAGAACATGATGGTGTCTTCTGTGTGTGGCATTTTATATTTAAGTTGGGTTCAATCCTTCCTTATGTCTTATTTCATTTTTCTGAAGATGTCAGGAAATGAAACAAGGAATTAATAACAGATGTTTATGTTACATCAGATACCCTTGTTTGTTGTAGCGCAGATTGTAGATGGTTTGTTGCACAGTTGTATCACATGTCACCAAGTACAACTTCTGTCTCGGAAGCATCTGTGTCTCCTTAATTTGGAAAGCTTCCCACTTCCTTTTTCCTTGTTTCTCTTAAGTGCACTTAAAGAATCGATTTCAAAGATGGCGATTCTTATCAATTCAAGTTTTGGGAATTCAGCCAAAAAGTGATTTTGATTAAATAAAAGTCTCAAAAGGGAGATCATATTTAGGACACTGTATTTGTTTGTACTTATATTTATTTTAAAAAATGCCCAATTTGATGCTGCCTACCACATCAAGCAACATTCAAACCAAAGAGTTGAGGTTTTAAAAATTAAAATAAAAATGTTATAGTTGTTGTTGTTGTTTCTTTTTGTAAAGATTTTGTAAGGAGACCAAAAGTAAAATATCTTATCATAAATATTTGAATATTTTTTAGATATGGAAATTTGAACATGGAAATGTGCCTGTCAGCACATTAAGAGATCTTTAGCGTGTATCCAGTCACTTCTTTTCTACTCACCGTTGC
>JAOUQZ010000014.1:4809184-4824269 GCA_028564935.1 Neosilurus hyrtlii
ATATATATATATATATATATATATATGTGTGTGTGTGTGTGTGTGTGTGTGTGTGTGTGTGTGTGTGTGTGTATGCATAAGCACACACACGAAGACCGAGACGTTTAGTATATATTACACAGGAATGGTACAGTTTCGTTTGCTATCTTGGGATAATAGGCATTTTTCATTCAAAATATTGCCATTTCTGATTGGTGAGAATGCATGAGCTAATTCATGGTATTCTATGAGCTAACTCATTCCATCATTAACACTGAATATGTCATGCACCAATATCCCTTGCTCTCCCCTCCTCCCAGAGAAAGCTAGCCATAAAATTGCCCCCTGATTTCAAGACTTGAGGTCTACTTTTAACAAGCCAATAAATTTTGGCAGAAAAAAGGTGTAATACTTAAAAATATGTCCTTACCATCGAATATGTGAATTCCATAATTTGTTGCTTTTCGTTGAATGCCTTTAGAATGAATCAGGAAGAGTATTAGTGGAATAGAATGCTAAATATTAAGTGGCACTTCCAGCTTACACTGGCTACGATTCACTTTCTTCTGGACAATTCATTAAGCTATACTGCTATAACAACAGTCACTCACTGCTAGTGTAGAAACATGACTGTCTACTTTGAAAATATTTTGAATGAATAATAAAACAATTATTGAATTTGGCTTTTATATTAAATAAAGTTATTCAGATTGAATAATTTCCCATATCATACTTCGCCTTATTCAATAATTGTTTATTTTTGTGTATTTTTCTTATGTTCCTGTGTAGTATACACTAAAACAATTTTTTTGGCTTTGGCTCTGTGAACGTTGCTGAATAGCCCTCTCTCTGGAAGTATTTAGTGTTATCCATCTCACCTATGGAGAATAATTGTTATATATAAGGAGATTGTAAATATACTGGTTATAGTATATAAGGAGTGTTTAGTGATAAGTATACACTCTTCAGCTGGCCCCAATAGTCCCTCTGCTAATATTAACTTCTTTGTAGTTACTGTGTTTACTGCACTGCATAAATTCTTTTTTCTTTTCTTTTTTTCCTAAATAATTATTAAGTGTGATAAGGATTTACCAGGTTGAAGTGTTTAGGAAAAGTATCGTCCTATATTTGCCCTCTAGCTTTCTCACTGGAAATTAATTTATTGTAAAGTATCTCATATCTGTTTAACACACTCCATATTTCAGCACCTCACCAAACAGACTACTAGAACACTTTTTTTATACAGTGTAAATCATATGTCCATTTTATATGTAACTAAAATATCATAACACATAAACACAATATCCATGCTGTATATATATATATATATATATATATATATATATATATATATAGACACACACACACACTGTATACACGCGTCATGTGGAATCTACTAAGCACAACTCTCAGGCTGACTCATTTATCCCTACCCACCCATGTATCATTAGTGCTACTACAGGCCTGAGTGTGTGTATATATTGTTAAAGAACAATGCATTTTGATACAGAGTTTCAGTTATGATAATACAGGAGGAATATTATTTTGTTTAAACTACTAAATGCAACTTGCTGATCAAAAATGACTTTGTCTAATAAAAGAAACCCTCCAGGGGGGTTATTATTCAAATCATGCGGTCTTGGTGTTGGGTTAATCTTAATATTAATAATAATAAAGTGGCAATCTTGGGGGTGGGGGGGTCCAAACTTCCTTTACAATTGAAGGCCCTTTACACAGTTATTGCCGTTGAACAATACAGAGATCATGATTACGTAACGTACTGTTCAATTCTTATCCTTTAAAATGGCTGTTGATTGGCTGATGCTGATTGTCCATATTTGTACTTTTTTTATAATTATTTTCCTTTTTATAATTTCTTTAATTATTAATTTTATTTTTACCTTTTACCATATTTTTACCTAAACCAGTCATCAAGAGAAATTCAGTTCCAGATCTAAACAGATTTATGGCTTGAACATACCTTTTAACCTTTCTTTTTTCCCCATGTAATCATGCACATGTTACAAATGACTGAGTGAATTTATCTGCACCACTGAAAATTGTCACGTGAGATTATATTCATTTCCAAATTTTAACATATCTTGTTCTTGATGACATGAATATTTGATGATACAAAGTATTTTGGTAAGAAAATTCAGCAAGAATCAAATTCGCATCATCTATTTACTGGTCCCAGGTATTATGCGCATTAATTTTAATCTGGCTGGGCAGGACTAAATATATATCAAATGGCACATTTTGTGGCTTGCATTGCTTCCAGTGACCATTGTGGGTGAAGTTACAGTGGCTTGCAGAAGTTATACCCCTTTATTATATTATATATAATTATAAAATAATTATTAAATATATATAATTATATTTAATTTTTCCACATTTCTCATGTAACAACCAAAAAATAAAAATATATTTTATTGGTGTTTTATGTGATAGACTAATATGAAGGAAAGCTCATAATTCTGAAGTGGAAGGGAATTTTTTTTTTTTTAAATAAATTTACAAATAGGAATCTGAAAACTGGCATGCAATTGTATTCAGCACCACCACGCCTAAGCTTAAATTCAGTCAGATTGGATGGAGACTGCCTGTAAACAGCAATTTTCAAGTCTTGCCACAGATTCTCAATTGGATTTGGGTGTGAACTTTGTGTGGGCCATTCTAACAAATAAATAAGGTTTGATCTACACCATTCCATTGTGGCTCTGGCTATATGTTTAGTGTCGCTGTCCAGCTCAGCCCTGAGCCAGATTGCAGTAACTGTAAAATCATTGTTTTGAGAAAAATGGCCACAAAGTTAACCAGTTTTCCCTGGAAGGTGATTAAAAAAGAAAATAAATTGTTTTAACATATTTGGAGTTATATTTTACTTTAAATTTTAGGCAGTTTGAGAGTTCATGTCAAGACTCAGGAGTTAGAAAAGTTGGTTTACCCAATTTTCACTATTTTTCCGTTCTGCAGTCTGGCTTGACAGAGCAGTGCTGAAAGGTGAACCTCCATCCCAGTCAAGTCTTTTGCTGACTAACAGGTTTTCTTCCCAGATTGTATTCTTCCCCTGTATTTGGCTCCATCCATTTTCCCAACATCTCTGACCAATTTCCCCGTTCCTGCTGATGAAAAGCATTCTGACAGCATGATGCTGCCACCACCATGTTTTACTTTGGGAATGGTGTGTTCAGGGTGATGTGCAGTGTTAGTGCACTCTAAAAGTAAAATTTTGGTCTCATCTGACCAGAGCACCTTCTTCCACATGTTTGTGTCCCCCACATGGCTTGTGGCAAACTGCAAAAGGGATGACTTATGGCTTTCTTTCAACAATGGCTTTGTTCTTGACACGTTTCCATAAAGGTCAGGTATTTTAGTACACAATTACAGTTTCTCCCCTTTAGCTGTGAATCCCTGCAGCTCCTGCAAAGTTACCATGGGCTTCATGGCTGCTTCTCTAAACAGTGCTTTCCTTGCCTGGCCTACTAGTTTAGGTGGATGTCCATGTCTTGTTACATTTGCAGCTGTGCCATACTCTTTCCATTTTTGGATGATAGAATGAACATTGTTCCATGAGATGTTAAAAGCTTAGGATTTTTTTTTCTTCCCTGCTTTAAACTTCTCCACAACTTCATTCCTGACCTATCTGGTGTGTTCCTTGGGCTTAATGATGCTGTTTGTTTACTTATGTTCTCTAACAAGCCTGAGGCCTTCGCAGAACAGCTGTATTTATACTGAGAGCAGATTACACACAGGCGGACCCTATTTACTAATTAGGTGACTTCTGAAGGCAATTTAGTCACACTGGATTTTAGTTAGGGGGTATTAGAGTAAAGGGGCCTGAATACAAATGCATACTAGTTTTCAGATTTTTAGTAGCAAAAAAATTTCAAAACCATGTATCAGTTTCCTCACCTCACAATTATGCACCATTATATGTTGGTCTACCACATAAAATCCCAATAAAATAGATTTACATTTGTGGTGGTAACATGACAAAATGTGGACAAGGGGTATGATTTATAAACCTCTGTAGATATGGTAATAGGGGGTGCTCAGAGGAACATGCCACTCAGGGGTAATGAAAGCTCAGTGTTAAGCCCGCTAAATATGTTAAACTTGTATAATAGTAATCGTGGCCATGTTTTAAAACTACTCAACTGATTCTTTGAACCCTCTGTACATGAGAACAAAGATGTAGTATAGCAAATTTTATTTTGATGAGCATATGCTTGAACTTATCTCCACCCACAAAGGCCACACCCCCAAGTTAGCCAATTTTGCTAACATGAGCTAACATAAACTGTGTGTTTATGCTTTCTAAACTTAAACACTACAATAATGAATGCTAAATGTAATTCTTTTCTGCACCTGCTGAAGGGCAAACTCGGCATCTTACCTTATGGGACATTTGCTAATAACTGCATTTATCCTCCTCTGCCTAATTCTGGGTCGGGTCGCAGGGGCAGCAGCCTAAGCAGTGAAGTCCAAACATCCCCAGCCACTTCGTCCGGCTCTTCTGGGGGGATGCCAAGGAGTTCCTAAACCAGCTGAGAGACATTGTCCCTCCGGTGTGTTCTTGGTCGACCCCGGGGTCTGTTCCTAGTTGGACATGACCGAAACACCACACCAGTGAGGCTTTCAGGAGGCATTCCATTCAGACACCCGAGCCACTTCAACTGGCTCCATTCAATGCAGAGGAGCAGCAGTTGTACTCTGAGCTCCTACTGGATGACCGAACTTTTCACCCTATACCTAAGGGAGAGCCCTGCTACCATGCGAAGGAATCTCATTTCAGATGCTTGTTTTCACGATCTTGTTCTTTCAGTCACTACCCAAATTTTGCCTTCTGGCTCAGCTCCCTTTTCACCACGATGCACCAGTACAACTCCGCTTTACAGCAGAGGCTGCACCGATCCGCCTGTCGATCTCCCGCTCCATCCTTCCCTCACTGATTTAAGAAAAACATTGTCCCTTTGGCTTCATCAAGCCGGGACTTCCAGCTCTTGCTGGAGTAATTCGCAGCTGAGTGTGAAGCAGCCGGGATGAGAGTCATCATCTTCAAGTCTGAGGTCATGGTTCTCAGCTGGAAAAGGGTGGAATGCACCCTCCGGGTCTGGTATGAGGTCCTGCCCCAAGTGATGAGTTCAAGTATCTCGGGGTCTTGTTCATGAGTGGGGGAAAGATGGATAACTGCATTTCATTTGAAGTAATACTTTTGGGTGTGGGGGGAAGGTGAATACTTAGAATATGAAGTCAAAGCCAATTGTATTTTAAAACAGTTAAATGCAATATTAAACTGATTAGCATATAGAGGAATATATTTTAATAACTTTTAAAGTACCCACTCTCAGGTGTTTGTGTGGAGCAAATTGTACGGCCATAGTTTGGCTTCTTTCTGTTAAGTCAGATGTAAGACTAGCTTCAGACATTTTTTCCAATATCTTTGTATTACCTCAAAACTTGCACTATGCTCTTTTGTTCACAAGGTGGCGGCACAAACAGGATAAATGATACAAACACTGACCTTTAGAATGCATCTACTTTGCTGGTTCACCTTGTTATATAATCTGTTAATCATCCTCCACCCTGCTGCTGGGTGGATATTTTTAGTTATTAGACTGTTACATGTCTGATCAGTGACACTGAGATGATAAAGAAGCTTATCATCTGATACTCTCATACCTGCACCAGACGCTAGTGAACTGCTAACACCTCTGCACTGAGAATAATCCTGAGTACAACTAGTGTCTGGATAGTAATGTTCCTGTGTCTTTTTTTAATAGATGGATGAGAGTCAAATGGCATGAGTGTAAATATAAACCTGTATGTTATTTGTCAAAACCAGTGAATTCTTAAGTGCATCTATTTTACCAAAAACAAGTGTGAGAGGGAACCAGAGTACCCAGAGGAAATCCACTCAAGCATGGAAAGAACATGCAAATTCCACACAAGGGCCTGAGACTCAAACCAAGGACTTTCTAGCTATAAGGCGGACGTTCTTGCCACCATGCTGCCCAGGATGCTACCAGAAGAGGCCCAAATAGTTTTAGTTGGGGCTCATCTTACCATGACACCTTTTCCCATCTGGCCTCAATCTTCATGGTGCATTTTAGCTAAGCTCAGTCGAGATTTAGCTTTTTTTTCTTGCAGGCATCTCTTACAAGCCACGTTTGTGGAGCATTTGCGATGGTGTCATATGTGCACAATGACCATATGTACACACATTCCTGTAACTGCTTCAAAGTTGCTATAGGCTTTTTGGTAGCCTCTCTGACCAATTTCCTTCTTGCTCTGTCCACTTCTTGATTATACTCCTGAAGATTGATGCAGACTTTGTTTTTTGTATTGATCTCCTGACTTGTGCCTGTCCACAACTTAATCCCTGAGCTTTTTTGACAGTGCCTTGCAATCTTGTCTGATTGCTTGCAGTTACACTCTCAAGCCCTGGAATGCTTGTGAAAGCCAGCTGGCTTGGTGTGCAGTTGGGAAGATGATTAGTACACCTGAATGTGTAACACTTAACACTTGACTAAGTATTTTTTTTTTTAGTAGTCATGATCATTTCACAATCTTACTGATTCTGGTTTTTAACTAATTTATATTTCTGAGCTGCTGCTGTTTTACCTTTAACTTTGCTCTTCAATCCCAAGTTTCGAGAGCTGAGAAGGAGGGTTATAAATAGGAATAGTACAAAACGCATTTTTAGTAATTGGACTTGATGGTTTAATCAAGGTGAACACCTCTACCTCGTGTGTGTGTATATATATGTGTGTGCATGTGTATATGTATGTATGTATGTATGTATGTATGTATGTATGTATGTATATATATATATATATGTGTGTGTGTGTGTGTGTGTGTGTGTGTGTGTGTGTGTGTGTATAAATGAACAGTATAGGCAAATGTAGCATTTATACAGCACACCAGAATAACAAATATATGAACAGAATGTAAAAAATTCCAAGGCTCGGGTGTAATATTAAATGAATTACAAAAGCCAGCATAATGACTTACACAAAAAGTAGAACAGAGCAAAGAAACATATGATGCTAGCACAAAGCAGTGGGTGTCGGTTGTTAACAGGACTAATATGATTGGCTGAACATGGCACCACTATCATCAGTAGTTTCATCTCAGAAATCATTTTAGGATTCCTAAACACACAGTAGGACAAAGAAAGGACAGAATGACTGGAGGGGTGAAAAAAAGCCAGAAATGCATCCAGAATTGTAACACAGTACCAGTATACCATAATGTAAACAGTGCAGATAGCTCTGATCTTGATATCATGGTATACAGTCATACCCCTATAATGTCACACAGTACTGAAAACAGCTTATCAGTCTGCTCAGCCCACAGTGTCTCTGTTTAGTCTCCAGGTGTTCAATAACCATGTGCTTTTTATGTTGGATTTGTTATTTATTTATTTTGTGGTAATACACCTGACTCAGGTCATGTAGGGATAAATTATTACCTGATGAGTTGAATCAGGTGTGTTAGAGCAGAGAAAACATTCACTGATAACCTCTGTTTTTTCATAGAAGAGTAAATCACTATACAGTCACTGTCATCATCTCAGTGGTTCAGGAAATATTTTGGCCAGAAATTGGTCATTTATATTTATTTATTTATTTGTTTGTTTCATTTGAACGTTATTGAATCAAGATAATCACATTAACCATGTTTGTTTAAATGAACCCTAATCATCTATTAATAACTGGATTCAAACGTGGTCAAAATACTCAATAGAAATAGCTGTGTCCAACTTAAAATTAAATCAGGTTGAAGCAGAAGTGTAGACCGCTGATAATCTGTTTAACAGGAAAATATTGTATATGCATATACCATATACATGCTCACACAGATTGCCTGCTGCGCATCTTGAGTACACTGTCACACAGTGACATCAGGGTGCTTTTTTTGTCTTGTAGACAAAACAGCGTGTACAGTGTTGCATGCTGCATATAGAGGCATTTGACTTTTTAAACTAATTTACCCTTGGTTCTTGTTGGAAGACAAATGTTTAAATTTACCCAAGTTTAATAAAAAAGATACAAGTAAGATTCCTTCTTTTCAGTTGTTAAATAAGATAGATCAAAGATAGCTGATAGGAATGGATAAAATATTCATGACATTCTTCTTTACAGAGTCGAGTAAGCAGAGCCAGATGTTCAGGATTGTGGCTGAAATTCTCTACCAATTTTAAGCTTGGGACATAAACCACTTGGCTAAAAAAAAGTGGACACATGAATATGATGTTGTTCTACCTTTAGCCTTGCTTACAGCACATCATTGTCTTGTCATTGTTTCAACAAACTTAAGCAACAAAACATTGACCTGGTCATTCACTACATTCAGCTCATCTGACTTCATTAATGTTGCTGAGCCTCGACCTGACCAACTGGAGCAACAATACCATGGAGATTACATGCTGTGATCTAAATACACTACATGAAAATATTATTGTGTGACTTCTTTTTTTTTTTTGGCCGGGCAGTGTATATACACACATCTAACCATTTGACTCAAATGTAAAAGGTTAATTTGGAATTGGTGTATGAGGTACAAGTGGAATTAATTTATGTAATCTAACAGAAAATCCAATTTCCATGATCGATAAAGTTGCATAGTCAGTCATGATTGATAAAGCGGCATGGCAGTTACCATGAATAACATGCAGAGACATGAAATGACAACTAACACACAAAGCAGTCCATTTCAGTTCGACAGTACAGTTTTGATACCATTGTAAAGTCCTCTATGTTTATAGTTGCACATATGTGACCACTTTATAATAATTGCATTCTGCCTTAAATGTAAACCAGTACAACTACTACAGTAATGTTTAGTGAATGCTGTAGGATTTTTAGAATCTTTAAAATGCATTTGCTGCTCACACATTTTAGTTTTCTCATTTGCAACATGTTTTCTGGATGCAGAAATGTGCAGATTTACATAAACATTTACCTGAATATTCTCACACATTTTTGAATATATCAAAATATGTATTTTCTGTCTATTAAATTCCATAATATGTGCCTTGAGGTTTAAAAAAAAGTAACAATTGTGATATTACGTTATAACCATTCTTCTCAGAAGCAGCTTAAAATCTGATAATGACAAGTTAATATAATATAAAATGTAATAATGATGAGGATCAAAAGTAGGGGGGGATGTTTATAAGATCTCACTTTTTAAGACTTTATTTATTTGTTTGTTTATTATAATTTTTTTTTTTTTTAGACAACACACTACTGAAAGCATAGCTTAATCATCCATTTAATCACAGTGATCAGTACAGCTTTAGGAATTTGATATGAACCTAAAAGGTGAATGATAAACAATCCAGGGATTTCAAAGCAGCTTTTCAAGCGTGCATATCCAGAACATGATAAGATAAAATAGGTATGATGATAGGTCATGAAAGAATGTCCTTTTTTCCCACCATGGTAAACGACCATATTCCTTAAAGAAAAGCCACAAATGATAATGAATAAGAATCAATTAATAAAACACACAAATACAAATTCATATAAAGTCATCTGTTGTTTCCTCAGATTGTGTTCTCACCCACTTCAGGATCATGTCAGATTAAAGCATCTGGTAAATGAATATCAGTAATGGATAATTTAACCCAAGTAAAATATTAAAAGGCCACACACACGCACGCACACTTCATTGGAGAGGCTCAGCCATGGGAACACACACAGATGCATATTAAAACTTGAAGCTTTTCATACACAACAAAAACAACAGCAGAAGACTGTGTTTAAAAATGACACTAACATAATTCAGACACTTGAAACTTTGTTGAACACAAAAAGCTCTTGATACACTGATTAACAGTGTGTACTTTCTGTGAAGATAGCAGCAGTGCAAAACCACATCAAGACAAACATTATTGAGTTGATGGCTGATGGTTAAACCTGCACTTTGGTATGATTGCTTCGAGTCGTTCTTAAAAGCAAGATAAACAAAAGTCTTTTCTCTGCTAACTTTGTTTATCTTTTCTGCTTACTTTCCCCCCCAATTAGCGGTTCTTACAGAATAAACCACAGCAAGCACTGCCAATCACAAGTGCAGAAGAATGATTCTTATTCACCATGTAAGCTTCTCTTGGCAGTTGCTCACATTGACTCACTCATTGGAAAAAGCAAGTACTCAAGAGGAAAATAATAGCAACTGAATTCTATATGATTTCTCTCCTCACCCCAAATCTAGTTAAATCTCAAACCATGTTTTTGTTTCCTACTGGTGGGATGGGAATGTGAGGATAAATAGGATAACATAATAAGGAAAGTTTAGAGCTTGCAGTGTAGTATTGAACAAACTGCATATCTACGTCGCACTCGACTCAGCCGAGCTGCTCCACTCAGTAAAATTACTTACTCACTCGTTTACCGAACCACTTAATCTTATTAGGGTTGCAGGGAGGCTGGAGCCTCTTTCATTCAACAATGGGTGAAGGTGGGATACACCCTGAGCAGCTCACCAGACCATAACAGGGCCAGTACGCACATAATCATTTACACTCACATCCACACTAGGGGCAATATGGATTATTATTTCATTAATTGGGCTAGCTTCAGGTTCCTGAAAATTACCTGACATAAAACCAGTCTAATTATTTAATAGCCACAGCTCATGCAAAAGATAATTTGGCTCTTCGTGCATGATTATCGCCATGGTGATGTAAACACCAATCTACTGTGAATGCATCCTTCAAGCTGATTTTAAATTCCAAATCTTAGATGTTTGAATGTTTTGAGCTTATAAGGGATGCGTTTCCTTATTGGAACCTATATATACCTGTATAGTGTGATTTCACAAAGCAGTCAGTCACACTTCAAATGATGCTGTTGTACAAGATAAAGACTACATGTAACCACAAGAAGAGTATGGATCATAAATTACCTTGACAAGTAAAGGAAAACACATCTAGGCACAAGCACACATGGGGGTGGGGGGATGGGGTTAACGGCTTTAATATTAAATTTTTAGACAAATTGTTCAGTTGATTCTTGGTTTTGATGTTATTATATGTAAACAGTTATGTCCTATTGCAGTTGAAAAATACTGAGCACTTGGCACACTTTACAAAACCACTTAAATACTTGTCAATATTTAAAGCCCTGTGACTAACACACACATACACACCCTGTGTATGAGCTTGCACAGGCAAGCGCATGGTGTGTGATGGTATCTCTTCCTTCAGGGGGAAAAGGGGTGGTTTGTATTTCAAGTAGCACAGATGATGTTCAGAAAAGAATTAAGTCATGTATAAGGATGTGCTCTTCCCCAGAAGCTATCAATTTGATTCAAGGTGGCGGTAGTGTAAGAATTATTTTAGGTAGACTTTACTGAAAAAAAAAAATTTAATTTTTTCTCATTTTAAATCAAATACTATAAAATAATACAATAATAATAATAATAATAATAATAATAATAATAATAATAACAGCTTTTGCTCCCTTCCTTGCCAGTCCCTGTTCATTGCTATGACAGGCAGAAGATGGCAGAGATGGATTTTGGTCCACTTCATGGATGGCTCATAGTGATAGGGGCCACTAAGCCCTACAGATACTTTTTGTGCTGGTTTCAGTTCAATTCAGTCATATAGTTCTTTTAACATTAAACATTACCACAAAAAAAAAAAAAAAAAAAACATGTTTCTTCTTGCTTCTATATGTTAATGTTTGTATGAATTTCTACATCACAGAGATGTTCCTGGGTTCCACAAAGATTCTCCGAAAGCGAAGTGGATGTCACTGAATAGTCTGTGTGATGGAACGTCGAGGTGAATCGACAGGTTTAGATTATAATCCTATGGTTATACATGCCTTTAGAACACCCCAATTCAGATTTAATACCCACTTTTCTGTTAAAATAAGCTCCAGGCTTTTGGGAAGGCTTTCCAAGACATAAATAAAAAGTATGGTTTATTCAAAAAATAGTGCAGAAAGGTGGTTCTTCTTTGTTTTTAATTTTTTCAGTGTTCTGCATTTTGATTAGTTTGAACATGTCTGAGCTTCTTCTCACAGCTCTTCAGTTTAATTGCTTCTGGAAGCCCAGTCTGGGAACTGTCTACCAGCTGCACCATCCTGCCCCGTATTCAAATAGTTTTCTAGCTTTCTTTCTAACTTGTTTAATTGTTGTGCTCAGTTACTGCAGCAAACAAGAATCTTTGGATACCAGGTTGTATTTTAAACATTATGACCAATTTTAAGGCTTAGACTTACATGGTATACATGGCTGCATTTTCTATTTTTTTGTGAATTATTGACAGAATGTTAATTATTTAGATGTTCTGCAAAGTAATAGAAGTAGACCTTACACACAAGTAAAAAAACTAACAGTATAAACTGGTTTTCAGATATGACTTTCTTGTTTAAATGGGTGCTGTGGAGTCTATCTTGGGAACACTGTGTGTGTAAGGCTGGAATATCCCACAGAAGGTTTGTGGAATAGGGTGATGGTGGGGATGGTAGTGGTGGTGGTGGGGTGCTAATCTGCTTGATTTGAATCGCAAGTTTTTGGGAAGAAACCGGAGAACATGGACCGGAACCCAGATAGATATGTTGAGAACGTGTGAAACTTTGCACACAGTAGCCTGAGCTCCGGCTGAAGCCCTCGAGGCGTTGTCACTACCCGACTGCACCCTAAATTCTTAATATTGGACTTATATTATCTGGCAAAAATGGTTAACATGTCTGAGTCACAACAAGCAGGTCCTGGGTTCGAGTTCCGGGCTTGGCGAGGGTGTGTCGATGTGGAGCTTGCATGTTCTTCTTGTGCTTGTGCAGGATTCCTATGAGTACTCTGGTTTCCTCCCACAGTCCAAAGTCATGCACTTTATTCGGCTAATTAGGTCTTCCAAATTTCCCCTAGATGTAAGCGTGAACGATTGTGTCTGTGTGTTGGCCCTGCGATGGTCTGGTTAGATGTACAGGGTGTACCCAGCCTTCGCCAAGTGTTGGCTGAGATAGGCTCCAGGCTTCCTGCAACCATAGTAGAATTAATATGCAGCAAATGAGTGAGTGGGTGAAGGATTCATGGGGGTGAGTGCAGTCTATTTGGAGCCGTGTATGAACCGATTGGCTTTCCACAACATGACTGAACGCTGTCGGGGAGGACGTGTCGGAACGGGGCGCGCGCGAGGCTTTACGGTAGCCTGTACAGAAATGTGAATGGGTGGTTTATTTGATACTCGCCGCCAGACACGCGCGCGCGCACGCACGCACGCGCACTGCCGTAGCTGTAAAAGCAGCTGCGTAATTACGCGCAGCCAGTTGTGTTGAAGTCGCGAAGTGAACACGGCTCTGAAAACATCACCTGCGTGAGGAAGAGCAGTCAGGTATGTAGAGCTGCAGTCGGTTAAGCTGGTTTTTAATCCTTCTGTAATATTTCTATGGGGTAGTTTACCTCCTGGAGTAATTCGAGCGGGTTATTTCTGATGTCTGATGCGCAGCCCTGTGTTTTACAGGCTCTAGTTTCAGTATTAACTGCAGGGCAGTGTCTGTACACACACACACACACACACACACACACACACACACACACACACACACCATCACTGCCTGATAGCTGTGTCTGTTCCACAAATGCATTAGATCATTAAACTGGATAGTAGAAGATGTGTGGGGTTTGGGAATGAATGAGAGTTTCTTAAAGAAATAACTCAATTTATTTATTTATTTTTATAACAGAATAAAAACTTTAGCTAGGGAGTAGTCTCAGAGTGTTTCCTAAATTCATTTATTTCTTTATTTCTTTATTTTTAGGCATTTCTGAACTCACCTGAATAAGTAAATTGCTTGTCTTCTTGCTTTTTGTCATTCTTTAACACACTCTTTTTCCTTTTCTTCCTTTTCTTCTTCTTCTTCTTCTTCTTCTTCCTTCTTCTTCCTCCTCTTCTTCTTCTTCTTCTTCCTTCTTCTTCCTCCTCCTCTTCTTCTTCTTCTTCCTTCTTCTTCCTCCTCTTCTTCTTCTTCTTCTTCCTTCTTCTTTCTTTTCTTCTTCTTCCTTTTCTTCTTCTTCTTCTTCTTCTTCTTCTTCCTTTTCTTCTTTTTCCTCCTTTTCTTCTTCTTCTTCTTCCTCTTCTTCTTCTTCTTCCTTTTCTTCTTCTTCTTCTTCTTCCTTTTCTTCTTCTTCTTCTTCTTCTTCTCCTTCTTCTTCCTTTTCTTTTTCTTCTTCTTCGTCTTCCTCCTCTTCTTTTTCTTCTTCCTCTTCTTCTTCTTGTTTATTTTGATATTTAACCATAAGTAGCCAAATTCATATTTCTCGGAGATTGCAACCTTTGAATGCAGGAATGGTGAGGTAGGGGTTAGCATGGCTGTTTTACAGCGAGAAAGCCCTGCGTTCGAGTCCTTAGTAGAGTTTGCATGTTCTCTCTGTGCTTGCGTGGTTTCCTCAGAGTCCTCTGGTTTCCTCCCCCAGTCTAAAGATATACACATTAGGCTGACTGGCTGTTTCAAATTGCCGATAGGTGTGAGGTATCAGTAGTTGTGTGTGTGTTGGCACTGCAAAGGTAGAACCCTGAAATGGTTGTATGTATAATAGATATGTGTGTTCGATTATAAGCCATGAACTTCAATTTGGTTAGTGTGTCTCAATCAAGGGTTAATGATGTAATATTTGCTGTATAAGTTAACTTTACATTTTTTTCTTTATATTGTCATTTGCAACCTTTTTTGCAGTGTACTGATCTGAGATCTTTCAGACTCTTTACTGTTTATGTTTATTATGTTTCATAACTTTTCATAATTTTTTTTTGTCTTTATTCATCGTGTTTATTACTGCCTTGCTGCTTGGATGTTCGAACCTGTGGTTTTGAGGTTGGTGATTATGATTTGGTGTGTTTGAATGGCTTGGTATAAAAAAAATAAAATAAAATAAAATAAAAGGAATTACATGAAATTAAAAAAATTAACAGTGTAAGAAGACATTTTAGGGACAGCGGTGGCCTGGTGGTAAGGTGCTGGATTACTGATCCCAAGGTCGGGGGTTCAAGCCCCACTATTGACGGATTCTCACTGCTGTCCCCCCAGTGCAGCTAACTGGGTTATCAAATGCTGGCCATGTCTCTCACTGTCTATGGTGAGAG
>JAOUQZ010000014.1:4831910-4844935 GCA_028564935.1 Neosilurus hyrtlii
GGCTAACTAAGTAACAACCCCGCCCCTACATCGCTAAGCCTGATGGGTGAGAGATACTTCTATGACATACGCCACACTGTATGCGTTTACTATAGTGCCCAAACAATGCAACAAAATTGAGAAATGTTTATTAATTAATACATATTACATTATTATACTTCAGTTATTACACTTATTGTACTTATAAATTGAATAAAGTTAGAAATTATCAGTTTAATAGATGGTTTGGAGGGGACTTATACCACCTCCCAGCAGCACTGGCAATAATATTTGCTTAAGTACAAATAAGTTATAAGCAAAAATAAATGCAAATAAGACCACAGCAAAAGTATAATGGTTAATAAATAATAAAAAACCTCTCCAGTTCTGGTTGAATATATGCTCTGGGTGCCCCCCCCCCCTTTTTTTTACCAGCATTTCTTTTCCTTTCACCCATATGGAAACCTTAAATTTGTTTTGATATAAATCCTACAGCACACCTTCTTTCACCTTCACAAGCCTTCTTCCTCTTCTTGAGCACTCTGACTACATTTCTGGTGAACAAGGCTTTACCTCCTTGCTTTGTTGCCCTATTTATTCACCATTCATGTCACTTTAGCAGTTTCAATAGCGGGGAGCAGCTGAGAGAGCATGAGAAATAAGGTCCATATTTACTAAAATGACAGTGCTTCCTTGGGACCCAGGGAGGTCATTGAGACACTCAAGCTTGGTTTGGATTGAGATGTTTTGAGTTTGACATTTCAGGTCTGTGAGCTAGGTAGTGTTCCTGTACATGACTCATCTTTGAACTCATAGGTTGTTGGGCCAAATCTGGAGAAATGGCTTTATTGAAAAATGCTCGCACCACAGTGGTATACGGGTTAACACATCTGCCTCACCACAAGAAGGTCCTGGGTGCATTTCTATGTGAAGTTTGCCTCCCATAGTCCAAAGACTTGCACATTAGGCTAATTTGCTATTCCAAATTGCCCCTAGGTGTGCGTGTAAGTGTAAATGGTTGTGTGTGTTGGCCCTGCGATGGTCTGGCTAGCTGTTCAGGGTGTACCTCTACCCCCTATGGCTGAAATAGGCTCCAGCCTCCCAGTGACCTTAGTAGGATTAAGTGATTTGGCAAATGAGTGAGTAAATTATGGTCTGTGAGCACCGTGAATGGATGTGCAGCCCACTTTCAGGCAGTATCTCTACTCCACTTAACAAAGTTCACAAAAAAAAAAACAAAGAAGTTGAAAAGTAGCCTATAGTATGTTTAGTTTACTTGCCAAAGCACCGAGAAAGTACTGCCCCCTCTCTGAACTCTGAGGCACTGAATTCCTCAATGAAAGGCTTGGTGTGATCTGGATGATGCAAGATGGGTGCTGTGTTAAAGCTGTCTTCAGTCTATAGAATTCCTCCCAGAACATGTGGTTTCAAGCAAGTATTTTTGTGATTGTCCTTGAGAGGGTGCTATGGTGTGGAAAGTGGTTAAGGGAGTTGCTATAGAGCTGGATCCAGTAATGCACCACTGGTAATCATTTGGAAATCACCAGCAAACATCTTGGAGCTCAAAGCTGTCTTGGAGAATGGGTGACTCCATGATAGTTTTCGCTTTCACTTCATCCCCTTTTTGCCATACTGACTGATAATGTACCCTGGTAAGGATGTCGTGGGGATGTCGAATGGGCATTTGTCCCATTGATGAAAAGCTGGTTCTCAGAGAACCAAGCTAAAACCCTCTTGACATGTTGCCGCATGTCTTGTATGATATGAAGTAGATGGGGATGTCAGTGTAAGTGCTCACAAACTTGCTCAGAAATTACCATAGCGCATTATTGATTAGACACTGGAAGGCTGAGGGGGTGTAAGAGGGCCAATATGGCATAATCATATTCTCCTAGTGCACAGTGTTCATGTCTTTGGACTGTGGGAGGAAGCCAGACCGCTTGAAATAAACCTTTGCAAGCATGGGGAGAACAATCAAACCTCTACAAAATCAACTTCGACAGGCCCACTATGCCATCATGTCACCCCATCTGTTTATATGTACTGGGTAAATCCAATTTGGTTAAAATGTACATGCTGTGCGGAGTTGTTCTAAAGCAACTGGGACCAACATGAAGGGATAAGGGTATTTTCCAGATGTTTGGTTTGTAATATCTTGATAGTTGATACATATTCCCCATCCTTCTTATCCACAAAAAGAATGAGTTCATGGTGAATGCTGCTGATGAAGAGCTTGTTCAGGGAAGTCTTGAGTGCAGTGTTCTGGTCCATAAGATTGGCTGCACTCAATCAATGCTGGTAGTCCAGATATGCATTTTACTGATTGTCTGATCAGCACATCAAGTATAAAGAAATTTATGGAGAGAACTGAATTTAGACTCACCAGGGAGGTTGGTGAAAGAGTGGAGGCTCCCTTGGCTGGGTCCAGAGTGTAGATGGGTGTAGTAGGGCAGCTGTCTATGGCATGACTGGGCTCCCCACAGAACCAGAGCTGATCTCTCTCCGGCTCAGATGTGTGAGTTTGATCTACATAGGCTAAGGTGGTTCAAAGGTCTTGCAAGGTGAAGCTGGTGATGGCTGTGGCCTCAAATTAGATTGTCAAACTTGATAGCATAGTTGGTAAGGGTATCGAGGGTGGCTCAGTTATCTCTCCATACCAGCTTTGTAAGGATTTCCATTTTGAGACCATGGTGGAAGGAGGCTTTCATTGCTGGCTGATTCCACCTAATTTCTGCTGCCAAAATGCAAAACGCATGGCATTGCCATTGATAGGACTGGGAACCTGTGTGACCTTCAAACCCTCAGATGCAAGCATAAAATGCAGTGTGCACTAAAGTGGAAACCCCTGCATTTGACCAGGTATCGTGCAAATATAGCCAGTCTGATGCAGAGAAGCCAAGCTGGATGGCTAGAGCAGGTGTGGCCATAGTGGTGAACCACTGAGTTGTCAGCTAAGCCATGGCTGCAGTGAGTTACTAAATCTATGGCCCCATTTCCTGGAATTGTTGATCTTGTGCTCCAAGATGTTGCCCCTTGCCAGACTGTGCAGTTCAGAATGGGTCCAGATTTGCTGTGTCCATTGGTGATTCCAGTGCAGACATAAAAAATGTATACTGTAGATTTTTAAACATACCCTTTTGTGACATTTAACTTTTTTGTCTGGTTTTTGTGTTAATGTTTCCAGATACTGTATATCAAACAAATATGGATGAACTCATCAAGTATTGTCAAGCTATGATTCAAATATGGGCACTATGCTCACTCCATATTGATGCATGATATAAATATGATTTCTACTTCTAAATTAGGTCAAGACCTTAGTTATTTAATTTCTATTTTCAGCAGCAGGCAATATTGTTATAGTGCTCTCTCTCTCTCTCTCTCTCTCTCTCTCTCTCTCTCTCTCTCACATTTCTCCCATGTGTTATCTAACTAGGTACTCTTGATGCTTTGCACTAGGTACAATCTCTGTGGCCTAAACAGAGTTTTCAAACTTCTTGGAAAGCTTGTGGGTTTTACATTTCGCCATCTAGTTGGCTGTTCTTTCAAAACTATTTTCACTAAACAAATATATCTGCAGTTCCTCTGAAGCAGTGGGAGTCTCGCAACAGCTGTAATAATCAGTTGTGGTCAAAGTCTGAAGCTTACAGGAAAAAAGTCATAGGTCAAAGTCAAGTCATCAGACTACTGAGCCTCCACCACCACATCCTTTCATTTATGGTAAACATGGGAGAAAAATTAGTGATTGTTTTTAACATTATGGGAAACTTGTGTCTCTATGCCCTAACCTAAGGTGTGGGATCTGATTTGCAGGAAAAGAGATCTTGGTTTAGCCTATTTTGGTTGGTAAAACTGGTTGATAACAGGATGTTGAACTGAGGGAACACTGTATATCCCTATAGTTTAGAATCATATGATACATTAGTAGTTAGATTGTGAAAAAAATGGATGGAAAAGTGAAAATGGATAGAAAAGGTTTACTCAGGCTTATTCTCATGGTTGCATTTTAAAAGATTCTATAGAAAATGATTTATTGAAATAACCTAGAGTAAAGGAGGAGTCGATACCAAGTGCTCTCTATTCATAACCTTAGTCCAATATTTTAAAGAATATAGTAAATAAAGTAGCATGACAGTAAAAGCAACAGCTTAGATTATGCATGTACCAAAGTGTGCTAATATTTTTCAAGGAAAAGTTTTGAAATACTGGTTGGCGCAGTCAGAGTTGGTACACTCATCTTGCATGTTTTGCAAAATCTCATTATATTTAGTAACTATTGTGACACAAAAGCTGATTGCTATTTTGACACATGCCTTGCCTGTCATATCCTGTGTAACTTGGGAGAAACAACAGAATATACACTAGCAGTGTGTATCTTATACATTATACTGTGTTCACAATTTATATATATATATATATATATATATATATATATATATATATATATATATATATATATATATATATATAAGGGTAGAAAACCCTTTGTCAGAAATGGGATTCAATTATCTTAGAATGCTGTTTAATGACTTGAGAAAGGAAAAGAAAAATTATAGTTTAGCACACTGGATGAAAAATCACTGTTTCATATTCAAAAAATGAGAAAACTGCATTAAAAAAAACAAATAATCAAGAGCGCAGCTATTTCGTGGAACCCACACAAGGCATCCATGTTTAGTGTTTTTAGCCAGCTGTTTCGCATCAACTTGACAAAGTAGCTCCATTTTATGTATAATGCAGCTAATCTTTTAGTCTCCTGCTGAAAAGGAAACATTTTTACTCACTATTCAAGAATTCAGGATGATATGCACAATTTTACATGTAAACTAGCCTCCAATAATTTTAATAGTGTCTCATCTCATAACTTGAGCGTCACCACAATCATCATTTGAAGCCCACCATAAATTACTAGATGTGCTCTTTTGGTCAGTTCTGGTAAACAGCTTATAATGGTGGCCTATTCGATGTCACAGCCAGGCCTTTGTAATATTTCTTCTGATGTTTAAATTGGCTAAAATTATAGCGAGGTTGCTTAATGGCATTTGCCATAAAATCAATTTGCCTCCATTTATCTTGATGTTGTTGAACATCTTGAGGTTGGATTTTAATGTCTACGTAAGTGACACACAAGACAACCAACCTACAAGTGTTATGATTAGAATTGTTTACAGGAACTTTAGGTAACCTCTCATGTAACTCCAGTGACATCATTGTTATGGTGCAGTTGTTTGTACTCTGGTCACTGAGAGGTAGCCATCCTGTTTAATTATTCTTTGGTTTTTGATAAAATACCTCTGTGGATTTGCTGCACTTTCTCAGAATACACTACAGCCAAGTGAAATTGACATTGTATCTGATGACATTTTTTGTTGTAAAGATTCATTAGGGTTCCATTCAGAACTAAAAAATAGTAATGTGAGTGTCTGCACACTACCGAACTTCAAGCTTAGAGATTAGATGCAAGTACTTTATTTACCCAAGAATCTTATATGTGGCAAGATAGGTACAAATGTTGGACAGATTGCCTAGCCAGTTCCCTGAGAAGTCAGATCCATCAAGTTTCTTTTACACTGATGCCTGATCTTATTGAGTAGGATAAACTAAAGTGAATGCCTGCATTGAAGGGAAACCTGCAACCTCCCAGGAATGTAAACGTTTTGCCTGGGTATATAAGCGTTTCTCAGTGCCAGTGTGTTGCTCTAACAGTACCACACTTCCAATGGTTTGCACTCCTCCCATCTCTTGGAGTCATTCTCTCCATTGAAAGTGTCTGTATTCTTTACAAGGCTGAATGTGTAAATGGACTGAGTGTTATTCAGGCAAATTCAAGAATCATAACTGGTAGAGGTCAAAATCTGAAAAGTGATAAGAGAAACCAATTCTTTGAATTGGCACAACCAAATGCAATATTATACACACTAAAAAACAAGTGAAACTGCCACAAAGGGTGAAAGAGACCTACATTATCTTAGCAAAATAATGTTTTATGCACATTTCCAAATGTGTAAATTTAGAGGTTATTTGTATGTAATTATATAATGCACCTGATTGTTTTCTTGAGATTTTTCTTTTTAAACTCAAGAAAGGTTTCATGAACCTTGCAAACACAAAAGAATTCTGTTCATGTACGCAAATAGCATCGGTCCTTTAACAGTGTTTCAGGATTAAAAATATTTTTGTATTTACGTGATAAAATAACAGGGTGTCCCTCAGGTTATGGAGTTTCACTCTTGCTCTCACCATGTTTGGCACAGGTAGAGGATGACCATGTCACTGTGCTTACTCTCAACTCGAGCATTCAAAGGATGTACATAAGCCTCTCTTCAAAAATGCAATTCCTCTTTTTTGTTTTCCCCTGAATGAGAGCTTTGATCTCATCCATAATAATATGGTTAGACTGAAATGATAAATGGTCTGTTCTCATTTGTGATTTAAAGACCAAATTAGTTCCATTCTATGCATACTGGTAGAAACAAACAACAGCGATGTGTACACAAACCAAACAGGATCACAGTGACTCATTCAAGTGAAAAAAGATTATGAAAAGCCAGATCAACTGAATATGACTATGGGAAAAAATATTTGTGCTGATTCAAACATCAAAACTAACCTCAAAACTTTCCTTAGTTTAAGTGCTGTGAAAATCTCCTCGATTCCATGTAATATTAAACAGCTGCATTTTATTATTCCATGCAAAAGTCATTGTATAAATCCTATAATATTAAATACTGGAAAATCCAGGATTATAAATTATATAATTTATTGTGGATGTTAAATACACTGCTGTTTCTCTTCCTAAATTACATGATGATAGACACATTGTTATATCTGTGGTGTCAGTACATGGCATTTTGAGACCCACTGGATCGGGTTGCTTTCCTGGCCCAACACAAAACCAGTATTGAGGGAGCAGGGAACTTTGCCAGACACCCCCACCTCCTTGTCCTTTTTTCTCCTCTCTTGCTCTCTGTAGTTTTCTACTCTTCTGTCCTTCTTTTTTATGTTTATATCTTTGAATGGTAATACTGCTACACTCAGTCTCCCAGCTTTGGGTGGTCCGCTGTGTGTGAAAAACTAGACAACATTAAACAAACACATGGAGACGTCTGTTTCATGAGTTCACAGATTAGTTGATTAAACCTCTGGTGACCTTCTAATTAGAGCCAGTAAAGCTTTGGAATTCAAATTGGAAGCTCATTTGATATTTGATTTCAGTGATTGTCTGTCTCTGGTTGTGTGCAGACTGTTTGTCTTGACCTGGACAGGCTTTCCTTCAAAGCGTGAATAGAATTTGTCCACCTTCAAAGAATAACCTCCTGTGTAACCTCAGAGCAGCGAGTGTAGCAAGTCTCAGGTTTGGGATACTAAATACTCAGACTCTGTTTTTCCACTTGCATCACATCTCTCTCTCTCAGCTTAAACTGAATATGTCCAGGTTTTTTTGTTTCCCCTTACTGCTGTGTAAATTTTCTAAAAATAAATTGTTTCCTATGTTGCATTAGGGGTATTTGTCCCAAAACTGTTTCTATAACAGCACTTAGGTCAGGGCAAACCTTATCAAGGAATCAACACCAGATTTAATATAACATATGGTCCATTTTTCAACAAACTAATGAGAGATTTTTAATCAAGGAAAGGTAGGTTCAATCTTGAGGTTTAGTTATTGTCTATGCAGACTTGTACTTGTTCTTTCTCTGTCCACATGGCTTTATTTGTATATTCTTGTTTCCCTCCACACCCTAAAAAACATGCCCTAGAGGTCAATTATCTGATCTTACATGGGAGTGGCATGAGAGACGGATTTGTTTTTTGTAAAAGGTGTACTCTGTTTTAGTGAAAAGTAAATTTAAGATTTACTGTAATACTGAATTCATTTACTATAACTAGTGTGTAATCACTTTCTTTTAAACCTGATGTCTTCCCCTTAATGGAGAACTGTACATTTAAAACAGTTTAATGTATAAAACCACAGATCAATGCCTTCATATCTTTACACTACGTGGTATTTCGCTATTAGTATAGTTTAGTATATACTGTAATATAGTACAGTAAGATTCTGTCCAGACCATTTTTATACATGTATAATTATGAACGTAATATTTCCATTGTATATAATAAATCCATCTTGGCAATTATGCTTATTAGAGAGTGTGTCCAGCATAAAAATTGTTGTTAAACTCATTTGTGCTTGAGGACAGCTGGCAAACATTTTATATCTGGACTTAGGGTCAGAGGCAAGAAGTTAATGAATAGGCTTCCTGTCCTCAGTTTGTCTTGCGTATTTCTAACAAGCTCCGACTTGTTGTGTGAACATGAATGTGTTGAGTTACACGACGTACAGAGAGTTGAACTGCAGGAAGACGCTGAGGGAGACAAAGAATTACTGAATGTATGAATTGGTAGTGACGGTGGGTTGCCAGGTGCTTGGTCAAACCTTACTGAAAAATTATTTACTGAAAGAAACTGAAAACAGCTTGACTCTAATTATGTCGTCTGCCATTCAAGCCGTCCACTGTGGGGATCTTAGTGCTAGATGACAGACATTTGTTTTTTGTTTTGCAGGAAGAGAGCTTTCGGTGCTAATACTGGGTCAACATCCTAGAGAGCATCGTGTCGGCATTCCTGAATTCAAATACGTCGGCAACATGCATGGTAATGAGGTGAGATACACATACTCACACAGATACCCTTTAGTCAGACATCTTGGTCTGTACTCATTACTCTTGGAAACCATTGGGGCCAATTTTATGCAGTAGCAAATAAAGTGCTCTTTTTATATAACAGAGGCGACAAAACATTCTGAGAAAGGGTCGAGAGAATTTTTCTTCACATTCTGTGTGTCACATTCTCTGTGTCACACTACATTCCTTTCTGAGCACGACACATCTAGTATCAGAGAGAATCACACACTAATTTTCCAAACAGCTTAATCCTATTAGGGTTGCTGGGACGCTGGTGCCTATCTTGGCTGACACTGGGTGAAGGTCGGGTACACCCAAACAGCTCGCCAGACCACACCATTACTCACACACACACACACACACACACACACACACACACACACACACACACAAAACTATTCACAAAAACATCCAAACTTAGGAGCAATTTGGAACACCCATTTAGCCTAATGTGCATGCATTTGGACTGTGAGACGAAATCTGAGTCCTCGGAGGAAGATACAAACTTTACACAGAATCACCTGAGCCCTGCCCAGGGTCTTTGGCTGTTGATCATTTGATATTATTGTCTCTATTTTGTGAAATTCCATAATACTAAATATACATAGCACCACCTGTTCAGGGTTTACCTTGCCTTATCCCCAAAAAAACATTGACACTGACTGGATTGATAGCAACTTTCCATAGCCTTGGTTGCTGGATGGATGTTCTATTTTTGGAACTTTGCCACCTTTACAGTGTATTGCCATTTCTGATGACTTGCTTATTCTTAAGAGTGGCATATACCACACCTGTACAGAGAAAGAACTTTCCATAAAAAAGGCATAAGGAAGAGCATATATGTCTGTAACTAAAGTAACATTCCTAAACTGCAAGGGTGAATCTCATACACGTCCTCTTACCTACTTAGTGTCAATCATGGTAGCCTCCTGACACAAGATGTGTGACTCATACAGTGTTAAAATGTTGGGAAATCTTGCTTGTCTTTTCCTTAGAACCAAAAGAAAAGTGTGTGAAAAAAAAACACTTTGTTTCAATATATTTAGATAAGAGATCAACCTTCATCTATATACATATGTATATGTATGTGTGTGTATGTATGTATGCATATATATATTTTTTATATAGATTTTGGCACATTATTGAATATGGACGCATCAATTTTGTGCGTCATGTGACCCAGGGTACGCCTCTGATTGGCGCTCTGCGGACTACATGATTTCATTCAAATAACAATGATGCTAATGAGCTTCTGCAGACAAACCGCATATTGGCTTAAATTTACCATGGTAGTAACAGGGATCGACTACTAGGTACCGTAGACTTCCATGTGCAATAGTCCATGTGGTCATTTTTGTGTGCAGAGTAGTGCAATTTGTGTGTGCAACAAGGAATGGAATGAATAAATCAAGGAACCGAATGAAAACGTTTCGAATCAAGGAACGGAAACGTTTCCTTGAGCGAACAGAGAGAAGAGTTCATTGTTGTGATGGCTGAGGTCCTTCATTATATTCCTGTCCTTGGTCCAGCATCGCTTGCTGTATATAGTGTCCAGGTCAGGAAGCTTGATACGGATGGTACGTTCTGCTGATCACATCACCCTCTGGAGAGCTCGCCTGTCCTGTTTGGTGTTGTTTCCAAACCAGGCTGTGATATTTCCTGTCAGGATGCTCTCAATGGCATTGAGGGCAGTTTAAAGTCCTTCAGGTGTCTGAGATGAAAAACACACTGCTGGGCCTTCTTCACCAGGGTGTTAACATAACAGGACCATGTCAGGTCCTGCATGATGTAAACGCCTAGGTACTGGAAACTGTCCACTCTTTCCACTGGGGTCTCGTTGATAGTCAGGGGCTGGTAATTCCTCTCCTGCTTTGTGCTGAAGTCCACTGTCAGCTCCTTAGTCTTCCTTAGAATGTCTTAGACATTCAGGAGGAGACTGTTGACCTGGCACCATAATTCCAGGTTTCTAACCTCCTCTAGGTAGGTTGTCTCATCCTTGTTAGAGATCAGGCCCACCACCACACTGTCTCCTGTAAACTTAAAGATGTTGGTGGAGCTGGAAGTGGCCAGACAGTCGTAGGTATATAGAGAGTGCAGCAGGGGTCTCAGAACACAGTGAACCACAGCTTCAGTGCATGGAGTGGTTGAAGATCCAGCGACACAGGGATGGGCTGAGGCCCAGGATCTCCAACAGGCAACAAGCATGTCGGGATTATAGACCGATCCAGGGGGAGGTTGAATATCACAGTGAACACTGGAGCAAGCTGGTTGGCACAGGTCTTCAGGACCGGACCCATGATGCCATCTGGTCCTGCTAACATCCTTGTATTCACGCTCCTGAATGCCTTGCTCCGAGATGATGAATGAGTTAACCTCTCCGGTATGCTCCACTGGTGTGTTGCCCACAGCACTGCTAATGCTGTTAGCGCTGTAAGCTGCATCCTCGAAGCGAGCATAAAAGGTGTTTAGCTCGTCTGCCAGAGAAACGTCTGCAGGATGAGAGTACCTGCATTCCTCCTGCCCTAACAGCACAGCCAATTTTACTTCCTCTTCTCTCAGCCATGAGTGTTATTTCACAATCTTCTGAATAAAGAAAAAATGGTTTTCTGATGAACTATTGAGGAACAACTATGATATGATTTTTGTCCAAAACATCTTAGCCACTCCCTACAACAACTCATTTACCTGAATTCTAACCAGTTATACCGGCAGCTTATTCATGTACCAGTGACTTTATAAGGACTCTATACACACACACACAACACACACACACACACACACACACACACACACACACACACACACACACACACACACACACACGCACCTTTTGTGAAACAAGGCCCAGTATTCTCAGTCTGTTCTTCCTAGGCCTGTTATTCTTTCTATTCTGTTATTCCTCCTCCTCCTACCCTGCATAGTTTGCTCAACTGCCTTATGGCCTGAATCCTGCTTGCATATAACCACAAGCCCAAACATCCTATATTTAACACCCAGTTGAATCTCTGCATCCATGAGAAATGTTTTTTTTTTCAGTTAAAAGTCCGAAATTTGGTTGCGGCCAAATTTCCTTCTCAATATTATAAAAGGCGTATTTGTTTACGAAATACATTCACAATAACTACCGTGTGTTCCCGATAATAAGACCTACTCCGATAATAAGACCTACCCTTACTTCTGCAGAACGGTCCAAAATAAGCCCTACCCCGATAATAAGACCTAGTTAAATCCAAATTTTGTCTGAACCTTCCCCTCATTTTCTATGAATGCACGGGCGCCAGCGCTATTTACAGCAGTGCCGCGGTGGAGAGACAGAAAAAGAGGCAGTAAAGGGAACAAAACGGTAAGTATAGTATTATAAAGCAGGACTGAGGGGCATGGGGATAAATGCAGGACTGGATTATAACAGTTATCATTTTACTGGTATTATCCTGTCTGTTTTGACCCCAGACATGAGAGCAGAAAGGAAGAGCTGCACCGCTGAGTACAAGAAAGCAGTTGTGGAGAACTCACTTACCTGTTTAATAAAATTGCTGGTAATGTTAAATAAAATAAAACCTACCCTGAAAATAAGCCCTATGGTGTTTTTTGAACCGAAAAAAAAAATAAAATTAAACAGTGTCTTATTATCGGGGAAACACAGTATTTATTAAATCTGTCTTTAAAGCATAAATGCTAAATAATTCCACAGGCATTTCTTTTATATTTACACAGTCTTTTTATATAAAAGATATACAATACTAATCCATAAAGATGACACTGGTGTATGCAAGATCAACTTTGAGGTTCGACTTATGTGAAGGAGTGTATAATGTATCATTAAAGTAATATAAACAATCCCTGGTACTGAAACAAAGCACCTGCAGGCAGAAGACAGTCATCGGGAATGTTTTTGTTTTAAGCGAGAGTTTAGGGCTAAGGCCAGGAGAGGACCTGATGCTAACAGGAGTGGAAATTAACACTAGTCCGCTGGCCTGTGGCGAGTCAAAAATCTATAGGGTGAGTTAAATTAGCTAGCAAGTTATCCTGCTGACGACCTGACAAATCCAATAGGCAAAGAAGATATAGTGTTCCTGACCAGTAAATATAAAGGTACACTAGTAGTTTCATAATTTCACTAGACCTGTTGGTCTGTAGCTTAGTTCTGATAAAGTCCACCTCTGTGTTAAGGGAGTTGTTGGCCCCCTTTTTTTTAATCTCTCTTGTCTTATGTTCCATAATCCCCTTCCTTACTGTATCATTGTCTGGTCTCCTAGTTTTATCTTTTTGTTGTTCTTTGCTCTCTCTTGCTCTGTCTGTCTTTCTGTCTCTCTCTCTCTCTCTCTCTCTCTCTCTCTCTCTCTCTCTCTCTCTCTCTCTCTCTCT
>JAOUQZ010000014.1:4856215-4873844 GCA_028564935.1 Neosilurus hyrtlii
TTGACCAAGAGCACTGTATAGTTGTACAATAACAATTAATCCTCAAAAATACAACTTGCCTAATAATTGTGCACATATATATAATTAGAGGATGTGCTAGATTATATCAGAATGCAATTCATACTCTAAAAGTAAAACAAAATGCAATAATGTGAAGTTATTATTACAATTAAGACTTTGTAGTTCTCGCTCTGTATACCACCATAATACATTTTAAATTAAGCAGTCTGAATAATATTTTAGTATAGACATTGTAACAAAAATATTGCTTTTAATATTTTAGGAATTACAGCCATTTTTACATACCACCAATTTTCACAGGCTCAACAGTAATGAACTCTTTTTAATTATTAATATAAGCTTAAATTTCTGAAACCCATGGATATCACCAAGTCGATTTTCCTCCTTTGAGATTCTCGGCCATGCCTTTACTGTAGCCTCCTCTGCTGCTGCTTGTGGGTCTTTCTGCATTCAGTTTCACCTTCAGTAAGTGAAAACTATGATAATTTCAGTTGAATAATGCAGTAATTTAGGAACATTGCATTTCTATGCATTGGAATGATTATGCTGTATATTTTAGGTAAGTCTTGTTTGGTCTAGTTAAACCTTCATGCACTTGAGGGTTACCATTGGTTTGCTTCTTGAGGTATTTACATTCCTGAAGATGTTCCTTGATTGTAAACTTTAAAAATCATAATCCAACCTTCTTGTGAGTGTACTTGATTTGACCGGATGTTGGTAAGGGGCCTTTCTTAACCAAGGAACACATTCTATGATGATCCAGTTTAATTGTCTTCCATGGTCTTGAAGTCATTTGTAGTTGCTGAGCACTTCAGTGTATTCCTTCAGTTTAAGAATCAGCCAAACTATTGGTTGGCCATGTGTAAAGTTTCTGCCATCTCTCTGATGGTCCTCCTTTTTCCCAGCTCAATGATGGCCTCCTCCACTTGCAAGGACATGTCTTTTTGGTTTCCCCTTGAACGGTTGACAAGTCCAACACTTAGACCATTTATCACCTGGTCAATTATTTTTGAGCCTCGGAAAAATTGGGGAATGAGTATGAAAAGACTGCAATTCCAAAAAAAAGTTTATGCAATACTTTTGTTAAATTACAGCTGAAAGTCTACACTTTATTCACATCTTGACTTCTGCATTTAACATCCAGTTCAATCCAAACATTCACATATGATCATACTACACTTTTAATGATTTCAAGTTGATTCACTTGTGTGTTATATAATGTTGTGTTCAGCTGATCTTCAGTCCATATATTTTATCCCTGATTTCTTTGCAGCTGATCAGCAGAATCTAAATGTTGCTTCTAAGAAATTGAAATGAGTAACCCTAGATCACTCATTTCTCTCTCTCTCTCTCTCTCTCTCTCTCTCTCTCTCACTCACACACGCGCACTCTCTCTGGCTGTGTGTATATGTGTGTGTCTTTTTGTGGATGTGGGTGTGTCACTAACATGTGGGAACATAGGAAATAACTGATTCCTCCTTAGTTGATCCACAGCTCCTCCACACCAATCTTCAAAAATGTGCATGTTTACTTCACCCAGGAACTGTTCATAAGGCAAGTTTGCAAGTTAGTTCATATATTATATCTTTAACCACCACCATATTTTTATGAAAATAAGATAATATGGGTAGATTTTTCGCACCTCAGGTCTCCATTTTGGCTGTCTATTATGCATTATCTGAGAAAAAATTATAAGCTTGAAATCAGTGGAGTAACAGAGAATATAATGTACATATAAATATATATTTAAAAAAATCTATTCAGTAAGTAAAATATCTTACCTTAATCTCAGAAGACTCAATTTCTTCAGGACTGTCCCAGAAGTCTGAAACATAAATGGTTTTATGTTGTTAGTGTATCATTTTAAGTTTATGTGAAAAAAATTTTTTTTTAACTAAAATAAATAAATAAACAAACAAACAAACAAACAAACAAATAAATAAATAAATAAAATAAATAAATACATACATATAATAATAATAATAATATTAAAAATCATAAATTGATTTTTAGGAGCAAAAGATATCAAGAAACATCGAGTACTGAGACTGCAAGGGAGATTTTCATTATTATTTAAATGATATAATAAACACGAAAAACTACTTAAGGCAGCAAGGGTGTTTGCAAGCATCCTATGTAGATGCAAAGGTATCTGGGAGAACCAGCAGGTAACACATGATTAGTTTAGACACCTCTGTCCTAGTTATAATGACTGTTTTTCTGAGGTATTCTGAGGTGTTTATTTGTGGAAGGAAAGTTGCATAATCTGACAGACCAAAATAATACAACAACAGTTGTAAAAAACATTATGTAGTTTCCATGTGTTGTCTATATTCTTGTATTGTAATCAAAATCTGTGATTGAGCCTGCTGCGCAGCTAAAGCTTTCTTTAGTCTAGTCAGAGCATTGGCTTCTAGGGAAATATAGACTGCTATGATAATAACAGATAATTATTTTGGTGGGATAAAGGGCATATCAGCACTCATATCAGTACTTTCTAATTATGTTGTTTTACACCAGTTATTCTTCACATAAACACCAATTTGGCGGCAGTTTGGGGCAGCAGTAGCCAAATGGTTAGAGAAGCGGCTTTGGGACCAAAAGGTTGTTGGTTCTATTCCTGAAACAGCAGGAAAAATGTGTAGCGGTGGAGAAGTGAGCTGCACCCTCCCTTCCTTGCAATTTATGGCTGAAATGCTCTTGATCAAGGCACCTAACCCCCAACTGCTCTTTGGGCGTCCCATTGAGTGTGGTAGCTTACTGCCCCAAGTGTGTGTGCTCACCGTTTACCTATGTGTGTGTGCTCACTTTGAAAGGGTTAAATGCAGGGGCAATAATTTCCCTTGCGAGTTTAATACAGTATAGCAAAATCAAAAAACCAATCCCCTATCCACTGGGCACAGCCTGCAAATTTAATCACTGCTGTTATCATTAAAGCATATATCTGTGATGTGAAAAAATAAGTACAGCCCATGGAAATTTTACATAAATATTTTTTAACAAACATTTCACCATCTGTGACAAAGTGCCTATAGATAAATGTTACATTTCTTAATAAAACAACAAGGAAAATTAGCTTTTTTAACCAATTATTCAACAAAAATCTGAAGAAATGAACTGTTTTTTTACTGAACTATTTTTACATCTGGAAGTGGCAGAGATAAAGATGTTGTCATTTTCTATGGGAGTGACAAGAATGTATAGAAATAGAAATGAATATATTAGGGACAGCACCAGTAGGTGTTTTTACTGATAAAGTGAGAAGGGTCAGGTGGTTGGGCATGTGCAGAAGAGGGATGAAGGGTATACTGGTAGAATGTTAAAAGTAAAAATGCATGGTAGAAAGATAGAAAGAACAGGAAGACCAAATAGATTTGGGGACGTGATGAGGGACCCTTAATGAAAGCAGCCAGAAAAAAAAGATGATGAAGAAGGAGCCTGTCCTATTTAAAAGCCCTCAAAACATTTCACTTGAGTTTAAATAGGGCCTCTCACTGGCCCAGAATTATCAATCTAGAATAAAAACCAGTGCAGATCTGAGTGCAGGAATCATCACATGACAGGTTTCAAATGTGATTCACGAAGCACTTCATATCATATCGATCACAACATAAATCGGGTGGCTGGAAACCAACATCATTTACATACCACTATCCTAAATATACCCCCATACCCCTAGACTTTACAACATAGGGAGCTCTGATAAGACCAGAAAAAAGAGCATAAAATAGCAAATTGAGTTGAATTAATTATTTTAATTTGGCAGCATGAAAAATTCCACCTTAAGAAGTCAGACAGATGTAGTATGGAATAACAGTGTTGCCATCTACAATCAAAGTCCAGTCCCATGGATGTTTGAATAGTTTATTTGTACATCTGTGATATTTTACAATACTGTGCACTATTCGGCCATAAAAAAATATACTATTAAGAGTTACTATCTCTCAACATTGGCATCTGCAACAGGATGGGGTATATTATGCAACAAGTGAACATTTAGTTCTCAAAGTTGATGGGATGTAAGCAGGAATAATGGAAAAGTGTAAGGATCCAAGGTCGAAATTATGGCTAGACGATTGGGTCAGAGTATCTCCACAACCACAGACCTTTGGGATGTTCCTGGTATGCTGTGGTTGGTACGTACCAGTTTTGTCAGTTTACCTAAACACTTTGTATTGCAGCAATGAACTGATATTTATATTACCTATAATAATAATAATAATAATAGTAGTAGCTTATTGAAGCATTTCTACATTTCTCTACATCTTAAGTGTGATATTTATTTAAGTGGGTTTGAAATCTTTGCCTTTCTTAAGCAACACTTATTGATTTTAAGGTAGGGCAAAACACAAAATGCCAAAACCAATGAGGACTGTAAACTTGTCACATCATAGATTAGACAGTACATGTAAACAGAAAAATGGCAAAAGTCAAAATTCAAGACTGTCCAATTCAATCACATCAATGAGTTTAGCACTGTTTGCAAACAAACTTTCGTTAATTTCAGTAATAAAGAATTAGAATCAACAGTGAGGAACTCTTAAATGTGCACTGCCTACTCTGTAGTAAATTATGCTGGATTACAGTCTGATTTTGTAATGGAGAATCAGTATGGCATTGTAGTCATTACTAAGATGTGGCTTAGAGAAACAACTCCAAATGCTGTACTTCATAAACTAGTGCCAACTAGCTACAGTAATAAAGGTCATCCACACCCTGGTGGTGACGTTGCTGTGTCTTTCCTCAATCTCACAGAAATCATCATGAGCAGGGGTGAGTGGCACATGCTTGGGGTCATTCAGTGTCTCATCAAAACTAAATCAAAGCATATCAATCTGTCAGTTACTTTTCCATCATCCACCTTCAGAATCAAATATTTTGACAACTGTTGTCCTCATTCTTTGTGGCCAAGGTAATTTCCACAGGAAACGGTGGAGATCTCAGTTTCCTCCTTGATGATAATTTTGATACTGATGCCTCTTGCGTTGAGGCTACACTGGCTTCTCACAGCATGACATACTTATAATGCTGGAATATGAGACAATTGTTTGAGATACAAATGTCAAAGAGTTGCAGCAGGTCTTTACTGGTGATGCTGGTAATACCAGAAATATAACTACGTCATGTACAGTCTTACTGACAAGCATGCTCCTTAGATCACAAGGATCATTGTCCCTTGCCGCAAAATACAATATTAGATTGAGGAATTCAGAGCTGCTAAATGAGCTACAAGGAAAACCGAGAAAAGGTAGCAGAAATCATGCCTGTAAATTGACAGACGGCGTAGATCTGACTGTAGCAAGATTATTTTTTTTTCTTAAGAAGGTAAAGAGTACATTTCCTCAAAGTTTAGAAAAAGTAAAAAAAAAAAAAACAGGCTTTGTTTAAAATTGCAGGCAAATTTTTACAACAAGGAAGGTGACCCATTGTTGTCTCCACGTACATCTGCCAACCTACTGGCAAAATCTTTGTGGATTTCTTTTCTTTTTATATATTTATTTCTTTTTTTTGACATACTGTATTAATCCTGCAAGGAAAATTATTGCCTTTGCATTTAACCCATTCAAAGTGAGCGCATACACTCAGAGCAATGGGCTGCCATACACTGCAGTGCCCGTAGAGCAGTTGGAGGTTAGGTGCCTTGTTTAAGGGAACTTCAGCCATGAAGGTGGAGGAATCAGAATCAGAATACTTTATTGATACTGGGGGAAATTGTGTAAAGGTGCAGCCTCCTCTCCAACACCCTAGAGTAAACTTTCCCAGGGACGTTGAGCAGTGTCATCCTCCGATAGTTAGAGCACACTCTCAAAACCCCTTTTGTAAAAATGAGGACCACCACCCCAGTCTGACAATGAAGAGGCATGTCAGCCAAGACAGCCCCTATAATTTCCAGAGCCGTCAGCATCTCAGGGAAAATCTTATTCAACTTTAGTGCCTTGTGTCTGCCAGGGTGATGGACTGGTGTCACATTCCCTTCAAGCAAAATCGTGCAAGATTTAACTGCAGATTCTGTGATAAGCTCACAAGGACAATTTGGAACAGCCAATAAGCGTAATCTGCATGTCTTTGGACTGTAGGTTGAAAGTGGAGTACCCAGAGGAAACCTATCTAAGCACGGGGAGAACTTGCAAGCTCCTCACAGAAACACCCTTGCCAATAATAAAAACATATCACGTTTAAAGATGACCACGTGTAATAACCTTTGAAAATTTGTTACCCTTTTAAACCATAAATTTTCCACAGGTATAGCTAGTTTCAATATAATATCAAAAGTTTATGTTTATGGCAGCAGTACAAGTCCTAGTGTTTTCTAGTGTCACTGAACTGGCTAAACATATGCCCTGTAGATGCCCTTGGCATCAATAACACAAGCAGAGTGTATCCAGTCGGGTGTCATTTACTGAAGAATCAAACATAGTATAATCACCATGAAACTAAATAAAATATATAAAACTAAAAAAATTGCTCCACAAAAAATAAACAAATGAACATTGTAAACAAACAGTAAGTGTTCTACCGTGACTATACTGTTTTAATGCTGTGCACATTTTTCAGGACTCACAAAGACAGGTTTTACTGCTTTAATTCCGCAGTAATTACAGCAGGAAATCTGAATGTTTATGCTTCAGTAAAGACATTCAAACTTTAGTCTGATGAGACCCACATTAAAGATAGTTTTGTACACAAATTTAAATAATGATAATTGAAAAAATCCAGGTAAAAATAGGAATCTGATCATACAACTTAACCAGTTTCAAGGAGAAATATGTTTGTTTGTTTGTTTATGGTTACATGTTTGTTTGTGCTCCCGACTGAATCCTGGCCAAAGTCAGAATGAGCTAGGCATTGTTTGAGGTAAACAATTGCCAAAAATATGTCATCTGTGTTTACTGCTCCAAATTAAAAAAATAACATGTTTATTTTTTAAAAAAAAAACTGTTAAGTGCCAGGAAATTATGACTTTCCTAAAGTAATGATATCATATTTGTAGTTCCCCTAGTGACCAATGCGCACCAATCTGATCCAGAGCATCAGTGCCATCACACCAAGAGTCTCAATTTTCATTTTAACAGCATTTACTTTTGTCAAGATAGAAGACTTTGTATTTAGCATGCAAGCTACTAAAATCAGCTTGTCAATAATTAGCGCATTTGTTGTCAAACTTAATTTGGTAGCTTTTTCTCAGCTGACCGTTTCAAATTGCCCCTAGGTGTAAGTGCACTTATTGTATAGTGTATTTTTCCTAATAAATGTAGTTAACCAAAATTAATAATTTAAGCATTAAATGAGTGCAAATTTGAGCATAATAATAGGTTTTATTTAACATTTATGAGCTTCAACCATTTGATACAGATTCTATTAATACTTTTGAGTTGTTCAGTTATTTGAATGGCTCTGTAGTTGAGGCTACATACACCTTAAAAAATACAATTTCCTTAAAAAAAATGTGCCACTCACCAAAATCAGTAATCTGTTTACGTCCATTCCGATAAAGTGCAAAATATGTAAAAACAAAAACTGTTACTAAGAACAGAAAGGTCAGTCGGACCACTCCTAATGTTCCAAAGCTGAAAAATGATCTCAGATATGTAATTTGATTCATCTTATTCTGAGACAATGACAGAGACAGAGACAGACAAGAACTGTGAAGACAATAAATGCAATACTGTGTGTCTTATACTCTAGTATTGTGTAATTACTGAAAATGAAGGAAGAGTATGCTAGAAGCTCCACCTTCTTATGTGTTAACTTTCTATGGATTCTTGTTTTTCTCTTTCTCTGTCAATGGCAAATGGCTGCCTAAAAGATGTAGTTAAAGTCCACACCTACTGCACAAGGTAGCATATGTATGGAGGGGGCAAATAAATAAATTAGGAAATAAAATGTTAGCGGTCATTTATTAAAATTACATTATAAATGTATACATTGCAAAAATAAAAATATTGCAATAAATATTTCAAATCAATAAATCATGAGCCTAGTAAATACATATATTAATAAATGAAAGCATTCAATGTAGGCCCATGAGTCCTGGTATAATTTGCTACTGTCAGTATTCCTGACACACCTAAGCCAGTTCATCAACATTTCTTTTAAGCCTTAACTGGGTTTGGCCCTGAAATTGCCTGCACTTTTCAACCATATAATTAAACACATCAAAGAGATTTAAAGGGGTGTGCTGCTGTACAAACGTTAAATGCTTAATTAGATATCTCCAACCCTGACAGAATTCATAGAATCCCCATAGTTCATTTAAAATAAACAAATCACAATCACTTGACTCATCTGAACATTCCGGCCTCATGAAACATACCTCAAACCAATTAAATAATTTTAAGTAATGTTTTTGAAGGTAAGGGTGTGTTTAGCATCAGTTTCTACATGAAGAGATAGGTCAGAAGAAGTGAATGGTAAAGTCATCACACCTTTAACTGTAACAGTATTTAATTAATATTATATTTATTGATGGAATAATAAAAGCCATAAACGGGGCTAGCACTCAAATTAGAAATCTCAGTCATTGAGGCATTGGTTTCACTAAGAAAAAAATGTACTTACATGTTGGCTATGTAGCAAGACTATTTTTAGATTTTTCTTCTCTCTAGCCCTGTCATGTAAGTTAGAATGCATTGAACTTGCTTATTGTGAGTAGTGTTTAACATTTTCTATGGTATATAGGCTTTCCTCCAGACAGATTCTTGCACAAAGAAGCATATCTCCAAATTTCTGGCATTCTGAGTGGCTGCGCCCCCTTTTAGCCCCTTCAGCAGCTGCCTAGTTTGCCTAATAGTAGTGCAGACTCTGTATGTTTAGGTCCATGTGGAACATCATCAGCAAGAGCGAGGGGCTTGATGAGATGAGAACTCCAACCAATAGTAGCACATCAGGATGGGTCAGAGGATTCAGAGAGCAGAAGGATTTGGATTCCTGGTATCTCAGAAGTAGCATGTGTACCTCAGCAAAAACAGACGGACAGACAGACAGACACACACACACACACACACACACACACACACACTAAGGTTAAATATGCCAATAACAGTGCAATGAATAAAGAAGAAAGTTTATCAGTACTGAGTGCAAGCAGAGACTCATGGCATGACTGACTATGACTGAATAATTAAAAAGAAAGAACCAGAAGGAAGACTGACATGAGGGCACCCTGTGACATGAGGCAATCAGCCACTCCACTGTCGACAAACTTGGGGGCATCCAAACATTTTCACATTCATTTTCACAGAGTTTACCAGAACTCTGTGAATGAAACCCCCCAGATCTGCTCCTTTACCTTATAAAAGGCTATTAGCAAAATGCTTGAATAAACAAGTGTCTTTTCACTTTAGTCTTAAACAAAGAGAAAGCTCTGCCCTCTGCAGTGTTTTTATTATTTGGTTGATAACTAATCAGCCTGCACCTAAATGGGTGTGGTGGATCATAAATGACAAGACATTCGCTAAGATAATGTAGTGCAAGACCATTAACTCTATAGGTTAAAAGTTGTATTTTATATTCAATGAGAAATTTAATTGAGAGCCAGAGTAGGTAGATAAGATAGGGGTGATGTGTTCATATCTTCTTGTTTAGTAAGAACTCTTGTCGCTGCATTCTGGACTAAGTGAAGCTTGTTTATGCACCTACTAGAAAATCCAGACAGTGCATTACAATAATCTAAACTTGAGGTAACAAAAGCATGAACATATTTTCCCCACATCATGCAGTGATGACATATTTCTTATTTCAGTAATGTTCTTGAGATGATAAAAGTCTAGCCGGGTAATATTGTATACATGAGCTTTAAATGAAAGACTGAGGTCAATAATCACACCAACGTCCTTTACTTTTGTACATGATAACAGTATTTACAATGACATACTTGCTATCCACACGTATGATTTCAGATATCCACAACATCATTCTACCTGGGTGAAATGACCATTTGCCATTCATGTGTTTTAGAGTTTCAAATTCAGACAGCGATATCCAAAATACAGTTTTGAAATAACTGCAACAGGGCGGCATGTTGGCGCAGTATTTAGCACGTCCACCTCACAGCACGAAGGCCTGGGTTCGATTCCCATGCTTGGGTCTTTCTGTGTGGAGTTTGCATGTTCTCCCTGTGCTTGCGTGGGTTTACTTCAGGATCAACCCATCCATTTCTGGGCTGTACATTGGGAATTGCCAGAGACACCTGCCTCAAATTTGGTGGATATATGACAGTTATTAAGGCGAAGTGCCATGTACCAATATTTGGTCACTGTAAGCTTTGACCCCACAAAAGCTTGTCCGAGCAATATTTCTTGTATGGTTGTTTTAACACATGGTATTTTAAGTGTCTGTGTCTAGTTTATATTGTGTAATTATAATTATTAAGACTATGACTTACCTAATAATTATAATTTAACTTTTTACTCATTTATTTGTTTATTTATTTGTCCTGTTTTGTTTATTAAATGTAATTCTTAGTTTAACCACATGATGGAGAAAAAGGTTTAGGAAAGGAATAATACTGAACGTCTATTACTTACAGTATGATCCTAACAATGAACTGAAGGTCTATTACTTAAATTATGATCCTAACAATGATTCATAAGTATAGAGATATTTGTGTATATATAGAGAAAAAATGAGGAACTAATTAGACTAAAGACTAAAAATGGTGAGTTTCTGTGAGACACATGCAAGACACGGGACTCTAGTAGTTCCAGAGCCTCTGTTAGGAGCTCTGGGTATAATTTTAGCATATAAGCATTGAAGGGCTGTTAGTCCATTTCAATTCACCATACATGCACACACATACACACACTTGCACACCTTAGAGCCCAAGGAAACTACAGAATTCAGAGGAAATCCACATAAACAGTAACAAGAATTCAATGATGCTTTTACTGCTCACAATATTATTTCATTCTTTATACTTGTTAATATAGGTGGGTCATAAGTGGCTTAGTTTGTCCAAATTCACTTCCTGAATAGAGTACATGCTCCACTTAGATTTAAATTACTGGGTGCCTTGTACCTTCACACCTTCTTACAAGCATCTCACACTCAAAGTTCTTACTGCATATCCTGCCTACATTTTTGCAATTGCAGCTTAAGAAGAGCTACACTCTATGGAGAAAAAAAGCGTAATAAAAATTGTATTTATCCCAGTGCTGTAAGAGCCAAAAGTGCAGATCGGTATCTGGGTAGGCAATGCACAGATTTTCCTTTACTTGTTATAGATGTAGAAAGTGATTTGGCAAAGTTTATTAAAAAATCTACAGGTAGACGGAGTATAATTTTTTTTCTTTTGAGATTGAAAAGGCATTGCAGGCCTTGCATGTTAGCAAAGAATTAACTGCATTTTTTATACTATCCCTGTCTTTATTGTTCTCTTTTCTTTATTCATGAAACGCAGCACATGAGAATGCCAAGCTGTTGCTATGGAAACAAGGTGACATCAGGAGTTCCTCAATCAAAGCACAGCATGCCAAATCATTCCACAAGTGAGAAACATGCATATACGCACACACACATAACTTTGTAGGCACACATTAAAATGTAATTTAGGTAGGAATGGAACACATTACATCTTCATCTGCTTCCGCTTAATCTTGGGTCGGGTCCCGAGGGCATCAGCCCAAGCAGTAAGGTCCAGATGTCCCTCTCCCCAGCCACTTCCTCCAGATCGTTTTGGCATAATATTACCATTGAATTCAATTCATTTCCATTCAGATAGTGCTGTATAGCAGGTGGTCCCACGGGTGTGTGATATTCCTAAATATCAATGAAAATATATAAAAAATAAATGTGTGTATTTATATATATGTCCCTTGGCATTTTGACATTAGGTCAAAACTGGCCATAGACATGTTTTTAAGTGTAAATGCTTGTTTGTGTCAGTGTTAGCCCTGAGGTAGACCGGGGAACTGTTTAGGGTGTACACCACCTCTTGCCCAAACACAACAATTGGAACAGTTAGCTTGGTGTGCATGCCACTGGACTGTGGAAGGAAACCAAAGTATCCCCGAGGAAGCCCACACAAGTTTGGGAATAACATGCAACCTCCACACAGAAACGCCCTAACTAAGCCCATGACTCAAATGCAGGACCTTCTTGCTTTGAGGTGGACATGCTAATCACTACCCTACAGTGCCACCTGCCCGCCTTCAAACTTTATTGTAAAATAACATTTTAAAAACTGATATTTAGGTAGAACTGGCATCTTAGGGAAAACTAAGAATTCAAATTAGTCACTGAAGATAAAAAGAAGGTTTGGATGAAAAAAGGGGGCAAGGAAAATAGGCTGTTACCTCATATAAATAACCGGAAGATGTTATTCATGTTTCTAAGGAACAGTGAGCGTTATAGATTATTGATAGATGGACAAAAAAAAACAAAAAAAAAAAAAAACTAAAATAATATTGGCAATGGGGAAAAAAACAAGAGCTCAAAAATGAGAACAGTCAGAACTGATGAACTGTTTCCCTTTTGTTATTTAAAAAAGTTTGTTAAAAATATATTAAATGTCCTGCAGGTTACATATACTTTTAATAATTTTAATTTAATTAAGTGAAGTGCTATATTCTCTTCTGGATAGCTTATAATCAAGCATGGTCATCATTACTGCATCAGTGTACATGTTATAGTTATGGTGCTAACAGTTACAATTTTAAGTAATGGTGAAATGTGCTGAATATTTTTTATAATTGATTTGTTTTGGAAAATCACCGTGAATGCATCACAGATTACTGATTACTTGCTTATTACTGCTAATCAGTAATGTAATTTATAATATAAATTCATGTTCCAAGTATATTCCAATACACAGTACAGACCTAATTATCACATTATAATTAGAATGATAATCACGTTTAATTTAGCAGTATATGAAAAGAAAATTACCATTTAAATGGGGAAAAATAATTCATTTGATAAGAAAGATTAATTGAACTGCCGAGTGCTGAATCTGGCATTATTTTCTACCTTCTCACAAGACTTTAAAGAATCCAGACATCAACCTATGGCATTTATTTTTAATTTACCAGTATAACAAATAAAGTCTTAATGTAGAGAATTAGACTAAAGGCCACCAATATTCTTGTGATTTTTAGTCAAGTCATATGGACCTTCTTGATCACTTAAATACATCAGAAATATCTTTTAAGCTAGAAAGACATCTCCAGACCTGCAGTAGCAGTCATACAAGATCTTGGACCTGTATAATATGCAACTATTATTTTGTTTTGTATTATTACCTTTGTTGGGTACAAACCACTGTGTACTAGAAACACCCCATAAGATCTACCATTTTGGAAATGTGCTGACACAATAGTCCAGCCATCACAATTTGTTTCTTGTAATATTGTTCAGTAATACTTATTCTTGCCCAATTTGTCCAACTTCCAACACATCAACTTCTAGAACTGCCTGAACATATGCTGTCTGATATACCCCACCCCTTGACATGCGCCACTGTAATGAAACCATCAATGCTAATCACTTTAGTTGTCATAGGTTTTGATGTTATTGCTACCCGGTATATAAATTAGGGTACAGAAAATAACACTTATTACGCTAAATAAAGAGGACACAAACTACACTATATGTGCAAATAATATTATGGATAGTACCAAACTTCACAATATTTTGTGGGTAATTAGTGAAAGTGCTGGAAACTGTATGGCATGAAATATAATGTGGTGCAATGCAGATATGAGGATGTAGAGTAGATGGTAGCTCAGTGATGCAGGTAATTGTTCACTTTGTGCCAGGAAAAAAGGGCTATGTCTATTTTAATAAACTCAGGTGCTTGTTGGTTTTGGCTCATACTGCTTTAAAGCAAATTTCAGTGAGAGGCTTTTGCTGTGGGTGATCCCAGGGTTTGTAGGATCAGTAGCAATCCTTGTGGCCTGGTTCACTGCTCTAGAATAGTGTAGCTCAGTGGGGATGGAAGGTTGCAGACAGTGACTCTGCAGGGGAAAAATATTCACCCTTATAAAACCTGCTAAATCAATGTAGGGATAATTAGGCTGTGATATGAATATAATTGCTGCGAAGTATCAAAAAAAGCACATATGTATGGCAGTATGATTTAAAATGAAAAGAACAAGAGGTTATAGTGGGTTCTCATTAGGAGGTAATGTCACATAGTTGGTGTTATTTGTGTCTCTGCTCTTTTTTCCCCTCTGCGTGTTTGCTTTTCCTCCCTGACTGTTTCTGCCAGAATGTCAGACTTCTTTATAACTTTAACATGGTGTAAGCAATCAGAAAGAAAAGCAGACATTACCTGACTAGACACTGTAACCTGACCAAAGGGATAGATTTTGATTTAAAAGCTGCACAGTGGGTGCTGATTCATGTTTTTTTTTTCTAATTATCTGCTCATATTCATGGATGTGAATATGTGCACGGTGGCATAATGGTCAGCATGTACTCTTCACAGCAGTGATGGGTTCAAGTCTCTGGCGCAGCACGGGCATTTCTTTATATCATTCATTCATTCATTCATTTTCTGAACCGATTAATCCTAATTAGGGTCGTGGGGAGGCTGGTGCCCATCTCAGCCGACTCTGAGCGAGGGCAGAGTACACCCTGGACAGCTTGCAAGGCCATCACAGACACTCCTAATTTTATTTATTTATTCATTCATTCATTCATTCATTTTCTGAACCGCTTAATCCTATTTAGGGTCGCAGGGAGGCTGGCGCCCATTTCAGCCGACTCTGGGTGAGGACGGGGTACACCCTGGACAGCTTGCAAGGCCATCACAGACACTCCTAATTTAATTCATTTATTTATTTTCTAAATCTATAGCCCAAGCCAAATGTGGAGAGATGAACTGAAGGTCTGGAATGCAACTGTTTAATATGGAATGCTGTTGGGCAGGTAATAGAGAGCGTACTTCTGTCCTGGAGACCAAAATCAAGTACAGTTTGGTAATTCCACTGCTGGAGCATAACCACTAAACCCTGTAATTAAATGGAGACTTGAATCAGATCATTTAGCAAGGAAATCAATAAATTCTGCTGTACTCTGGCATGCTAATACAGGGGTATTTTTCTGTTGGCATCAAACCTCATTTTTGAAAAATATTGTTGGTAAAGGTATGTACAAAGTTTTTAATTATATCTAACTCGATTAACTAATTCTGTGTGATTTACTAAGGTTTGAAGTAGTCAATTTACTACAAATTGAATTGTTGTTTAATGTTGTAAAAAGGATAACTTTATTTTGCAGAGATGTTAAGGGAAAGGGAGAAACTGTGAGGGAGTGCACAGGTGACAGTTACTGCTCACTGCAGAGATTGAGCAAGTCTGCAGGCACAGCTGAATGTGGCCAAAATAGATTTTTATTTGATGAAATTAACATATTCTCTTCAAAATGCGATGTGTATTGCTTGCAAAAGTTCTCCTCACTCAAAACTGTCCTACTGCAAGCTCAGGAATGAGCCACAAAAAAAGTGCAAATTAGACAGGAGGGAATTTTCTCCCCTCTGTTTTTTCACTATACTGTTAATTTATTTTGAATACCAGCTGAAGGTGCTATAATATTATATTGATAACAAAAGCATATGTACTTGTTTGTCAAGAAAACCTGTCAGTATCTGGTGTGACCTTCATTTGCCCCACGGCGAACAGCGAGAGAAGTGAAATCAGAGTGAAATTCCTTGTTTATGTACACAAACTTGGCCAATAAAACTGATTCTGATGTTGAAAAACACCTCGTTTATCTGTTACTTGGTACCATAAACATGTTTGTCCCAAAAATGTGTCTTAACTTCCTTTTTGCTCTGACCCCTTCTATCTATCTATACATTTATTTTATATTTGTTGTAAGTTTTTTTTAGTAATGAATTAAATGCATAGCAGGCAGCACGGTGGCGTAGTGCTTAGCACGTCCGCCTCACAGCAAGAAGGCCTGGGTTCGATTCCCAGCTCGGGCGTTTCTGAGTGGAGTTTGCATGTTCTTCCCATGCCTGCGTGGGTTTCCTCTGGGCACTCCGGTTTCCTCCCACAGTCCAAAAACATGCACAGTAGGATAATCGGCTGTTCCAAATCGCCCCAGGGTGTGAGTGTGAATGGTTGTGTGAGTGTTGGCCCTGCAGTTGCCTGGCGAGCTGTCCAGGGTGTACCCCACCCTCGAACAGAGTTGGCTGAGATGGGCGTCAGCCTCCTAATCCCCTAATTAGGATTAAGCCTATATGAACCCTTTGACCTTTCACATTGGTACCTCAGTTCATTTGCTTATTTTCCCCCACACAAGTACAGCTCAATACTACTTGTACAAAATGAGTTTTGACTTGACTCAGTAGTTGTAACCTAATTTTACACGACAGTCGCACCCTGCAGGAATTTCCCTTGCAGATTTATGTCTAGCTACATGGTGATCACTAAAGGCAGAGAGGTGACTCCATATTCTTGCTGATAAGTAAAAATGAAGGAATTGACGGGGTTAAGTGTTGAGTCCTGACGCTGTACTGTGGTTGGCTACAGAGCTGAGCATCCTCCCCCACCTACTACAGTTCCTCCTCTTCCTCCCGCTGCTCGATCCATTCTCTGCATCAGCATCAGCGCCCGCATCCTTCCAGCAGGAAAACCGGACTCCGAGAGAGGAGCACGCAGCATTTCTCTCGAATTCCCCGTATTTCCCCGCGACCCTCTTACAAACCCCAATCCAGATACTTACGTTTAGTGATGGAGAGTTTGCTGGATAACCCTATGAAAGCCGTGCTGTACCTTAAAGAGCTGACGACCATCGTGCAAAACCAACAGAGCCTCATACAGACGCAGAGGCAGAGAATCGACGATCTCGAAAGGAAGGTGCAGGACCTGATCGGAGAAAATCGGCGCCTGAGAGATCCACATCCGCAGCATCAGCATCAGCATCAGCATCCCACTCCTCCACCTCCGAGGAGCAACAGCCCAGCACCACCATCCGGGCCGCATCCTCAACCGGCCGGTACCCCAGGCCAGGCTCCGCAGCATCACCCTCCTCCGCCGGTTCATCACCACCACCCTCATCATCATCATCATCATCCTTCTCCGCCGCGACAGTTGCAGCTTGTTCCCGCTGCCCCACCGAGCAGCGCCGGGTCTCCGCCTGAGGAGCGAGAGGAGCGCGCGAGGAGCCCGCGGTGCAGATCACTGGTGCCGCAGCCGCCTGTGAGCCTCTGCCGCTCGGCCGGACTCGCCAGAAAAGCCGAGTAAGTCCAAAAGTGACCATTTCCCTCCACACACGTCATTGCGATTCATCCCACGCAAACCGTTTTCTAATCTGAGCCCTGCGTTTTCTTCTCCAAGTGCAAGATTTGTGCTTTTTAAAGCTGCTTGAAGCAGATCCACTGTGCAAATGTATTTTCCTTGTTTCTCACTGATCACTGATTTCACAGGAAACTCAGTGAGGTCTGTGCGTTTATTCCACTCAAGGGGATCCTGGGTTTGATACAGGAGTCAGCAATGATTTTTAATCTCTAACCTATAGCACAATGTGACTCCAGCACAGTTTGCTCACAAGAACTGGATTAGACCTATTATCATTGTTGTTGTTGTTGTTGTTATTATTGTTATTATTATTATGATTAGTATTATTACTATATATATATATATATATATATATATATATATAT
>JAOUQZ010000014.1:4875161-4888898 GCA_028564935.1 Neosilurus hyrtlii
CACACACACACACACACACACACACACACACACACACACACACAATTTGGAACAGCCATTTAGCCTAATGTGCATGTATTTGGACTGTGGGAGGAAAACCATGCAAGCCAAAGCTCAGGACTCTACCCAGGACTCGAACCCAAGATATCCAGGATTAATATCCACTGCTTAAGCCCAGTATGCTGTGTCATGAAGTGAAATATGTGCACTCTTCAGTGTAGAACCAACTCTTGTAAGACAACATCTTTCCACTTTTGCTAATGGTCTTAATACTATAGAACATAAAGCAAGACATTATTCACACTTATACTCCCAAAAATACACACTTATCTCCAGCCTCTGAACTTTTGGTTTGACTCTGCACAGGTAGCAGGAATGGAATCAGGTCCAACATTTGAGCATCGATTTTTTTGTACTGTAGTGACTAGTACTTATGAATTATAAATGCATACTGTAGATATATGATACTTAGCACAGCATAATCACCAGTGCGATTATAAAAAACTTAAAAAGACCAAAACTGGCCTGGGATCCTTAACTTACACAATGTGGGGCTTGGCTTGTAACTCTCCTCAGAGGCAGGAAGAGTTTTGCTTTCCGGAAATGTTGTTTGAAACCATTTGAGGAAAGCTTCTCAAGGTCACTGACTGGACACTGGCTGGACACTGGTTACTGAAAAAAACTGACTGGAGGTCATGCCTGAAACAGGATGCTCTTGATGGGGTAGTGAAATGTTACTTAGAAGATAATAATCAAGATTCAAGAGTCTTTATTGTCATTATATTCACACATAACAAAATTTTGACTCTCAGCTTTAAAAGAAACAAACAAGGCCATAAACTGCAATTAACACCGTCAAGAGCAGAATATAAACTCAAGTAATGATATACACAACTTTTAAAGAGAAATATATTTAATAGCAATATAAACTCTAAACACCTGTGAATAAAAACTGAGCACTGGGATATACAGTATGTTCATTGAAGGCACTATGAGATGAAATAGATAAATAGCAGCAGCAGAGTGGATATAAACTAGGGTGTAAATGTAAATGAAACAATGGAAAAGGAATTGTTCATTTACAGAACACTAATGTCTGTGTGAGATTTAGCAGAGTGGGGGAGAGTGTGTGAGCGAGTGAGTATGTGGCTATGGAAGAAGGTTGCATGCGTGTGTGTGACTGTGAGGAAGTATAATGGCTTTCAGCTCTGGGGAAGAAGCTGTTTTTGAGTCTGGTTGTGCTGGTCTTAATGTTTCTGTAGCGCTTTCCTGAAGGAAGAGGTACAAACAGTCCATTTCCCGGGTGTGTGGGTTCTGCTGCGATGCAGCTGGCCTTCTTCTGGACCTGGACAGCATATATTGTATCCAGATCTGGTAGACGGCAGCTCACGATCCCCTGAGCAGGTCTCACCATACGGGCCAAGTACTTTGCAGTGCATCTGCCATATCACACTGTTGCACTGAGACCAAGTATGCTTTCTATTGTAGCACTGTAGAAGTTCCTTAGCAGCTGAGAGGAGAGTCCAGTACGTTTTAACTTCCTGAGGAAGAAAAGCTGTTGTTGGGCCTTCTTCAACAGGTGTGAGGTGTTGACAGACCAGGACAGGTTAGATGAAATGTGGATGCCCAGAAACTTAATACTATCCACATGCTCCACCGCCTCCCCATGAAAGCAAAGAGGACTGTGCTCTGTCTTCCTGGTCCTCCTGTAGTCCACTATGACCTTCTTGGTCTTGCTGGAATTCAGAATGAGATTGTTGGTTGAACACCAGTTTATCAGGTGCTGGATCTCCTCTCTGTAGTGGGTCTCATCGTTATCCATTATGAGACCCCCATGGTGGTGTCGTCCGCAAACTTCACGAGCGTATTTGTAGATTGGATAGTGGAACAGTCAGGTGTGAAAAGACTGAAGAGGGGCAGGCTGAGCAAACAGCCCAACGGTGTTCCAGTGTTCAGGATCAGGGTGGAAGATGTAATGTTCCCTGTCCTCATCACCTAGGGGTAGGTGGTGAGAAAGTCTCTGATCCAGGAACACAGTGAAGCTGACAGTCCCAGGTTGCAGAGCTTCAGTACCAGCTTGTCCAGGAGAACAGTGTTGAAAGCTGAGCTGAAGTCTACAAATAGCATCCTGACAGAAGTATTGGGGTGCTCCAGGTGGGTCATGGTTGTGTGGAGTGCTAGCGAGACAGCATCCTCCGTAGAGAAGTTCTCCCTGTAGGCAAACTGAAGGCAGTCCAGACCAACGGGGATAACATGTGATTGTGATTTATGTGGTTAAGGAGGATCCTCTCAAAGCACTTCAAGATTACCGGGGTCAGGGCAACCAGGCGATAATCGTTGAGGCAGACAGGGACCTTAGCGAGCTGCAGAGACAGGTTGAAAATGTCCAGGAAAACTCCTGCCATCTGGTCAGCACATAATTTCAGGGTCCGGTCCGCCCTCTTTTATGGTCCTGCAGCCCTGTTGATATTGATCTTCCTCAGGGTAGAACACATGGTGCCGCAGCAGGATAAGAGGCTGCTGCTCCAATGGTGGGTGGAGATGTACAGTCTCCCTGCTGCTCGATGAGTTGAAGCATGCAAAGAAGCTGTTCAGGGTGTCAAGCAGAGTGGGCTCATGGCTGACCTGCTGGTCACTGTGCTTGTAGTCTGTGATGGTCCTTATACCTCTCCACATGTTGAGTGGGTTGTTATTGTAGAAGTGCTCCTCAGTGTGCTGTTTGTATCTGAGTTTTGCCTGCTGGATGCCCTTATTCAATTCTTTTCGGGCCCTACTCTAAGCCAGCCTGTCTCCTGACCTGTAGGCTGCTCTGAGCAGGAGCCACACTGTGCCATCCATCCATGGCTTCTGATTGGGGAAAGCCGTGATGGTCTTTGTGCATAGGACAGTGCCAGTGCAGAAATGAACATAGAACAGAACAGCCGACGTGTATTCCTTTAGGTCAGCGCCCTGCTTGAACACGTCCCAGATTGTATATTCGAAGCAGTCTTGTCCAGTTGAGGAAGCCTCCTTAGTCCAGATCTGCATGTTTCTGGTGGTTGGTTTAATCCTGCAGATCATAAGCTGGGATCAGCTTCATTGTGATGTGATCTTACATGCTCAGGTGAGGAGCTGCAAATGCTTTGTATGCTCCTGGAATGTTACAGTAAACCTGATCTAGTGTGTTATTGTCTCTGGTCGGCAAGTAAATGAATATGTGGAATTTGGGGAGCACTGATTTCAGTCCCCAGCCACGATCACAGCCGCTTCTGGATTAGCATTCATCTGCATGCTAATCAGACAATACAGCTCCTTCAGTGCTAACTTAGCATTAGCTTTCGGTGTTAAGTAAGCCGCACTGATTATAACAGAGCCGAGTTCTCCAACCAATTAGTTAAGAGTGTAGAGCACCAAGCCTCCGCCTTTGTTCTTGACTGAAGCTGCAGTCCTGTCGGCTCGGAACAGAGAGTGCCCCGCTAGCTCCACCGCAGTGTCGGGATGTTGTTATCCAGCCAGGTCTCGGTGACGATCGCCACGCAGCTGTCGATCCTTCATGAGGCGAACTTCAGGTGGATCTCATCCAGATTGTTGGTGAGAGACCTAGTGTTCACGAGGAGAAGACTTGGCAGCACCGGTCTGTGTGAGTTAGCTTGTAGCCTAGCACGCAGCCTGCTCCGCTTACCCCGCTTTTGTTTATGTTGCCTCCTCCATCTCCTGGTCCATAGAGGGAATGCTGAAAGCCCCCGTGGTCCGCTGCAGCTCCGGTGGTATAAAATCCAGCTTTGGAGGTACATAAAGTTGTGAATTTTTCCCCAGCTTCAACAGTTCAGCCCTTCCGAATTTAATTATAGTTTCAAGTCCTTGAATAACGAGCGACAACACAAACAAAAACACAAAAAGAAAAGAAAAAAGCAGAGAGCTCCTAGCCGTCGCATGCGCACACGCCGCCATCTTGGGGAAAAAAATCTAAATCCAGGACAAAAATAAAATAAAAAACCAATCACTAAACAGCAATTTGATGATTTGGCAAATTCGCCAAACACCATCCAAAGACAAATAGGAGGCAAAGGAAACAGCAGTTGTGCAGCAGGAACAAATCAACTCAGCTGCCAAACTTTGTGATGAGCACTAGTGGGATTTAAATAGGCTGGTACTCAATAAGCGGTGTATATGCAGTTAATTAATATGTCAGTGGTCAGTATTCCGTACTATCTGGTGGGCAGGTGAGGCATTGCACTGTGTACATGTGATGCACTGTATATGCTTCTAAAAAAAAAGTTGTTCCTTTATTAATAATTAGATTTAATTATTTCAAAGGCACCACACTGAAAATCTGTCTGACACTGGTCAAGGTCATGCTGTATCTGAAACCTGGCCCATTAACACTGGCCCATAAACATGAGGTGGGGATACAATGTGGATGGGATGTCAGTCTATTGCAGACTGTGATGTACAGCAATATTTGCGTGTTCACCAATTTAGGCTTAATTTTGTGTCGAGTCTAAGTACTAGTATGTTTTGAGAAGGTGGGAGGAAACTACCTGGGGAGAACTTAGCATGCAAGAATAGATTAGCCAACAATTTTCAGCTATACAAATTGCATCTGGTATTCAAAACAGTAAAGTTTTTAATGACATGCTTGAGATCCGCAGTCAATTATGGAGTTATAGCTAATTAGCATTTTTATTATGCATCTCCTAAACTGTGAACTGCTTGATTCCACATAAGCTCAAAGATATATTCTTGAAATTGCTATAGCCTTTACCATAGGTTAAAGGTTTCCTCCCACAGTCCAAAGATATGCACAACAGGCTAATTGGGTATTCCAAATTGCCCTTAGGGGTGTGTGTGTGTGTGTGTGAACCTTGCAATGGACTGGAGAATGTACCTTGCCTTTGTCTGTAGTCAGCTGGGATGGACTTCAGCCTCCCTTTGACCCTAATAAAGGACAAAGCGGTTCAGAAAATAAACTGAAAATAAAAAAAAAACAGCTGTCTAGCAGATACTGCAACACATGTTGAATGTTTTATGATGTAACTTTCACAGTAGGGATGTTACACCATATTATGTTACACCATTTTATTAAGTGAAAGTAGTATTTAAAAGTACACTACTGAAAACTAGTACACAAATACTAATATAACATTTTAAATAATAATAGAAGAAATGGAGCAGCTGTGATCTGTCAGATAAAAGCTGCTTATAGTTCTTAAAAAACACTATGATATAATGATTTATTTAGAAGCGGGAATATAGGTCTGAGGGGGGATTAATTTAAAGTCTGTAGCAAAGGCTTTATCAGGAACCAAAGCAACACTATTTGGATTAAAACTAAATTCAACTCCACTAAAGTGCATAAAAAATAAAATGCCTGAAAGTTATTGAACTGGCATATTTATTCTTTTTGCAGACAAAATTTAGGAAATATACTACCTAGCAAGGACTCTGATGCTGTCTGGTAGTTTCTGAGATGCAGTATTTTGAATGGTTACATATGAATCTTTCTAAACTTCAGTTATAGTTTTATTTTTCTTTCAATTTGGGAGAGCGTACAGTAGGTACAGTATACCTCTTTCACTAGGTTGCATGATGTTTCATTCTTTCCTCAGAGCACCAGCTAGAATTAATGGGTGTGCTCATCATATACAGATTGACATACTGTGAACAGAAACATAAGCTGAACAGAGGTGAGAAAGGGACACATCACAGGATTGCACTGGTCTGTCATATCTTGTTCTGTGCTGTGTTCAAGAATGGACTAAGCGAATCTGACGTTATGTTAATTGGGTTGTAAAACCCATGACTTTTCCACTTACAGCATTACAATATTTATTATAGGGTAATCATTGGGAAGGCTGTTGAATTAGAGTAGTTTTGAATGGTTTAATAATTAGCTGAATGTGAATGTCTTTCTTTTTTCTTTATCTGTGTTGATTTAAGAAACTTTGATAAAGGTTTTTATTTATTTATTTATTTAGCATACTGCCGTCATAGGCTTGGCCTTTCTCCATCTAAACCATGTGTTTATTAATGCTGTTCAAGTTATGGGTGTAAGTGTACATGAAAAAAGTGATGCATTTATAAAAAGAGAGTGTTTATATATTTATAAATAACATCAGTAATATGCGCAATTAGCAATGCTAGGAACATTACCACACATACACTTCCTAAGGCTTACAAATCCCCAGAGATGTATGTGACAATCTGAAGACACCTCCATTTGCCCAGCAATGCAATTTTAAGCAATTTTATGTAAGCCATCTTTATGTAAGCATATATACAGTATGCTGACATTAATTTAAATAAAACAGTTTGCTAAAAGATCTTTAGGATATAAAAGATATATGAAAATTTCTGGTTTGTTCATACCCATGGATTTTCTGTATCTTGCAAAGCAGTGCAACGTTCAGCGCTATTTGGAAATTTTTTATTTTTGAATTCATTTGTAGAACTGGTTTATCCTTTTTAAGGAAGGGCCCATCTAGGGCCCATCTCTAACGACTCTGCGTGGAGGCAAGGTACATCCTGAACAACTCATCAGACCATCGCAGGGCCCTATTTGGAAATTAAACTGGAAAAAAAAGTATTCCAAGCTACTATATAATATACTTAAATATTTGTCATTGTTGTTGTTGTTGCTGTTGTTCATATGTAAAAACATTAGAACTTATTCTGATTTCACTAATCAAAAACTGGTCTTTGGGAATCATAAAGCACATATTAAGCAATGCTTATGGAGGGTCATGAAATTTTTTTTTTAACAAAACCAGCAGGAACCTTTCTTTCTGCTTTTCTGTATATATAGTTACATAAAAAATACACTGCATAATATTGGTGAATTAATTTTATAGTAAATGTTGGTATATGGGTATTTTTCGGTTTCTCACTTTCTGTATTCCAAGTCTATTCTGCCCATGAAAGGATTATCAGTCTGCTTGTCATGCGAATGCTAGACACGTCTGGCTGGTTATAACAGGGTGACTGGCTTCAGCTCGCATGCTGCAGAAATTCAAATCATGAATATCCCATTTTGTGCAGAGTGGTTTTAGATTGCTTCACCCCCCCCCCCCCCCCCCCCCCCCCCCCCCCCCCCCCCCCCCCCCCCACCCCCCCCCCCCCCCCCCCCCCCCCACCACCACCAACCAGCATCTGTAAATTCCATGCACATCATTAGCCAAAGCTTGCATAGAGTCACATATCGTCTTACTGCTGGGTGTGTACATGTGTGTGCACATGCGTTTTTAGTCTATGATTTTTTTTTTTCATGCTGTGTGTAAAGGTGACTTACAAATCCTGGCATCATGCCCTGCTGCTCTGTATGGACAGCAGGAGGGAAGGAGTGGGAGAAAGAAATGGAAAGAGCAATTGAGGCTTGAGGAGAGTAATGAATCCTAAGAGCCACTGTGATTGTACCAATGAATGTACGTGACACTCAACACAATGGTTTAATGAGAAAAAGAAAGATAGAGATTAAGGGAACAGAGACTGAAATTGAAGTGGCTTGGCATTTGGCCTGACTTTGTTTTGATAAGTTTATATTGTGTTAATCTGTTCTGAGAGATATTGCTGCATCACATTTTTTACAAATTTTGTAAAATGTACATAAACACAAGTTGGACTAGCTTTTCCTTGTTGAGCGAAGCGGTCACCAGCAATTTAACTGCAAGCTGTATATATCACATTATATACAGATATCATAATATCTCTAAAATCTAATTATTAATTCATTCATTTACTGTTCCTGGTGAGAGCCAGTGTAGCAGAAGGCCAAGGAAGTCAATCCAGATATAAGCAGAGGGATCCACGGACATTCCTATCAGTCAAGAGACGGGGGATCCTGGTGCTACTACATGGTCTTTGTCTGGAATGTACCTTTTATAGCTCTAGGAGGAGTAAACCAGGGGGTATCTAAGTAAGTTACCTGAACCATTTCAACTGACTCTCATTCTGAGCTTGACAACATTTGAAAGTGTGTTTGAGAGCCATTTCTGATGGCACCAAAATAACATCATCTGCATGTACCATGGACAAACAGTGCACAATTCATGCAATCTTTGAGCACATCACAGAAAATTTGTGTCTAATTAAACTTGTGTGCATTAATTATTCATGTGCAAAAATGAGCATTCACTTATACACCAGTCTGATAACAGTCATGTATTCATATTAACAGTCATGTAATATATTAATATGATCTTGTGTCTGTGAACTCAAAAATACTTTGGAGGTACCCGTTCACATCTCCATGTGGGTGTTGTGAAAAGCCGATTCACTTAAGTATACTTTATCCCTAAGAATGGTTTCACATTTAGCTATACATTTTCACATACTGGACACATCTTATTAAGCTCAACATTTGTCCTCATGATCTGTGACTCTGCTTCATAGAGCTCACCCGTAAGATCCTTACTGAATTACTGCTTGATCAGCCAAACTGTCATCAGGGCTCTACTATTCAGCGCCTTTAAGAGTCACAAGACCTTTTTTCCTCATTTTTTTCCATCCTCATGACTAGGAATTTGTGATACAGCATAACAGTGGTTTGCCTTTTTCCTGGTGATATGATTAAAAAGGTGAAATGGAGAAGATCCACATGTGTACCCCAAGGCCCAGTGCTGGGTACTCTCCTTTCTGTAAACCCACTCTGTTGGTCAGGCCATATCCTCACATGGGTTTTTATACCATTGATATGCTAATGAGACTCATCTCTTCTTTGCTCCCTCAGACACTCATGTTTCTGCATGAGCCTCAGCATGTCCAGCAGACATCTTGTCATGAATGGCAGCTCATCAGCTGAAATGAAATCCCAGCAAAACTGAGCTGCTTTACAGAGCCATTGCAAGATCTTGTGATCTCCCCAGACAACTCACAGATGTTATTTAGATCCCTGTCTATCACCAAAACAGCTCTAACCTATTTTGCCTCCATGGATCAGATTTGTTTATTAATAATAAATGTAATATTTTATGAATGCTACCATTCATGTATTATGCAAATTTTTTCACTACTGAAGGAAAAATAGTATTTTGAAGATATTAGTTTCATAAAATTTCATTAGTTGAAATACTCAAAAAAAATATAAATGCAACACTTTTGTTTTTGCTCCCGTTTTTTATGAGCTGAACTCAAAGATATTAAACTTTTTCTATGTACACAAAAGGCCTATTTCTCTCAAATATTGTTCACAAATCTGTTTAAATCATTTTAGGCCACTTTAAAATGTGTAGTTTTATCACACAGCACAATGCGACAGATGTCGCAAGTTTTGAGGAAGAGTTCACTTGGCATGCTGACTGCAGGAATGTCCACCAGAGCTGTTGCCCGTGAATTGAATATTCATTTCTTTAACATCGTCTGAGACCACCCACCTGGACAGCTGCTGCAACAATCGCTTTTCATAACCAAAGAAGTTCTGCACAAACTGTCAGAAACTGTCTCTGGGAAGCTCATCTGCATGCTTGTGGTCCTCATTGGGTCTTGACCTGACTGCAGTTCGTCATTGAGTGGGCAAATGCTCACATTCGATGGAGTCTGGCATGTTGGAGAGGTGTTCTCTTCACGGAAGATGTGTTGCACTGCGTGAAGCAAATGGAGAAATTTTCTGGACCCCCCCCCCCCCCCCCCCCGACCCCTTCCCCCAATAATAATACAATAATATTTAAGAGAAATAGGCCTTTTGTGTACATAGAAAAAGTTTTAGATCTTTGAGTTCAGCTCATGAAAAATGAAAGCAAAAGCAAAACTGTTGTATTTATTTTATTGTTGAGTGTAAATAGGTCCAAATATGTCCTGTCATAGGCCATAGACCATATGTATATAGTATACAGTTATTCATGTCTTTTGAAGACTGCAGAGGTCTAGTGTGCTGCCTGGTTGTAATGCAAATTTAGTGGCTTCCATCCCCATGCCTTTCTGGGGGAAAAAAAAAACATACACCCTATTTTCCATGTCCCTTTTCTCATCTAAACTGTTTTCCCATCTACAGTGTCAAATATGAACAATTAGTTTTCCCTATGTTAATATCTGTTTTTTTTTTTTGCTCCTAGAAATCACCTTTTAAGGCATTATTTTACTATATAGGCATGGATGCACTGAAATCCCTGAAGGGACAGGCTTTATCTCAAGCAGCATGCTCCCTATGTTCAACATACTTACCAGCCTAGGTTTCAATTAATAAAAATATACTGTTCTGGACACATGCACCAGTACAAACTGTAACTCGCTGCTATTAAAATGGAAGAATCATACTGGCTACCAAGCCTCATGAGCCAGTAACCATTATTTCGCTCTTTAGTAAAAAGCCCTGGATCACATAAAGCCGATGTTAGCCCTGGATCACATAAAGAGCTGTTTATTAAAACAGCAGGCATATTCAAAATACTTAAGAGATCACAGGGTGATGCATCTGTTTCTTACCATCCATCACGGGTGAAGTAACAGCTATAAAATACTCTCCTTTGTCTAAAAACTCTACCCAATTGTAAAAAACAATCCCCCCCACAGGTCCACTCTGACATCAGTGCACATAAACTGCCAGTGATGATTTTATCCAACAAATACATTCGACATGGAGTTTCGCTGATTAATTAATTTTGTGTCAGATTTGACAAATTTGTTTTAATTATATTTGAGATTAAATATTCATTCTTACTTACTCATTTGATGAATTGCTTAGTTCTACAATTAGGGTTGTGGGGAGCCTGGAGCCTATCTCAGCTGACACTGAGCAAAGGTGGGGTACACCCTGAACTGCTTGCCAGGCCACTGCAGGGTGATTACCTGTTCATATTTTGCTTATTAATATTTTAATAATAAAAAATATAAATACATGGATCATTCAGTGTATCAGCAAGATTGTGCATAATTTCAGTCTAAATGATCAGCAGTCTAGTAAGGTAACCTGTACAACATTAAAAGCAGGAGGAAAATGACTTGGGGTTGCATAAAAAGGTGACTAATTTACCAAGTCTAGTTTTAATCTCATCAATGTTTATACAGATGGATGACAGTAATGCTCAGCCTCTTGCTAATATATAACAACAGTAAAAGGGAATCTTCTTTTTTCATCTGAGAGATTATCTTAATTTAATTAACAGGATAGCCTTTTACTTTGCTTTAGTGTTTACAGTGTTTTAAGGGGAACACTGTGTTCAAAACATAAATGAGAAAATATTATATAAGACTAATTGACTGAGTTTAATTTAATTTCATGGTTTTAATGAGGGTAGCAAAGAGTCAAGATCAGGATCAAGTTTTTGGTGTTGCTGTTTAGTATTGCTTTGTCTGTTTGTACATCAAAGAGTTAGTGTTCGAGGTAATTATGATTGACAGTATGCCAGTATAGACAATCATATCTGCCAATATATTGTTAACAGAACTTTTTACTTCCTTGCATCAGCATTGACCTCAAGATACTGACAAACAATACATTATGACATGTATTTGCCCCTTATCCAGCCATACAGCTATCAAAATTTGCACAAAAGAGATTTGTTACAAATTGTGAAAACATACAATTCCCAAAAACATTGTGTAGATTTTATAAGTAGGTGTCCCAAGTATAACATTTTTATGTCATTCTGTAGTGCTGACCAATGTATTAAATCAGACGTCTTCTTTTTCCGGAGCCAACAGTAAATTTGACGACAAATTTCAGTTGATGTGCAGGAGATAAAGTTCTTGCTAGACACAACTTTATTAGTGAACTATCTCCGGATGAAATTATGTAAGCTCTCTGGATGGATGGAATAAAGACAATTTGAGAGTGTGAATATTTGCCCTAGAGAAAGGGGCGTGCCTAGAAATGGAGCAGCAACACCCCACACATCTACTGCACATGTTTCATCTGAATAAAGTCGCTAGTGCACAGATTCAAGCTGCAATATTGACAGAATGTAGGATCAAAAAATTTTAATTTTAGCTTAAAATGGGATTTAGTAGTAGCACTGTATCCAATACACCTTACTTCCTACATATAAAGGTTCATGACCTTTGGTATGGGGATATTCTATTCCCTGTTTTCTTTGAAATCTCTCCTTGTCTTTTTTAATTTTTTTTAAACGACATACTTACTAAAAAGATTCACCAGATAAATCCTCAGTTGACCAAAATCATCTAATCAGACCCCCATTTTTGTTTTCTCTTGTTATTGCCTACATTCTAGATATTTTATAGTCATTTAATTTATGGTTGAAATGCTATATTCTCCTCTTGCTTGTTCTTTCTTTCTAGCTAAAACACTCATTTGTGTCTAGCAGTACAAAGTCCTCAGGTAATTGTAAAAGGTCATGCAATTGCACCAGGATGGTGTCATATTATAGCTGCAGAACCGAGAAACATATCTAGCAAAGTTTTTGGTATTCTAGTACAAGTATAGCCTCATTATGAATCTGACATAATGACATCTGCATACAGAAGTACTGTAATTATGTTGGATAATGTAGAAAAAAATTGTCTGGTCTGCTGAGCTGTGAGTACATAATACAAACTAGGTTATAGGGTCAACAAAAAGCCGTTTGCTTCTTCCAAGCAGTAAAATATCTGCTCAGGTTGCACTGTTTTACATTATTAAATTTTTTTGGGAATCAGATTCTAAAATGGAGTTGGTCCAGTCTATCATGAGTTCCTAATAATGTAAACTGTTTCGAGTTAAGGTTATATAGTGCCTGTAGTACTACATCAACCACAAAGTCTCATGCCAGCATGGTGTTTAGCCCACCAATGTCATCTGTCATCTTCCCTGGTCTCGGCTGAGTACTGGAATGTCCTCCATCTTTGAACTGATTTGTTGAAGGTCTTGATGTAGGACATCGTTCTGACGGGTGTGCCATCAGTGCACTTATCAAACTTATCTATATATGTGTACAATGTGTGTGTGTGTGTGTGTGTTATATAAATTGATGAACAATGCAGATGATAAATAAAAACTAGAGTTTATGCATTACAGTCAGTAGTTTATAGTTTTGGAAAGTTTACATTTTCATAAAATAATACTTTTTTCACGGTGGTGCAGTGGTTAGCACGTTCGCCTCACAGCTAAAAGACCGGGTTTCGATTCCCAGGCTCTGGTACTCCGGTTACCTCCCACACTCTAAAAACATGCAGGGTAGGCTAAATGGTGATTCCAAATTGCCCCTAGGTGTAAGAGTGCGTGTGAATGGTTGTATGTGTTTTGGCCCTGCAATGGCCTGGCAAGCTGTTCAGGATGTACCCTGCCCTCACTCATATGTTCACTTTAATTCAAGGTAGACAGGTGTGTGTGTTATCACACATGCTATTTATTCTATGAAAATAAATTGGCTGGTTTAATAATGTGACCTTGTGCTCTCTAGTAAAATTTAGCAAGCAGTTCATTTGATAGATTAAAGCATTGTCGATAGAATGACTGTGATTTCCCTCTCAGTCATCGGCGTACATGGACCAAATAATTACATTGATTTAGTCATTGCAAATCCAGAAGACCTACTAGCTTTTGAAATCATATTAAGAAATCTTGACTTCCAGATTAGTGTTCCAGGTGGTCTTTCAGTGTAGGTCAGTCTGTCATTCTCTATGGGTTCCGCAGTTTTTCTCTCTCTTTCTCTCTTTGCCCTTCCTCACACTGCAAATTTGCAGTGTAGAGAAAGGGCTGTTTGTGACAGCAATAACCTTTCTAGAAGGTTTGGTTTACTGATACAAAATGAATGTGTGTGTGTGTGTGTGTGTGTGTGTATGTGTGTGTGTGTGTGTGTGTGTGTGTGTGTGTGTGTGTGTGTGTGT
>JAOUQZ010000014.1:4905566-4917500 GCA_028564935.1 Neosilurus hyrtlii
ATTTAAACCAGGCGAGGGCCGTTCCCTTAATTCCAACAACGTTTTCTAGTCTATCAAGGAGAATTGTATGATCAATACTTTAAGATCTGACTGATTACTTTCAGGCTTATGCATTATACTCCTTGGCAGTTGCACTGTATTGAGATAGGCAATATACATATATGCATACACACACACACATATGGTCATTGACATAAGTTTTGCCACATAAGACAGGGGCTTTCACATTGATTACGGGGTGCAAAATGAACTGTGTAAAAGTGTCCTGATGTTCCCAGCACTGTAAAGCCCATAAAATCTGTTTATGCAAGGATATATAAATATAAATATGATTCAACCAATCACAGTTTAGAGCTTCCCCTGTGACAAATACTGTAATTATCACATTCTCGGGAGTGTATAAAAGAAGCTCAGCACACTAGCCCTTCATGTGAAATGCAGCCTGACCTCTGACAACATGCCAAAGATTCAACCATAGGCCAAACTGCTGATCATCAAGTGCCTGAAGACAACATCTGCTGCTGAGGTGGCAGACATCTTTAATGCATCTAAACGTCAAGTGGAGAGGATAAGAACAATATTTTAAGAAACTGGTGACATTATGACAAGCCCAGGTCAGGCAGACCCCATAAGACGTCTGTTTAAAAGGATTGCTTGTTGGTTTGATGGACCGAGGCCAGTCCTTTTTTCAACTGCAGCCACACTACATGAGAACTGGACTCCATTGAACAGGATCCCAGTGCCCACAAATTTTGCAGAAGACTTGTTGGAACCCACATGACCCAAGGTTCATCCAGAAAACAAGTTTGGTGAAGGAAAAATCATGGTTTGGGGTTGTGTCCAGTATGAGGATTGTGTGAGGGCTCTGCAGAGTGGATGGCAACATCAACAGAAATTCTTGCTGCCCATTACATTCCAAACCACAAGAAGGGTCAAATTCTCCAGCTACTTCTCATACTTCAGTTTCCTCTTCAAAATTTCTGAAGGCGAAGAAGGTCAAGGTGTTCAAGTACTGGCCAGCCCAGTCAACAGACACGAACTTTATTGAGCATGTCTGGGGTAAGATGAAGGAGGTTTGGAAGATGAAACCGAAGAATCTTGATGAACACTCTGGGAGTCCTGCAAGAGCACTTTTTTCTCAAATAGTCACTTACAAAGTATATTCATACCAAATGTCATGTCATTCAACGGAGCCATCAAAAATTCCAATATGGTCCCATCTTTTTCCAAGATGGCCGCCAGCGCACCAAAAAATGGCCATGAACCAATATATATATATATATATATATATATATATATATATATATATATATATATATATAAATTAATTAAACCCCGCTGGTCTATGTCCAATTCCTCTAGAACACTCAGCGAACCCATTTACCCACCAATGCATAGTAGGTTCTTGCCATGTTATACAGTGGTGCTTGAAAGTCTGTGAACCCTTAAGAATTTTTTACATTTCTGCATACATTCGACCTAAAACATCACCAGATTTCCACACAAGTCCTAAAAGTAGATAAAGAGAACCCAGTTAAATAAATGAGACAAAAATAGTTTACTTGGTCATTTATTGAGGAAAATAATCCAATATTTCATATCTGTGAGTGGCAAAAGTGTGTGAAGCATTGATTTCGGTATCTGGTGCAACCCCCTTTTGCAGCACTAACTGCAGCTAAATGTTTTCTGTAACCCATTCCTCCATAAAAAACAGCTCCAGAGTTGAAGCTCTGAAGTGTTAGATGCTGCTGGGTTTCCTTACATAAACTGCTCGCTTCAGATTCTTCCACAACATCTCAATCAGATTAAGGTTAAGACTTTGACTTGGCCATTCCAAAACATAAACTTTATTCTTTTTTAACCATTCTTAGGTAGAACGAATTATGTGCTTGGAATCATTGTCTTGCTGCATGACCCACTTTCTCTTGAGATTCAGATTATGGCCAGATGTCCTGACATATTCCGTTAGAATTTGGTGGTATAATTTCAGAATTCATTGTTCCATCAATGATGGCAAATCGGCCTGGTCCAGATTTGCAAAACAGGCCAAAACCATCATACTACCACCTCCATGCTTCACAGATAGGATAAGGTTCTAATGCTGGAATTTGGTGTTTTCCTTTCTCCAAACTTAACGTTTCTCATTTTAAAAGTTCTATTGTACTCCTATCTGTCCACAGGATATTTTTCCAATAGCCTTCTGGTTTGTCCATATGATCTTAAGCAAACTGCAGACAAGCAGCAATGATTTTTTTTTGATAAGTAATGGCTTTCTCCTTGCAACGCTGCCATGCACACCATCGTTGCACACCAGTGTTCTTCAGATGGTGGACTCATGAACATTAACATTAGCCAATGTGAGAGAGGCCTTCAGCTGCTTAGAAGTTGCCCTGGAGTCCTTTGCTGCCTATTACATGCCTTTCTCTTGGAGTGATCTTAGTTGGTTGACCACTCCTGGGGAGGGTAACAATGATCTTGAATCTCCTCCATTTCTACACAGTCTGTCTTACTGTGGATTGTTAAAGTACAAACCCTTTAGAGATGGTTTTCTAACCTTTTCTAGCCTGATAAGCATCAACAACCCTTTCACTGAGGTCCTCAAAAATCTTCTTGGTTGGTGCCATGATACACTTCCACAAGCATGTGCTGACACTTTGAGTTTGTGTTCTTTAAATTAAACAGGGTGCCCACTCACACCTCATTGTCATCCCACTGATTAAAAACACCTGACTAATTTCACCTTCAAATTACTTTTGCCACGCACAGATATGTAACATTGGATCATTTTCCTAAATAAATAAATGACCAAGTAAAATATTTTTGTCTCATTTATTTAACTGGGTTCTCTTTATCTACTTTTAAGACTGAAAATCTGATGATGTTTTAGGTCGTATTTATTCAGAAATGTAGAAAATTCTTAAGGGTTCACAAACTTACAAGCACCACTATAAATTATATAGTATAAATGCCTTTAAAAACCCTTCTAGCCCTACACCATCTTGAAAAAGAACCACAGTTATCTGATTTATAATATGAAAAGCATCTGTGTTCTGATGTTATTGTAGCATATTTGTGTATTCAAAATAAAATATTTATATATATATATATATATATATATATATATATATATATATATATATATAATTTATACAATATTTTTGTATGCAACAAGAAGTTTGTCCTAGCAAAATCGACCTTTCTCTTCTAATTAAATGATAAAAGTCAATGAATGATACAAAACTTTGTTGTGGTCTAATAACCATAATTTAGAGGGCTTTGCCTTTCATAGAAACAATTTCTGATTCCAAATGTTCAACCACAAGTCAAGTTATTATTTGTTGTTCCTACAATATGGATAAGTGACAAGACTTTCAGTGAATGTGTGTATACACACACACACACACACACACACACACACACACACACACACACAGTCATGTGAAAAAATTAGGACACCCTATCAAAGCCTGTGTAGTTTTGTAACAATTTTGGATCGATGAATATTCAATCTCAATTTTAACAATACTGAGAGTTGCAAGTAATATAGCTGAACAAATGAAACTGAACAAAAGACTTTAAGATCTTCTGTAAAATGAAATTCAGTGAGATACATATTTTACCTGAGGAAAAAAAGATAGGACACCCTACCCCATAATAGCTATTGTTACCCCCTTTGGCTGAAATAAATACAGTGAGACGCTTCTTGTAGCCATCTACCAGTCTCTGACATCTGTCTGAAGAAAGTTTGCCCCACTACTCAATGCAGAATTGTTTCACCTGTGAGATGTTTGAGGGATTTCTTATATGTACAGCCTATTTCAAGTCACCCCACAACATCTCAATGGGATCAAGATCTGGGCGCAGACTCGACCATTCCAGGACTCTCCATTTCTTAGTATTCAGCCAGTCCTTGGTGGATTTACTGGTATGTTTTGGGTTATTGTCATGTTGCAGGGTTCAGTTTCTCTTCAGCTTTAATTTTCTTAAAGATGGTCTCACATGTTGCTCAAGATACACAGTGGAATTCATGGTAGATCCTATGATTGTGAGCTGTCCAGGTCCTGCTGCAGCAAAGCAGCCCCAAACCATGAGACTACCACCTCCATGCTTCACAGTTAGTATGAGGTTCTTTTCCTGGAATGCTGTATTTGGTTTACACAAAACGCTTCCTCTGTTCTGGTGTCCAAATAATTAAATAATTTGGACTCATCTTCCCATAGAACATTATTCCAGAAGCTCTGGTGTTTGTCTAAATTCTCTCTGGCAAACTTCAGTCTGGCCTTGATGTGTTTCTTAGAGATCAAAGGTTTCCTCCTTGCACACCTCCCATGCAAGTTAAACTTGTACAGTCTCTTTCTGATTGTACAGGCATGCACTTTCACATCAATAGTAGCCAGAACCTGCTGTAGATCCCGTGATGATATTTTAGGGTTTTTGGAGACCTCTTTTAGCATCTTGCGGTCTGCTCTCGGGGTGAACCTGCTAGGATGACCAGACCTGGGCATGTTGGCAGTCGTTTTGAAAGCCCTCCACTAGTTTATTATTTTTCAGACAGTGGAATTGCTGATTTCAAAATCTTTGAAATGCTGAGTAATTATCTTCTAATCATGTGCACCTGATGTGATAGACCTGTGTGTGATTTGAGCTATTTTAAATGCTGATGAATGTGGGGGTGTCCTAAAATTTTTCTCATTTATAATATACATTTCACAAAAGATCTTTGAAAACACTTTTTTCCAGTTTTAATTGATTAGTTATATTATTTAAACATCTCAGTATTGTTAAAATTGAGATAAAATATTTTACACATATATATTAAATATTTTGTGAGTAGCTCCATGTATGCCATCTTTCTGCACTAAGGGTCAAGAAAGAATGATTAAGTTCCTGCCTCATGCATAGATTAATGAAAGTGGCAGAAGACATTTTGTTAAAAGCCTGAACGAGCCTGACCTGTCTGGATATAGCACCACTCTCTAATACTCATCAGTACTAAGATAGAAACAAGAAAACCACAGTCCTTCTGTCATCACACACACACACGCGCGCACACACACTCACACAGAGGTTAACACACAAGGTGAGAGAAAAGAAGGAGCACTCAAGGAAAGGATATACGAATAATTTATAAAGCCAAAAATCAAATGCATGACTAAATTGGTTTTATAAGCTACTCACAATCTTCCAACCCCCGACCCTACACTCTCCATAAATGAAAGAAAATAAATTCTCACAAAACTGTTGAGAAAAAAACTGGGAGAAACCTTTTGTGAGATAATTTGCGAACTAACACCCCATTTCCTTATGCTAGGCTGGTGCAATAGGTGCAGGAATGTAAGCAATATAACACATATCCACCCTGTATAATAAAGGGGGTGAGGGGGACAGTGACCTTGGAAGAAGTTCCATATGTCAACAAGAATACTCTTCATTTTAATATCAGATCCTTGATCTTAAGTAACAGTCTACCAAAATCCATCAGTCCACTAAAGCAGAAGAACTGCTGTCAGTTGGAATATAAGACCAGATGCTCTCAGACTATGAATTTAAGACCAAATGCCAGTTTTCTTTTTACAGGCCAATGAATGAAGGGGATGATGATTAAACAAAAGCAAGGGGAGACAACAGAGATTTTCACCAAGCAGTTACCAAGAATGCTGTAAAAATCACAGTCCACATCTTTGTTTTCCAACAAGATATCATATCAGGTCATACCCTTACTTATTTATCACATCCTTATTTCACTCATATCCCATGGGATCCTGGTCCTGGTGCACAGCTCAAATCACAACCAGATGCCTTATGCATGTATATATGTATATGGCATCCTTCGGTCTCATGAAACCATGGACCTGGATACGGAACAGATAGGGAATGTCCGGCTACTCCGAGATGGCAGTGTATCTCCTGCTATGGCTGTAGAATCCCACGTGGGAGTGGCAGTCTTGGCTGCATCGTCCAGGACCTTGTCATGTCCTTCTTACAAACATCCCTGAAGCGCAGGTGTGGTCTCCCTTGAGCTTTCGCACCAAAGGCCCAGTTCTCCATACAGCAGGTCTTTTGGTATTCTCCCATCTGACATGCGATGGACATGGCCCAGCCAACAATGGTGGGATTGCTGGAGAATATTGAAGAGGCTTGGAATTTGGGCATGGTCAAGGACCTCATTGTTGTTGACATGGTCAGTCCAGCTGATACCTAGGAAGCGTCTTCAGCTGCGGAGGTGGTATGTGTTGAGGTGCCTCTCCTGCCTGGAGTGCAGAGTCCAAGACTTGCTGCCATATGCTGAGAACACAACATCTGTAGACCGCAATCTTGGTGGTTGGAGTCAGCTTGTTGTTCTTCCACACTTTCTTGGTCAGTCTTGCAAATGTTGTAGCTGCGCGTTCGATCTGTCTGTTGATCTCTGGATCCAGTGAGAGGCAGTGGCAGTAGAGCCAAGGTAAGTAAACTTGCTTATTGACTCCAACTCATAGTTGTTGATGGTGTTCAATGCACTGGCTCATCACATTTGACTTTTCTAGGCTGATCGCCAGTCAGTATTTCAGTCTTGACAGGCTGAATAGCTTTCTGTCTGACCTGGTATGTAGGAAGACACCTTCAGGTGACATTCGGAATGCATGCTACAGCATGATGGCAGAGGCAATGGCAAAGGCAAACAAAGTTGGGGCAAGCACGCAGCGCTGTTATACGCCACTTCAGATGTCAAAGGCCTCAGATGTTGCATTGTAGCCATTTGCTAAAATCATTCAAGTTAATTTTTTTTCTCATTAATGTACACACAGCAACCCATATTGACAAAAACACAGAATTGTACACATTTTTACAAATTTATTAAAAGAACAAAAACTGAAATATCACATGGTCTCAAGTTTTCAGACCCTTTGCTCAGTAGTAAGTAGAAGCACCCTTTCAAGCTAATACAACCATGAGTCTTCTTGGGAATGATGCAACAAGTTTTTCACACCTGGATTTGGGGATCCTTTGCCATTCCTCCTTGCAGATCCTCTCCAATTTTGTCAGATTGAATGGTGAACTTTGGTGGACTGCCATTTTCAGGTCTCTCCAGAGATGGTCAACTGGGTTTAAGTCAGGGCTCTGGCTGGGCCATTCAAGAACAGTCACAAAGTTGTTCCTAAGCCACTCCTTTGTTATTTTAGCTGTGTACGTATGGTCATTGTCTTGTTGGAAGGTTAACCTCGGCTCATTCTGAGATCCTGAGCACTCTGGAAAAGGTCCTGGACAGCCAGCTCTAGATGTAGTTTTGTTCGTCCCAAATTTTTCCATTTAAGGATTATGGAGGCCACTGTGCTTCTAGGAACCTTAAGTGCAGCAGAAATTATTTTGTAACCTTGGCCTGCATTGCCACAGTTCTGTCTCTGAGATCTTTGGGCAGTTCCTTCGACCTCATAATTCTCATTTGCTCTGACATACACTGTGAGCTGTAAAGTCTTATATAGACAGGTGTGTACCTTTCCTAATCAAGTCCAATGAATTTAATTACACACAGCTGGACTCCATTGAAGGTTTAGAACCATCTCAAGGATGATCAGAAGAAGCAGACAGCACCTGAGTTTAATATATAAGCATCGCAGCAAATACTTATGGCCATGTGATATTTAAGTTTTTCTTTTGTAATAAATGTGCAAAAAGCCTACAACTTTGTATTTTTTGTGATAATGGGGTGCTGTGTGTACATTAAAAAATTAACTTAAATGATTTTAGCAAATAATAAATATAGTCAAGCCAACGTCAAGTTTGTGAACTAAACTTTACCATTGTCTAAAAGCCATCTATTTGCTGCTGTTACAGCCTTGCAGACCTTTGATGATCTAGCTGTCAACTTTTAAGATAAGATGGAGAAATTTCACCAAATGTTTCCTAAAGCACCTTGCACAAGTGGGACTGCTTGATGGGCACTTCTTTCGTACCATATGGTCAAGCTGCTCAAACAACAGCTTAGTACAGTTGAGGTCCAGTGACTGCATTAGCCATTCCATTACTGACAAAATACCAGCTGACTGCTTCTTCTCTAAATAGTACTTGCATAGTCTGGAGCTGTTTTGCGTCACTGTCCAGGTTAAGATCAAGCATCCCTCCAGCATCTGTTCTTTTGTTCCACTCCATACAAATGTTCTTCTTTTTGACCCAAACACCTCAAACTTAGAACTTAGATAATCTATCAATAGCACTTTTTCCCAGTTGTTCGAAGTCCAGTGTATGTTCCTTTGTCAATCATAATCTTTTTCTTCAACTGACCAGTCTCCAGTGAAAGGATAAGGCATTTTCTTTGCAACTCTACCTAGAAGGCCAGCATTCAGGAGTTCCCTCTTCATTGTTGAAGTTGAGGTTGAGGACCTGTGAGGTGTCTGTTTATCAAACTAGATGCTCTGATGTACATATCCTTACATATCATTTTACACTGGGGCCTCAGACGTCTCATTCTATCCTGGTTGCAGTCAGTTTGCACTATTCTTTAAAGAGAATATTACACACAAGTGTGGATTCTCCAGATACTCCACAAGTCAAAAGAAGGAAAAAACATCTTTAAAAAATGATGCTTGCTGAAAATGGGTCTCAGAAATCCAGCTGTTTTCACCCATAATAATCATTTACATCACCAGTGTCTAGACTTTAGACTAGTCTATAGATCTTTTTTATTGAAAAACAGTGTGTCCCCTCCCGCCAACTTTAGTTTTAGTAGTTGTTCTACTAAAATTAAAATTTGTTTTAGTAGTTGAACTAGTTTTTATTTTCACAAAAATATCATAAGATGTAATTTTTTTTCTGTAGAAGAAGTAAATACCCTTAGTTTAACTTCAACTTTTAGACAGACAACCTTATATTATCTTCAAGCACTCATTTTTATGATGTAGAATTCACATTTGAATCAATGATTGTACGCTTTCCAGCTCTTCAGGCAGAAAAGCCTTACAATAACATATTCACCACTATGTTTCACAGTTGTTATGAGGTTCCTTCCCTGTTCACTTGTGTATTGTGACTGTGGATAAAGAACTCTAGCTTTGATCTGTCTGAACTGTCATTTATTACACGAGGCCTGGCGTTTGGTCATTGACTGTAGTCTTGATCTAATGTTGTTTTTGGACAACAAAGGGTTTTGTTTTGAGCACTTTAGGTGCAAATGAAATTTGTCCTCTTTTTGATCATAGAAGTATGCACTTTCATGCTAAATGTAGCAAGAGTTACCCATAGATCCAGTGATGAAATCTGAGGGTTCTTGGAGATTTCTTTTTACATAAAGTTTTCTGCTCTTGCACTGAATTTACAAACTAGCAGGTCTATGTAATCTATGCCACATAACAATTTTTGTTACAGTGCAATGATTTATTTAAAATGATATAGAATTTTTTAAATTCCTTGTCAGACTCCTAGGCACCCACAACCTTTTTTGAAGAAGAATCTTGAATCTTTGAATCTGGTTCTAATGACAGGACACACTTTACTAGCAAGGAGAACACCAGACCCTAGATATCAAGTTTAAATAAGAGAGGTTCTTCTTGCAGGAGGTTCTAAACAATGGCACCTAATCTGAAACACCTCATTTCAATTTTATGGATTTGAAAGGAAGGTAAATGTAAATTGTACTTACTTTCCCCATGTGACTGACCCTTTCTGTTTATTTAAATTATGGAAATGACTACAGAATAGCAATTATATTTGTCATTGTAGTATATGGAGTTTTTGTTGGAGTATATCACCTTTGTCTGAAGGCACTGTAACACAGAAAGTAATTGATTTATTTATTTTTTGCTAAGATATATTGAAAATAAAAATCAGCCATTTCCATGGGAGTTACTTTTTTCATGACTGTCTGTGTTTAAAACACATTATCTGGTAATTCTAAATCATGTAATCATATTTTGTTACATCTATAGAAGAGAAACTATCAAAGCCATTCTGTCATAATGGCTAAAGCACTGTATTGAAACTAAATATCGAAAGAAAAAAGTAGGTAAAGGAAATGAAGGAAAGTGTATGAGAAAAAGCAAATAATGGTGAGGCAGAAATACGAGAGAGAAACAGAGGCTTCTTTTATGTAAGTGAGAGTCCCATGCTCCCATACTAATAACAGCAAGCTGCTACAAAAATAAAGCAAAGCCACTCTCCTGCTGTTATGTACATCCCCCAGAGCACACAAAGAGTCTTACACCCTTCATCCCAATGGGGTTGCTCTAGTCAGGCAAAGTAAATGCACACTCACACACATGCTGCCTAACACACAAAGAGCTGCATGGCTGTGTCTTGTTGTCTGTGTGTGTGTCACAAGTCACTGTGTGTCCTTTCCCCATCCCTGTACTTGTGGGGTAAGTGTACCAGTCCTGCCCTGCAGTGGATGGCTGGGTGCTCTCGTCTCTCTTTGTCCTTTTCCTCTGAGAGAAGGAGTGGACCAGAGAAAGGGTGGGCTGTTCTTGACCCAACTGGAGGACGAGGTCAGATGGCTGCAGGCTTACTCTGCATTTTCTCCATTTCAGCAGTGAAGACACTCCTTCTATCTCTCCTGAGGGCCCCGCACCACCTCCGGATGAAGACATCTCTACTCCTCTTGCTGATGGAGGAGGGGGGGATGGAGGAGGAGATACAGTGCAAGAGTCTCCAGAGCTGGTGGTGGAGGTGGAAGTGAAGGAGAAAGAGAATGAGGAAGAAGGAACCAAACTCCCAACTGAGTCCTCCAACCAGCATCAACAGCAGGAGAAGCAAGAGGAGGAAAGGAAAAAAGAAACAGAGGAAGAGGAGGCTGGAGGAGGGAGAGCAAGTGCAGGAGGAGGCAGGAGGCCCAGTCTGCACCACACTGCGTCCTCTCCTATGAGGGTACAAAGAAACGGGGCCTGTAGCCATGCCAGCACATCTGACTACGAGCTCTCGCTTGACCTCAAAAACAAGCAGGTAGGGTGCTGTGTAGATGGCAGTTTGGAAGAGGCCGATGAATGAGTGAAGTGTGAGTGGCTTGGTGTTGTGCTTTTTGGTCTGCTGCTTAGTGTTGGAGTGTGTGCTTAACAGGCTTTACTGTCATTTTGGAAACTTGATAATTTACTGCCTTAGTGCAGGTGAAGCTTTGTGAAGTAGTATGTGACCTGTGTAAATTAGGATCTAGGATAAAATTTCTTAAGGTTGGATCATTCATAATCATCTTTCTCATTGCCATCCATCTACATCAAACTAAGTTTCTTAATTTTCGTCACCTCCATTAGTTTGACACATGATTGCTTTTGTCTTTTGTTCTTTCTCTCTCCTTATCTCTGTCTCCTTGGGCTCTTATTATAGAATTTCACATATGGAATATTGGCTCCAGATAGAGAAATGAGATCTCCCAGCCAGTCCTGGTTATTCAGACTTTTACTCAGTCATGTTATACCTTACATATAATATAAATTCTGAGACTGCAATGTGTATACAACTAATATAATCACTGATGCCAAAAAAGAGCTTAAAATTCCTATTTTGCCTCTTTCTTGGTCATTTTTAACAGTGTATACTTCTTTACTATATCATTTTACACCTGCCAATACGACAAGGTTTTCCTAATGGCAGATATAAATGAATAAATGTGTATTTCAATTACTGTGTGTGTGTGTGTGTGTGTGTGTGTGTGTGTGTAATTGCTATATATTAAGGATCTTTTTAACCAACAGATTGAGGACATTTTTGTGGATGGAGACATTTAGTCCTCACTTCTACAATGGACTGTTTGTGGGTTAAGGCTTGGGTTCTGGTTAGAATTAGATTTAGGTTAAAATCAGGGTGAGGGTTTAGGTGTTTAGTTGCAATTGTTAAGGTTAGAATAAGGGCTAGGGAATGCATTATGTCAATGAATGTCTTCATAGACAAAAGTCCAAGTGTGTATATGTGTGTGTGTGTGTGTGTGTGTGTGTGTGTGTGTGTGTGTGTGTGTGTGTGTGTGTGTGTGTGTGT
>JAOUQZ010000014.1:4935912-4946555 GCA_028564935.1 Neosilurus hyrtlii
TTTTTTTTTTTTTTTTTTTTTTTTTTTTCAAAAATTAAAATTTGTTGACACAAAATTAAAAGTTCACAGTTGGATAGAATGTCTTTGTATGCTGTCATGTTCTGATTCCCCTTCACTGGAACTTAAAATGCCCAAACGTGTTCCATTATATCAGTGCCCCATGCACAAAGCAAGCTCTGTAAGGATATGGTTTACTGATGTTGCCATGGAACAATTTGTGTAGCTTACATAGAGCCTTTACCTTAACCCCACTAAATATGTTTGGGATAAAATGGGATGCTAACTGTAAATCTGGCCTTCTTGTACAACATCAGTTTCCATGTTCACTAATGCTACATATGGTGGCTAAACGAGCTCAACCTCCCAAGGTCATTTACGCAAACTTGATGGAAATCCTTCAGAGAAAAGTGAAAGATTTTATTACAGCTAAGGTAGAATTAATAACTTCATATTAATGTCTATGGCTCTGGAAGCATTGTTTCATTATGCATATTGAACAATATGTTTACTGTGATAAGGTGTCCACATACCTACATATGCATTATGGCCATATAATACATGTACAGAATATGCAAATGTGGACCTCAGTTCCTAAAGTAGTGAACCTCAGTTCCTAAAGTGGTAAAGAGGGCAGTGGTGGCTTAGTGGTTAAGGCAATGGGTTACTGATCTGAAGGTCAGCGGTTCAATCCCCACCATCACCACTGTTGGGCACTTGAGCAAGGCCCTTAACCCTCAATTGCTCAGTTGTATAAATAAAAAAAAAAAGATCATTGTAAGTTGCTCTGGATAAGAGCGTCTGCCAAATGCTGGAAATGTAATGTAAAATGTAAAGTTGTACTGTGTAGGATTTTGGTATTTTGAGACCTTTCTTTCAGCAACATTATGATACATTCTACTTGTATAAGAACATATGTTAATATGGTTTGGATAGCACCACATGGCACTACACATTCAGGGAGAATTCAGGACTGAATCCTAAACAACTCATCACTATCACTCAAAGTTACTGAATACCTAGTGAAAGAAAAGCCTACCTACTGACTGCTTTGCTGGAATGTAAAACTATTCAGCATGCTTGTAAAACTACTAACTTGAAAGCTCTCTAAAATACACATCAGATCCAGAATCCAGAATCCTACCACCCCTGCACATCTAGACTCTGCAATACTTGCCTACTCTTATTTACAAAATTGTACAACCTCAGTCATGCTTATATTAGATGATGACCATTGATGGACTGCAATCTTCACTCCATTACACAGATTTTCAGTAGGGTTTACAACTGGGCTCTGACTAGGCAACGTAAGAGCATTTATCTTTTTTCCTTCAGCCACTGTGTGTTCAACTTCAGGCTGGGAGGCGTACCTTCTTCCCAAAACTTTCTGGGCAGCAGGCTTTCCCCAGGAATTTGATATACGGCCTATCTTGACAAATGCCCCAGTCCCTGCGGCAGGGAAACACACTTATAACAGGATGCTATCACCTTCATGCTTTACTGTAGGTATGGCATCCTGTGGATGGTGAGCTATATTGGCTTTACCCCCAGTTACTTCATTAGGTGTTGAGGACAAAGAGATTGATTTTAGTCTTATCTAACCATATATATATTTTTTTCAGCTTGGCCTCAGAATCTTCAACGTGCCTTTTGGCTCAGTAGAATTTTTTTGTTGATTGTTTGCTTTCAGTTACACTTACAAGTACTAGAATTTACTGGAACTACTGAAATAACTGTTTTTATTATGAACTAAACAGAATGGCTTCAAATGATCACAGGCACAAGCCGATTAGCTTGGTGTGGAGAAGGTGATTAGTTACCTTAAAAAATCTTATATAAAATTAAATTATGTTGTTTTTTTAAAGAAAAATGTCAAACACTGCAGCTTTAAGAGAAAGGGGGAGTCAGATGGGGGAGTCAGATGGGGCAGAAGTGTTTTATCATGGTTGAAAGTCACGCTCTGAGAGAGCAAAAGAAATGTGTCATGACAGCTAGACATTCAACAGCTAATGCACTATACTGAATGGAAAAATAAAGCCTAAAAATAAGATGTGCTTTTTTTTTTTTTTTTTTAAAGATGACTATCTGCAATGAACTTTTTTCTTCAGAAATCACCACACTACATTTGTTCCAATTAGGCTTATTTTTGGTTGCAGATAAAAAGCAAAGCATGTGCAGACTATATCCTGTTTGTCTTCAATTATTTTAATTCTCGGCATCAATGTATGACACAGCTCATTTGCATGCTTAATTCTGACTGGACAGTAAGGCAGTCTGTTATTTGCTCATAACAGATCATTGTTTTGTATAACAGATTCTTGCTATAGACCACATCAGAAGCAAAATTAAAAAAAATATATATATTTCTAAATCAATCATAAAAAATTTAAACATTCTGTGTTGAATTATTACTTTCTTGAGTAAGTAGTTGTGTAATAAGCAGGATAGAATACAGCAATTCAGTTATTATCGCAAAATAAACCCCTCCATGGTGATGCAATCACATTCACTGCATGTCAGGGTTCTGATCACCCTGCTGGGGTTTATTTTGCAATAATGACTGGCTCGCTGTACATTATCCCAAACATTTTAGTCAATGTAGTCTATATACATAGTGTGTAACTCTGTCTGCCTATAGATGTTTTTATGTGATGCCTGATATAAAATGCTATGTGAAATTATAATTTTGTACAATTTTTTATTTTTTTTTTCAAAACAGAAATCCAGATAAAGGCCTCCAGTTTCTCATCTCACGAGGTTTCATTCCTGATACACCCATAGGTGTCGCACACTTCCTGCTGCAGAGGAAGGGCTTGAGCCGGCAGATGATTGGCGAATTCCTTGGCAACAGCAAGAAGCCCTTCAACAGAGATGTCCTGGAGTGAGTGGTTTAAATAGAACAATTTTATCATAAGAATATGAAAAAGGAGTGAGGGAGAGAGTGAGAATCTTCGGAGATCTGAAATGCATACTAGTTTTGAAATGGAAGGGCGGATGGGTAAAAAAAACAAATAGTATGAAAGAGCCTGATAGAAAAGTTTTATAAGGGGTGTGTATTTGTTTGTGGGCATACACAGAGGAGAGAAAGAATACTGCCTCAGTGAACTGAAGATGTTCATTTAGCTTTGCTTGTTTCTTTCTTCTCAGGGGCTTAAGAGATTGGTGGCATCTTTTAATGAGATCTTCTCAAGCAGCAGCTGAGGCCCTGCATTTAAGTTCTATAAAGAGACGCACAGGGAATAATACATTTCTGTTGTGTGTGTGTGTGTGTGTGTGTGTGTGTGTGTGTGTGTGTGTGTGCGCGCGTGTGTGTGTGTGTGTGATTGTTTCTAAATTTGTGAAAACGTAGCGACTTATATGATGGTGTGCCACAGAGTTCAAGTGTGTGTGTGTGTGTGTGTGTGTGTGTGCGTGTGTGTATTTTTACACCTTAAAACGGAGCAGATTAGTGAAAAAAATTTTCACTTAATGAGAAAAGTACCAAATTTGGCATGAATGTAGCTTAGACCAGTGTGTTTCAGAAAAGCCTGGTAGCCACCTGAAAATTTCAAGATGGCCGCCATTTTTTAAGATGGCCACCCAACATTAAAACGTCGGCAATAAATGAACTGTCAAAGTGTCACACGATTTTCAAGCATTATATGTCAAAATATATGTTTTTTGAGTTCAGGGACTCTATCTCTAAACGCAGAAATGTAACCTTTTTAAAATATAAATTATGGAGGCTATAAAAATGTAACCCTCACAACATTTCATAGTCAAATTACATTTAAAGGAAACACTCCTATATACAGATATACTTAAATGCAACACAGATTAACAGCAAACGAAACCGTAGAAAACCATAACACGTCATGAATGGGGACATATCTGTGGCCGAACTGGTGAGGGAGTTGTGAGCATACTCAATCCATAGGAGGTGAACTCCAAGAAGCAGGATGGTGGGCAGCAACACAACAGAGATCATTCTCCAGGTCCTGATTGGCCAGCTCTGTCTGACCATTTGTCTGTGGGTGGTACCCTGAGGAGAGGCTGGCCGTTGCGCCCTCCGCCTTATAAAACTCCTTCCAGACCTGAGACGCAAACTGGGGACCTCTGTCAGAAGCAATATCCCTGGGAATGCCATGTAACCTAAACACGTGAAGGACAAGGAGGTTAGCAGTCTCAAGGGCAGAAGGCAATTTAGGTAGAGCCACATAATGCATGGACTTGGAAAAACGATCAATGATAGTGAGAATGACTGTATTACCTTTAGAGGATGGTAAACCAGTGACGAAGTCTACGGTGATGTGGGAACGGGGCGGCTGGGGATGGGTAAGGGGTGCAGTAGACCAGCAGGAGGTTGGTGGGAGGCCTTGCCTGATGCACAGACAGAGCAGGCCAAGACGAACTCCAGGATGTCCTTGGCCATACTAGGCCACCAGAAGTGTTGCTTGAGGAAGAGGAGGATATGGGCATGCCTGGATGACAGGACGGCTTAGAGGAGTGCCCCCACTGGAGCACTTGGAAGCAGATGGAATCCATAACAAAAAGGTAATTGGGGAGTCCGGTCTTGGGGTCTGGATGGTCCTCTTGCACCTCCCGTATGATCTGTTCAATCTCCCACAAGGCCGCTCCCACAATGCAGGAAGGGGGAATAATGGGAGTCAGTTCCTCGGAACTGAAGGAGGGGAATGAAGGTGAGAGAAAGCATCAGGCTTGGTGTTCCAGGTACCTGGGTGATAGAAGATGATATAGGCTGAGGAAGAGGGACCAACGAGCCTGGCTGGGATTATGGCATCTGGCAGAATGGAGGTACACCAGGTTCTTGTGGTCAGTTCAGATGATTAAGGGGGTCTTGGAGCAGTCCAGCCAGTGCCTTTACTCTTGTAGAGCCCACACAATGGCCAGCAACTGTTTTCCACAGGTGAAGCTTATTGGTCTCTGGGTTCCGTTGGGAAAGGACCGCCCCAGCCCCTGTGTTGGAGACGTCCACCTCAACAACAAACTGAAGAGTAGGATTCGAGTGTTTGAGGAATGTAGCTCTGGTGTGGAGGCTTCCAGTGTCCACTGGAAAGGGGAACGGGTGGAATTGAGACATGTGAGGGAACTGGCAACCTTGCTATAGTCCCAGATGAAGCAACGGTAGAAGTTGGCAAAGCTGAGGAAACATAGTTCCTTCTGAGTGGTGGGGATCGGCCAATTGTTGACAGCTTGGATCTTGGAAGGGTCAGGCTGGAGTTGTCCCTTGGTGATGATGTAACCCAAGAAGCCAACTGGTGTAAAATTCGCATTTCTCCAGTTTGATGAAGAGGCAATTCTCGAGAAGGCGTTGGAGGACCAGTTGAACATGTTGCCGATGTTTCTCGAGGGAGCGCGAGAAGACAAACCAATTGAGCATGTTTCGCAGGACATCATTAATGAGGGATTGAAACACCGCTGGGGTGTTCATGAGACCAAAGGGTATGACCAGGCATTTAAAGTGGCCCAGGGGTCTTTGTTAAACGTAGTCTTCCATTCGTCCCCCTCTCTGATGCAGATGAGGCGGTAGGCATTGCGTAGGTCCAACTTAGTAAACATCTGTGTGTGACAGAGGGGCTCGAAGAAGGGGGCCGATGAGAGGGAGAGGTGCCTTGTTCTAAACGGTTATGTCGTTAAGCCCTCTGAAATCGATGCAAGGGCGAAGAGACGAATCCTTCTTCTAACGAAAAAAAATTCAGCACCCAGAGGAGAGGAGGAGGGCCTGATAAGTCCAGCAGCTTAGGAGTCCTTGATATAAGCATCCATGGCCTCCTTTTCTGGGCGGGACAGGTTGTACAGGCAGCTGAAAAGTAGGGGGGCCCCAGGAAGAAGGTCAATGATGCAATTATAGGGGCGGTGGGGGGTAGGGATAGTGCCCGGTCCTTACAGAGGACCGGGGCAAGATCGTGGTACTCATGTGGAACTTTGGAAAGGACAGGAGGGGCAGGAGGTTGTTTGAGATTCCCCGAGGGTGGGAGGGCCAACAGGAGGCAGTGAAAGTGACATTCAAGGCTTCAATGGGTTTAGGCAATGTTCCTCCAATTGATGTGAGGGTTATGTTTCTGGAGCCAGGGGTACCCGAGAACTAGTGGGGAGGCAGGTGAGGGAGGGCGCACACCACAATAGATGCACAGCTTGTTCTTCATGTGTCTCTGACGAGAGTGTGTCCGTGTCGCAGAGGTGGGGCGGAAACACTGGGCGAGCAATCTGAAAGGGAGTGTGTCTGCGTAGCAAAGATGGGGTGGAAGCACTGGGGATCAAGGAGGCACTGGAAGGAAGGGAACAAAGAACAAAAGAGACTCCACACAAGAAAACAAAAAACAAAACTAACCTGCCAGTGATGCAATCATCACAGAAGCACGATCTTTGACTATGACACCACTCTCTGGTTCTATGTCCATAGGTGAAACAATATCTTCCAGAATATTTACAAGCTGTGACTTTTTAGAAGTGTAAACTTTCCGTTATCGCCTAGTGATGCAGGAAAGTTCTGGTTCTCATGCTTGAAGAAGTCATTCAGATCGCACTCATGAGCTCAGTCAGTTTCTAGCCCTGAAAACTCTTAGTGAGTCTTGTGAACTACCAACTTCCCTTGACTAAGTTAATGGGCCAAGTCAGGGTGCCATACTGACAATGGCACCATATCTCTGAGATGGATGGATAGCCATCTAGCATCGTTTACATTGTTGTTTGCAAAGAAAAATGGACATCCTGGACATCGCATGGCCAACACTCACACAACCATTCACACTTGGTGGTGATTTGGAACAGCCAATTAGCCTACTGTCCATATTGTTGGACTGTGGGAGGATATCGGAGTACCCAGAGGAACCCCATGCAAGCACTGGGAGAACATGCAATCTCCATGAAACGCCCGAGCTGTGAATCGAACCCAGGCCTTCTTGCTGTGAGGCGGACATGCTAACCACTATGCCTCCGTGCTGCTCTGACTACATATTTATATATGCACCTGTTTTGCAATTGCCTAGATAGGTTGATCTGCACTTATGACTGGATTCTGCTCTGGGTTAAGATATGAGAGATAGCATAGCATAGCAAAGATATGAGCATCTTTGATTTTTCTCATTGTGTGCTATACAGTTGCCACTGATTGAGCTTCATCTTGTAACAGTGGAAACAGGGATGGGATACTTTTGGCATACACCGACAACCCAAGATACACAGGTAATGTGTATTTTTCAATCACACTTTGTGTGGTTGTGCGTAATTTTATCTTGGAAAAACAGTTGAAGTTGGAGCAGTTGGGCCATTGCAAGGTCTGTTGTGGTTGTTCCATTCAATAGCTGGGATTTTATGTCAGCACCATGCTCAAACATACACACAAACTGAAGCAATGCAGGAGGTACAGATTCAGTTTTGGAGTCATTACTGAAAACACCACCAAAGCTACATTTGTGGTTTGTCATTTGTTGGCCTAATATTTTTACAGCTTTAGCAATAACAAAAGCATCTCAATAACTCGAAGCCTCAGACAAATTGGACCAATGTCTTCTCTAATTGCTAGAATATAATCCCCTCCTTTTTTGTATGCCTCTAAACCAGAAACTTTGGCTAGCAGTCTATCCTTTATCCTGGTGGCATTTACATCAGGGATATCTGTGCCAAACTGCTGTAACCCTTGCTTGTATAGAGAAACCAAATCAGTTAATCGCAAGATGACAGGCTCATTACTTGTGTTCCGTACCTCCGATACTTTTGTTAGAAGCTCGGTGAACACAAGCGGATATGCTTCTTTTCCAGAAGACACATTATCTGTGTCCTGTTTCTCTAATGCTCCTTCTCTTTTATACAGTGATTTAGGGCAGGAGCTGTGATACTATAATTCCTGGGCCACTACATCTCCTGCACTTAATACCACAAGACATTTGCCATCATTAAGTTTGTGGGCACATTTATTGAGTCTCTCATTTATCTGCATGATCATTGGCTGTCTTAATTCTGTGATAGCTTCTAACTTTTCACACAGAAAACACTGCCCTGGTACCATGAAAGTTCTTGGTATCATTCTTATGATCAGAAGTTTTTTCTTGCTCGTTCAAGCTTACTGTTGCTGAACATGAGACAGCAGATTTGATGATATTTTACATTGTTCTTCCGCAATGTATCTTCCATACCACATCCACCATCTAAGCGAGACACATCCAACCTGATTGACATCTGATTGATAGCATAAAAAAAGGTAGATTTGTAGCAATCATGAAATAACTATCATTTTCTGGACTACAAGAAAAATGAGATGGGGGTGATTTTAGGTCTTCAGTTTTGTCAGTCTGACAAAGGCAGCATTTTTGTAGCACACCTCAAAGGATTAGTGTTATTAGACATACTGGCTTATGTGACAGTTAAGGTCGAGGGGTTATCCTTTTACCACCCAACCATGCAAAATAGATCCAAACACGTTAGTGTATGGGATACAACTAGGCTCAAGAAAAGTATTATCTACAGCTAGCCCGATCGTTCATCCAGTGTCAATTCAGTCCCATGCGATCTGTACACCCACCAGGTAACTAAAGTGTGGTCAAATAAAGAGTGTCTTGGAATTTTAGTACAAAATACAGAAATATGGCTTATACAATATAAATATAACCATATTTACATATATTAAATAATTGTCTGTCACCCATGGAAGGTGCCAACATTAAATAATTGCATTTAGTGCATGATATATAAAAGGCTAAGAAACAACAAAAATATAAATATATAGGTTTTGTGCACTTTGTATGTTGGTCATCTTGAAAAATAGCAGCCATCTTGAATTTTTCAGGTGGCTACCAGGCTTTTCTGAAGCAGGGGTAGCTAAGGTACTTCCATGACAAATTTGGTGCTTGTCTCATCAAGTGAACGATTCTTATGAAAATTTGACTTAATCTGGTGATTTTTGGCCGATTCCTCTGATGACATGGGATGGATTGAGGCATAAATAAAGCATTAATTTTCTGTATTAGTAATATATACAGTCATTGACAAAAGTCTTGTCGCACATGTGGACATTCATATATAAAAAGCCCATATCTCACCAACCTATTAATCGATTTTAATCAACTTTGACTTAAAATAACCCTCTGATGGTACTGGATAATATGTGCTAGCAGCAGTATTGGAAAGAAATTTCTTTACAGCTTCTTAAATATAAACATTCCTATTTTTGACTGGACAATGGTCTTGTCACAAAGACTTCATTTCACCTTCAAGACAATATTTATTACAGAAAAATAATCAAATGGCCTTGTTTAAAACTAAATATATAATATTGTAGCAAATATAACACCATATTGAAAAGTTCCTCTGGCAAACATGGCCATGATCATACCAGACTCCCAGATGCTTGTCATGATGTATAATTAACATATTAAAATAAATAGACATCTTTAAGATGTTCAAATTACAAATAATAAAAATTTGTAAGTGCTACTAAAATTTCTTGAGGCCCAGGACACTTGTAATTCATTTTTAAAACACAAGTAATATATTTTAGAGGGCAGCTCAAAACATCAAATGGTCAGAAAACAGTCTGTTATCAACCCTATGGTGAGAAATATGAGCCACCTGTAGGTTTGAAATATAATGGGAAACAATAATCTGTTGATATTAGTGTCTGGTAGTGTTACCTCGCATCTTACATAGTTTTGTGGTAGCTATGTACTGGAGATGACCTTAAACCATGATGTTTCAGTTTCATACATGACTGGCTCTTCGCTGAACTCTGGGTCCAGCAATTATCAGATGGTCAATTGAATTAATAATTCATCTCAAATATAATTTTTTTCTCCATGTTTCTGCTAATAACAGTTTCCACGTGTCAGAGCCTTGGTAAGCACATCATGGTGTTCTAGCTGTGTCCTGTACAGGACCTGTATGATGTATGGTGTGTGTGAACATTGCAATGAATATTATGTACAGTTCATGCTGAAGCAGACATTGCTAGCTATGGGTCCTAATGGAGCTTTTAGGCGAGTCATCAGGAGGCTAACTACAACTTTTGTGCAGCTAGTTTTGTGGATAGTTTTCTTTGCATGAACGAGCTTATCTATGTGTACCAAGGACGTCTGAAATTTCTTACTACTGCTTGCTAATTATTTTTATTTGCTTTTAGGAGATCTTGAAGGTTTCTACAGTTTTTTTTAAAAAGATTTTATAAATTGCCTGAATGCTGCTTTATTACCTGTATTTTATGTATATTTAGTTAATCAAGAACTTTTCATTATATTTTACTAATTTTACTAATTCCCCAGTGCAGCTAACCGTGTTATCAAATGCCGGCCATGTCTCTCACTATCTATGGTGAGATATGTTGTTTTAGGATTAATGTAAGGCATAGTTGATTAAAATCGGTTAATAGGTTGGTGAGATATGGGCTTTTATAAATGAATGTCCATATGAGTGACAAGACATTTTTCAGTGACTATATCATGAGTAGAAAAATCACACAAGAGTATCATGATGTGTGTGCATGTGTGGGGTTTTGTTTAATTGTGTATTTATCATGGCTGGATCTGCTCCATACTGCTGCTCTTGGTGTCTCTTTTAACACTGTTTGTAGTAATAATTTAAAATGTGATATATATATATATATATATATATATATATATATATATATATATATATATATATATATATAAATTTTT
>JAOUQZ010000014.1:4946655-4963411 GCA_028564935.1 Neosilurus hyrtlii
TTAAAATGTGATATATATATATATATATATATATATATATATATATATATATATATATATATATATATATAAATTTCTCTTTATCTATAATATAAAATATAATATGCTGCCGAAGAGCAGTATAAAATGGTTACTTATTAATATTAGACAGTTGGTTAATAATTAGCCTCTTTCTGAGCTTTGTTAGCAGGATTGCATAAAGCAAAATTAATAAAAAAATAATAATAATAATATTAATTGTGTGCAGCTGAAAGAACATTCACATTACATCATGTTTGCTTAATTGCTATGATAAGTGAAATATCAAGCAAGAAATGTGTCATCACCACACCCTTGTCCTACAGCCTTACGGTTGGGTCTCCCAGTAAACACCTTTAACTCAAACTTCTGAAGGAGATTCTTTCCTACAGAGGCACACATAATGAGTTTCTTTCTTTCTTTCTTTCTTTTTTTTTTTCTGACCTCTTAGAGAATCCTGGAGTCCCTGGTGCTTTAAACCCCAGTGAAGTGACTGACACTGAGATGAGTTTTCTATAGGGATAACGTGTGTATTCAAGTTTTACTCGACTGGGCAAGTGCTCACTGTGATCTGGCCACAGTGATGTGCTTTTTATCTGCACTCAGGGGGGAACTGGATGGCTATTTGGGGCCCTTCATGTAACACAGGCTTTCGGTACTGGTGTACTGCAGACTCAGTGAGCGGATAAATAAGCATCCTTCAGATAGGACTTTTCTTAGAGTTAGAGTGACAGTGTAATAAACCATTTTTATATACTGCAATGATGTGTAAGAAAAATTCAGTACTGTTTTGCTTTTACTTTACTTCCTTTTTCTTAATGACAGTCCTGCTTTATAATACTTTACTTACCGTTTCTGTCTCTCCTCTGCAGCGCTGCTGTAAATAGCGCTGATGCGCGTGCATTCATAGAAAATGAGGCGAGGGTGTGGACAAAATTAGATTTAGCTAGGTCTTATTATCGAGGTAGGTCTTATTATCGGGGAAACACGGTATCAGTAACAACTGTTGTTTAAGAACAACAGTACAAGGGTGGCTGACCTGAGCATGCCAAGTAGAATCAGCAAGTTTGGTTATTTAAAATTGAATTGTTAGAAGTTGCTGTGAATTACAAACAAAATTTTCACAAATACACTGCAGTGAAACAAGTTTGCAGAGAAGCCATATTGTGTGAGAACTCTTCAGTTCAGTTCAGCACTCAGACCCAAGCTTTACTTTTCCCTAGGTTATCTACTTTGGTCCCAATTCTCCAATATGCCTAAATTGAAAAAGTGTGCAGCTATGTGATTTCCAGCTTCTGCTTAGTCCCCCATAGATTTAAGGTTGCGTCTCACATGCTGTAAACGGGTTACATGTTTCTGGCAGAGTAACGCCAAAGAATATCCAAGGTCTGCATGAATGTAATAGATGTGAAAGGTGCATTTTTAATGAAAGCAATGTTTGAATTATTCAAGTAAAATTTAAAGTAAAAATATTATTTGGTACTTGATGTTTTGACTATATATGCAATTTTTTTTTGTAAAAAAAAATATTTATTTATTTATTTGCAACTGCATGGTATTGTAAACGTTATATGTATTTTTTCTTAGCAAGATTTCAGTTTTCTCTGAGAAACAACTAATGTAAAATAGTTTTCTTTCTATGCTTAACGTTAAATGTTCTATCCCATCATTTTCAGCATATTCTTTAATGTTTATTTTTGTGTATTTTCACTGCCCCTGAGGCACTGTCTTGTAAGACACTGAATCATGAGACAGCATGGCTCAGGCATCAGGCAGATGGCTTCTGTTTTGGATGCACCTTTGTTCTGTTGTACTACACATATCTGTGTCTACTCGTATGCTGAGTCAGTCTGTCAATCCTCTCTCCTTATTTATGAAGGAAGGCAGGGCCAGATCTAACTGTCACATCATTTACATCACTGCACACATTGCTCCATCTGGAAGTCTGTACTCATGAGCAATGTTCTCAACATATTCTGATTAGTCTACAAATATACACCCGAGTGGCCTGGGACAACCCTTCACAGAGTAGCATTTTCTTTCTATTTTTTTTTTTTAATTTTGTTGTATATTGTATTTATAGTATAATGAGTATACCGATCAGCTATAACATTAACACCACCTGACTGATCTGTGGCTAGACAGCCGCTCGTGGCTAGATACAATGCACAGTGTGTTCTGACACCTTTCTACCATGGACAGCATCAACATTTTGAGTAGCTTGTGGTACAGTAGCTCTTCTGTGGGATCAGAAAAGACATACTAGCCTTCACTCCCCACACACATCAATGAGCCTTGAGTATTTATGACACTCTTGACAGTTCACTGGTTGAACTGGCACCCATCTCAGGGCTCTCGTAAATATAGCATTTAAAATTAGAGTTACAATCACTATATGAGTCGTTACTGCACACTGTATATATGTGTGTCTTTGACATTTTGAACAACCATTGTCCTTTGGAATATGATGGTATTCATGTTTACTCTTTTCCCCCTTCCCTCACTCTCTCAAGAACAGCCATTATTTTGTAGAAATTCTTTAGGCAGGTACCATGCCCTTATTTTCTCTTGATTTTTCTTTTGGTTATTTCCCTTTTCTATTAATATTCAAAAAGTGTGGAGGCCTTTTGGTCACCTTCAGTGTCAATTAATTTATATAGAGTTTAACAACAGCCACTGTTATAAATCCCTAATGAGAATGCAGAAAGTGACAACTTCCAAAGGACCTGTATTAAGAAGCCAGAGAGGAACATATTAATCAAGAGGAACCATCCTCCTCAGTCTGACATTAAATCTGCAGTGCTTTCTTGTTCTTAACTCCACTTCAGTCCCTGTTTAAGGATCATTTATTATTTTTTTTACTTTGTAGTTGTGTGGTAGATGAAATGGATTTCTCTGGGATGGAACTGGATGAGGCTCTGAGAAAGTTCCAGGCTCACATCCGTGTTCAGGGAGAGGCCCAGAAAGTGGAGCGTCTCATTGAAGCATTCAGGTAAGACACCCCCCCACTCCCCGACACACACACCAAAAAATTAATTACCATAAAATTATCCGCTTCCCCTCCACTTCAGGGACCATATTTTAGACACATTTAAATGGGTTTAAATGGGTTTTATGAACACAGTTATTATGAAACAGTATGTTTTAAAAAGTTCATACACATTCACTGCATTTAATAACATGATAACATTAATAACCTAACTATATAAAAATGCAATTATGCCCTCTTTGTAAATTTGGCATAGCTAATTGCTGTGAACAATTTATAAATACCGTAATCTAAAAAATTAAAAATAAAAAAAATAAATAAATAAGAGCGAGAGAGAGTGAGAGAGAGAGAGAGAGAGAGAGAGAGAGAGAGAGAGAGAAGCTGGAAGTTGGCGTGATGGTGGGTGTTTTAGTGCAGTTTTGCTTAAAAGAACCACCTTTAGTTCTGGCACAATTATGATTGGTGTGGTGAGTCAGGTGATCATCAGCTGATAGTGGCAGACGTCATGTCCTACCTGACCTAGCACTTTGCTTGATTGAATCTCCTGGTTGTACACATTGGGTGGTAGTAAAGTGAAATGTTGTATTTGAACTAGTTTTGTAGTTCATGTGCATCAAACTGCTTCTTACATTTTAGTCAGTTCTGGAAATTGTTAAAATTATTAAGACTATGAATTTGCTTATTTTTTTGGTCAACACAGTACAAATGTTGTGTTTTCAGCCATTATATAGTTAATCTTGTTTTCTTTAATCCTGCGGGTCATGGTGACATCTGTGAGCAGTGCTTCATTTTAGTGTGTTTCGTGGTGGTTTATAAATAACTATGATTGCATAACAGACCATGTCTGTCTCTGCCTGCCTCCCCCACTGCTACCTTTGCTGTTTTGCCAAATCCTTCCTAAAAAAACATGAGCAGGGATGGAATACTGCATAGAGAGATGAATAAATGGATCTGAAGAGAAAACAGCAATGCTCATAACAGCTGGTCCCTTAGTGAAAGAGGGACTAAATGAGTTAGTGGGACTGCCGGCTCTTTATATTTCTCATTACCATGAAACCAAAGAACAAAGCTAAGCAACCTTTTTGTGAAGAATAAATTGATTAAATTACAATATCAGTATCATATAGAATAAAGTCTTTGCCCAACAGTTGTGCAGCTGATATTGATATTCCAAATGCAAGTATGTGTATGTTCTTGTATACCCGGCCTGCGGAGATGTCAATGTCAATCATTTAGTTCAGAATGCAGAAGCCTTGGGAAGAAACTCCTACCTGGAAGTGGTGATTTATTACCGTTAGTTTTCACTTGAGCACACAGCCTTCAGCACTTCTGAAATACCAAAAATAGCTCCCTTAAAACTCCAAAGGCTTCACAAAGCATTCTAATACTTAGAATTAATACAATTTTATAATCAGTATGAGAAACCCATGCAAGCATAGAACAACATTCGCAAGCTAATGCATATAGATACAGTACATAACACTATAATGTTGTGGCATGGTACCAGCATGCAGTCTATAGTGCAGTCATTGGGTTTATGGGGGTATGTAAGCAACTAGCTCTGGCACTGCTCAGACCACTGGGTGACTTCCTTGTCCTGCCAAGAAATCTGAGGGTTGTGAATCCTCATCCATATGAGCCCCAGGACAATTGGGTGCTTAGTGCTGAATGTGACCAGAAGGCAAATCGGTGTGTGATGCAGTGCACTGACTGGGATAATGAGGGATTTGGTGTATAGGGATATGGTGCTGGCCTAGGTGGTGCGAGCTGGATGGTGGAGCCTGTAGTTGGGAAGCAGTGAGACCTTAGGAAAGTGCATTGGTTTAACTTTTTCATCTAATTTATTCAGATACAGGTGTAACTAGCTTTTCTTTAGCTTCCATGGCACTTTGTCAACTTGTCTCTGGATGCTGTAGCCATTAGGGATGGTTAAGTAATATGTTAGGCAGATGCTAGAGGATGATACAAATGCAGATTAACCAATTTATCAAAACAATGCAGATAAATTCATAACAGAATATCCTACAGGCAATTAGCAAAATACATGGTTCAAAAAGTAAGCAAAGTCAAAACCAGAGAAGACATGTTCTGGTAGTATACTCAAAGTGTCACTTTATGGTGTACAGGTGTGGGTCCTTATATGCTGTGTGGATATGATGTCTGTAGTCAGGAATTGAACAGGAAATAATAGGAATCATAAAGTGCCAGTTTTCAGAAACCAACCTGAAATCTTTGTCTTTTTTTAGTGTTTATTTTTTCTTCTTTCTTTTTTGAAGTAGTCTATTTCTTGAAAATTTAGTTAGCCTAGGTAAACCTCTATCAGATGTAAAATCCCTTGATTAGAGATGGTATATGCTAGTACTTACCCTTAAAGATTTTATTTAAAGGGCTGCTGGACCTTATGCCATGCCTACTGGAGAACTGACTTCTAACTGTCGAGTTAAGGGATCCTTGCTGCTTTACATCTGACTAAATCACTCCAGCATTATATAATTACTGTATATCTCAATCTGCCATTCAGATAGAGACTTATTAAACCTGCTGCTGTGAGAAAGTCAGTATATTTGCATTGGCATAACTACTTTTCAGTAGAAACCCCTTTACATATTTATGTAGGGTATTCAAAATAAAAATATTTAATGTAGGGCTTAAGACTGCAACAGTATTGCTGTAGTCTTCATCCCTAAATTGAATGTAATGCCACAGCAATTACACATACATCTATATCTCTGTATTATACATCCATTGCTCTTTTGTTGTATCTGTTTCCTGTAAAGAGATTGCTCTATACTCTTTTTTAGGATTTATAAAAGTTGCCATTTTGAACGTCCCTCTCATGTTTGCATTCTTTTTGATTAGCCAGCGATACTGTATGTGCAATCCAGATGTGGTGCAGCAGTTTCACAACCCAGACACTATCTTCATCCTAGCCTTTGCCATCATCCTCCTCAACACAGACATGTACAGCCCCAACATCAAACCCGACCGCAAGATGATGCTGGAGGACTTTATTCGCAATTTAAGGGGTAAGAGAAAGCTCAGTACTTTAAATTTTGTTTATTTTAAATATGAAAAAGCTCTCACAGATACTCCATCCAGCAATCATCCTGGACAGTTGAAGATAAAGAAAAAAAAAAACTAGGTGATCTTTAGCTTTTGTGTTCTTAGCTGACAGGATTGGAATCCATGATAAATTTCTGCTATTACAGCTCATACACCTAAAAGGTTAGCATATTGTATATTCTGAGATGCGTTTGTGCTCAGCACAGTTTAAATATATGTATATGCATCTGCAGCTTTTGTGGTAGCTAAAACAATTTTTGTTTAATAAGTGCAAATGCAAGATGTACAAGTGATGGGTAAATTAAATTCAAACAAATTTTTTTTTTTTCTTTTTTCTTTTTTTTATTACAAATGTATGCATTTTAATCAGTTTAACACAATAATTGTACCTAATGATGCTCAATCACATATCAGGCATATTAAATACACATGAAATTCAGTGTTATCTCTTGGAACTCAAATGGAATCTGTCACAATATCTTTTATTTTTATTTTTTTTTTGAAATCGTATGCCTTCCTTTGTTGATCTTGATCTTGATCTTGGACTTTTTCACTTTCTATGAATTGGTGTTGTACTGCCAAGTTATCACACATGAACAAAATCATTCCTTCAGTCACATGATGTTGTTATTGTTATTGTAAACAGTCAGAAGATAAACAAGATGTAAAAGAAGTGAATAAGGGATAGTAAGCACATAAGCTGGAGTGGGTATACTGAGAGACCTTTTTGTCCAGCCAAAATGAACTGATAAAACACAGAGGACTATTCACTAATGAACAGGCAGCTTAAAACATCCCCTTTGTACAAATGTTTCAGCTGTGTTAATTGCTTATGTTTTACTCAAATGATAACGTACATTTTTAACACACAGTACTCATTTCAGTTATAATTAATTTATTTTCTAACTCACTTATTCCGAATAAGGGTTGCGAGGTGAAACTGACTCGAAGCTTCTGGGCGAAGGTGGGGTGCACCCTGAACAGTTCACCAGGCCATTTCAGGGCCAACATACCTACAACCATTCACTCTCACACCAAGGGGGGTTATTTGGAACAGCCTATTAGCTTACTTTGCATGTTTTTGTACTGGTGGAAATCAGAGTACCCGGAGGAAACCCATGCAACCTAGAACATACATACCCCACACAGAAATGCCCAAGCCCAGGAATTAAACCCAGGCCTTCTTGCTGTGAGGTGAATGTGTTAACTACTGCGCTACCGTGCCGCCTTCATTTCATTTATATATAACAGCTAATACCTGACTCTGACTCTAAGTCATAGCAATCATCTGTAGATTATATTATTTCTAAGGGATTCATTAAATTTGATATTGACTAAGATCTCAACTTAATCCAGAATTATTGGATTATAGAATTACTCTATGACAGCACAGTTAGATGAGGTCATGTGTTTTCTTTCACTGAAATTCAGGTATCTTGACATTGCCTTTGAAAGAATCAATGAAAGGACTGAAACAATAGTGACTGTCTTCAGTGAATTCAGTCAAGTTGCTCCTAACAATGAGATTAAACTGGAAAATCTATGCCATTGTATCAAACTGATTATACTATAGTGCTTGATTGGACTTTCACTTCTCACATTTCTCAAATTTGACTTTGAATATTATTTCTTCTTTCTTCTTTTTCTTTCTTTTTCTGGGGTTTAAGACATCATGCTTCACTGGAGTAATTGAGTGGGTGAAATGCAATTATGAATTTAAATGGGACATTAATGACCGCCCTTTGAAAACATGCTAAAAAGAAAAATCCTGATGTCATACTGTAGAAGACTGCAATTTGCAGACTTTAATTGGTACCAGTTTAAAAAACCCACTGCCTTTAAAGGAGAATCCAACCTAATATTATTATATATATAATATTAATAAACTTATCTCAGACTTGTCTTTCCTCATCTTACAGCCAGCCACAAGCTCTTTCACTGCTCACAGAGTTGGATTGTATTGGACATATGATACAGGAATATTGCATCTAATTTTACAAAATACTGCCTTATAGGTGAAAATTATGTTAATTACATATAAGGTATATCAAAGGTATCAAGATGACTGTGAATTCAAAAACTATAAATATACATATAAAATATACAGAGAATAGCCATGGGTGTCGAAAGTTTTCTGATGCACATGGGGAGCAAAGGCTGGTACATCTGGTCTCATCTCACAGAAGAGGAATTGTAACACAAACTGCTGAATCCCTTAAGGCTGGCAATGATAGAAAAGTGACACATACAATGCATTTTTTGGGAAATTTTTTGGAGGGGTGGAGTATGGCCCAAATAACACTTTATAGGATTTTGGTGATGATCTACTTCAAATTCTGGATTCAGAAATTTGACAAAGAATTATTTTACTTTGTGAAATAGGACATGAACTGTGGTATATATATACCACATATACCCATATATGGTTATATTATATTATATGCCCCACCAAATAAGTTGGACAGGGAATATAGAGTGATATGGGATGGCGGAGTGTCGTGTACCTTTGTCATGTGCCTCTGACCTTCACCTTAACCTTTAGCCTCCAAAATTGAAAATAATTTTACATATAATTAACTTTAAATAATATGTGATTACTATGGTCACTACACCAGTTCTAAAGTCAACCACATGTAATTGGGATTTAGCACGTACTTTGCTTGATGGACCAAATACCTTAAAACTGTGGACCTATACTGCCCGGCCAAAAAAAGTCACATACTCTAATATTTTCATGGAGTGCATTTAGCCTTGATCACAGCATGTACTCTCCATGGCATTGTTGCTCCAGTTGGTCAGGTCAAGGCTCATAAACATTAATGTGTCAATAAAATGAAGTCGGCTGATGACCTGAATGTACTGAATGAGCAGGTTATCACAACAATTAACTTTTTCTTCATTGATGGCACGGGTATAAAATAAGTCTCAAATAATGAAAGAGTGGTTCAGGGAGCATGAGGAATCATTTTCACATATGTATTGGCACCCCAGAGTCCTGACTTTAACCCTGTTGAAATTTTTTGTGCTGGAGAAGACTTTATGGAGTGGTTTAATTTTTCCCTCATCATTTCAAGACGTTAGTGAGAAATGAACACAACACTGGATGGGAAAAAAATTTATGTTTCTTAAGTTTGTTAACTTGGCATGATGATTACATGCTCTAAGCAAGGCTATAGGGGGAACAACATATTTGTGTGTGCAACTTTTTTTTGGCCGGGCAGTGTATATTGCTTAAAAAGTGTAGCATTTTTGACAAACTGACTGGGGCAGTGGTGGTAGGGTATGGTAGGGTAAGGTGCTGGTTTCCTGATACCAAGGTCAGGGGTTCAGGCGCAACTATCAACGGGTTGTCACTGCTGTCCCCCTAGTGCAGCTAACTGGGTTATCAAATGCCGGCCATGTCTCTCACTTTCTGTGGTGAGAGGCGTGTAAGAGAACCATTGCTGATTTTTGTCAAGAGTAGGCTACATTGCCGTCAGCATGTTTCTGCCATGTGATGGCCTGGCGAGCTGTCCGGGATGTACTTTGCCCTCGCCCAGAGTCAGCTGAGATTGGTGCCATTTGTCACATACAAATTATACACAGTACAATATGTAGTTAAATGCTTAGTACGACTGTCCAGAATGTAAGAATAAAATGTTAAAATCAATCCCAAGATGATTTACTGTGCCGGATGTATAAAATCATAATAATAAACTATTAGTAATATAGAAAAGAATGAAACCCCCTTTTAAAAATAATAATACAATAATAACTTTGCATCCTGGAATTAAAAACAACCCAAAATATACTGTCCAACTGGTGTGAGATGGTTGCAAGAAAAAAAGTCTTGATTTAGTTTGCCAAAATACAACTTAAAGATTCTGAGTCCAAACAGATGTTGTGATGAAACAAAAATCAAGACGGCTTATGAATCCCATAACACCATACCTACAGTAAGGCAAATGGTAGCATCCTGTTGTGGGGGTGTTTCTCTGTAGCATGGGTTGGGGATCAATACATGGGGCAAAATACCTTCAAATTCTTTAGCAAAACCTGCTGCCAGAAAGTTCTTAAAAGAACAATGCTCACCTTCCAACTTGATAATGATCCAATGTTGACCATGCAGTGGCTGAATGAGAAAAAGTTGAATGCCCTTGCATGTCGTAGTCATAGCCCAGACTTAAAGCCTGTTGAAATCTTTGGAATGACCTAAAGCTTGTAGTTTACCTACTGTTTCCATCCAATTTTACTGAACTTAAACAGTTGTACAAAGATGGGTGGGCAAATATTACATAGTCTAAATGTTCAAAGTTGGTAGAAAACTATTACAACAGACTCCTCTATTTAATCAAAGCAAAATGTGGTTCTTTTTGTACAAAGTCCTGACAGAGGGAGGTGATATTTTAACCATGTTTCTTTTTTTAACTGAAATGTTGCTATTATATGTTCCATTCAGCTGTTATAGGTTGCATTCAGGAAACACAGCTAGAAAAAAAATGCTTGTCAATATTTTAGGCTGCAAAGCAACAAAATGTGAATTTGGATTTATTTACCAAGTGTCATTTGTTCTTTTTTTTTCTTTGTTCTGAATCTGCTTCTTTGCAGTAGACTGGTTTCCCATACAAGATGTATATCAATCTCAGACCCTGATCAGGATGAAGTGTTACAAAAGTTAAATTAAGTAATATTAATAACGCAATATGCTATGCGATTTGTATTTAGACTTGACGTACGTATATAAAGGAACATAAACTGTTCAGCTAAGCTATTTTTCAATTATATGTAAAGACAATATAAACAATCTCTACAGTCTTTTTCCTTTAGTAATGCTTTTGAGGACACATCAGAAAAAAAGGTTTTCATCAAGTTTTGACCTTCCATAGGTGCTGTGAGGTGTGCAGTTTTCACCAAGTTCATATTAAAAAACTTTTTTGTGTATGTGGGCACTCTAGCGCTGTAAGTGACATTTTGGTAGATAATAAGTTTGCTTAATGTTTCTTTTTGCCCAGACTTATTTCACCATGCTGTCAGTGCTAACCTCTATATTAGCTTAGGTTGGATAACTTTCCTGTCCAAACACTCATTAATTTCAGGATTTTCTTGAGTTGGTGCAGCATTTGCCGCTTCGCAGATTGCTGTGTGTACCTTAAATATCTGTGGGCAATGATTTGAAGGGGTTCACTCTCAGTTGCCTAGAAACAGACAGACTCATACCCTGACATTATTTTTTAGAACAATAAATTCCTGATAGCCGGATTGATATATGGATGAATAGATGGACAGACAAACAGGTAGGTAGACAGAGAGACAGATTGACCAGCCATGTAACAACAGTGCAATGCAATAAATCAGGCCAAGAGCCAAGGTTAATGCACAAATTAAATGCTATGGTAGAGGAAAATGTATTTTTTTTTTGATTGACCGGTTTGAGTGTTTCAGAAAAGGGAAATCATCTAAATATTTTACACACAGCAGTCTCTAGAGTTTACAAACATCAAGTCAGCAAAACCACTAAATAGAGGAGAATGGCCAGACTTTTTAGTGTTAGGTTTTAGGGGTTTTAAAGTAAGGCTAAAATAATAACCACTCTTTGCGGTCATGGTGAGCAGAAAAGCATGGGGTTTCAACAATAGAGGACCACAATGACCAGACCAAGTCATTTAGCCATCACAATAAAACAGAATTGCTCAGATCTTAACATCCTAATTTTTCCTGCTTCCAACGTAACACCTTGAAGAATTGACTGTTCACTTTCTGCCTAATACATCCATCTCTTTTGTAGGAGCCATCATAACAAAATAATTATTCATTCACATTCACATTCACTTTCACTTCACCCGTCAGCGTTCATTATATTTTTAATGTTATGGCTGATTGGTGTATATACAGCTCTGGAAAAATTCGATTTTTCATGAATAAACATCTCTTTGTACGGTAGCCAATTCATTGCCGTGTATGTGGTTAAATTCTAACACAAGAACGTCATTTTTTTGTTGAAAACAAGTCTTCACTGACCAGGATGGTTGTTAACACCTTTGAATATCACTCAACAACAGATGACATCAAGTGACCTATAAAAAAAATGGCAAATGGAAGCTGGATTAAAGTCCATGGCAAGAATGGTTCAAAACAGGCTCCACATGGGTAGGGTTGAAGTCATGAAAAGCTAAAAAATATAAAGCTCATCAAATAGAAATAAAGAGAAGCTAGGCAGAGGTTAACTAAAGACCATAGGGAACTGAAGTAAGGTAATCTTCTCTGATGAGTCAGTCAATTTTCAGCTTTTTGCATCAACTGGTCATCTAAAGTTTAGACAGAGACCCAGAAAGGTCAAAAAGCCACAGTGTTTCACAACCATTGTGAAATTTCATGAAGATCAGTGGAAATCTCAGGGTGCTTCAGAAAACCTGAAATTTTAATACATTAAATTTTAGAATTTTTAACTTATCCTAAGTTCAAATATTAGAATTGTATTGTTTTAAATGTACCTACCTGTGCTATGTGCATATGCTGTTGTGATGCAGGTGTAGATGATGGAGCAGACATACCTCGGGACATGGTGGTTGGCATTTATGAGCGCATTCAGCAGCGAGAGCTACGGTCAAATGAAGACCACGTGACATATGTCACCAAAGTGGAGCAGAGTATTGTGGGAATGAAAACGGTAAGGTCACATATGACTTGCACAAGTTTAAAATAGATAATTCCAGACTGCTGCAACAAGATACTTTCCCCAGAAATGAGTTTTTAAAGACATTAATTTATCATATTGGAAGAGGGCATAGAAACAATTGGAAATAAAATTATTGGCAGCATCTCTACAGTACAAACCTTGGCTTCAAATTTGTCAACATGGTGAAGGAATTTAGGCTTCATTTCTTTTAAATGGATGAAGCAAAAGTTACCATGTTTATTTGTTTCCTTGTTAGCTTGTTTGTTTTGTTTTGATTTGTTTTGTTTTAAAAGTTTTTCACAGTATTAGACTGAGGAGTTAAGTCAAATCTCAAATATATAATAATCACACTGATTTAATAGTCAGCACAGAAGTTATACATATTCCAGCCATAAAGACATAAATTGCATGTTATTAATACATTTAAGTACATAAGTATTTTTGAGTGTCATAATGTTTGTATTTTTCCTTTGTATAACAACACAATGGATTTGAAATGAAGAGGTCAAGATGTGATTGAAGTGTAGACTTTTAGTTGTAGGGTTTAACTAAAGAATTGAATTAAACTGTTAGGAATTTCAGCCATTTTTACACATAGTCTCCCTTTTTCCACAGGCTCAGGAGTAATTGGACAGTTGACTGACAATCAGTTTCATGGCCAGTTATGGCTTGTTTCTTTAATAAGTCATAACAAACTAAAGAGTGGGATTTCTTGTTTGATTTAAGTGTTGAATTTTCATTCTGCTTTATTCTCTGGGGTCCCACAGGGTACTGTGTTAGGACCACTGCTATTTTTAATTTATACAAATAATATCGTAGTGGTATAATATACAGTGGTGCAGTGGTTAGCACTACCTCACAGCAAAAAGGCCTGGGTTCTATTCCCGGTCTCGGCCGTCTCTGTGTGGAGTCTGAATGTTCTCCCCATGCTTCCGTGGGTTTTCTCTGGGTACTCCAGTGTCCTCCCACAATCCCAAAACATGCACAGTAGACTAATTGGCTGTTTCAAATCGCCCCTAGGTGTGAGTGTAAGAGTGGTTGTGTGTCTGTAAGCCCTGCAATGGCTTGTGGTAACACAAATGTCAGATATCATTTAATCCTTTCAAGTGCAAGACCATCTGCATTTATACCAAGAAGGGACCAACACAGAGGAAATGTATTTTGTGGAATTAAACTAAAGCAGGTTCAGTCTGGTTCATATTGTCATTTTAAATGGTGATCTGAAGTGGTCAAACCATGTTTTATCAGTCTCTGATAAAAATAACAGAGTCTTAGGGTTGATTAAGATGATTTTCTGGAACTGTCCTGTGACAGACGGGTGCGAGAGTTTCAGCAATATTCGGAATGAACCAGGTCAGGCAAAGAAATAATTGACGATTTATTACAGATACGTGGATATTGAGTTTGAGGGTGGTCACACGATGTTGAGTTACAGAGATGGTAGATGAAGATTGGCTGTAGTGTCCTTGTTCACCCAGTCTTGTCAAAGTTGTAATGTGGTTTTATCCCTCCTCCGAAGAGTGGTGGTCTTGGCACAATACAAAATTTTTTGTGACTTTAACAACCTGCAGCACAAGTGGTAGGCCTTGTCATAGTAGACCTCAATATGGCATTATCATCATTCTTACATTACCCACAGTACCATTTCTGTGTTGTCATAGTAGGTACATAGTAGAAACATAGTAGGTATGTCCCTTGTATGTAACAGTCCCAAAAAGTTAAAGGAAACTAATTATATGGCTCTATTTTCTCCTTAACTAGAGTATGACAAGCGTCACTAAAATGCTCCAGCAGATCAGATTGGCCACATAACAGTAAAGTAGAAGTATGACCAGGCTTATCCTGAAGTGCACATGTGTTAAATGCCATGCAGCCTGTTTCAGTTGCTCCTGCCCTTCCTATACTTTTAACTCTTTATTCTTACTTTACCTTTTTTTCTTATAGTTATCTTATTTTTTATAAGTAGCTACCCTCTCAATATGTGGGTTGAAAGAGTTTTTGTACTTTTTATTGCTGCGGAACTGTCTATTATTATGGGGAACGTGAGATCACTGGCGAATAAGATGGACAAGTTGACGGCGCTAGCCCGGAGTCAGTGGGAGTATCGGGACTGTAGTTTCATGTGCTTCATGGAGACATTGCTGCACCAAGATATTCTCGATGACAACCCATCCATCGCTTTCACACTGTCCGAGCCATCAGACGACTGCACTGTGAGCAGTAAGCAGAAAGGAGGGAGGCTTGCCATTCTTGTCAATAACCGGTGGTGTAACCCTGCCCACATAACCATCAAAGAGTGGAGTTGTGGTTCGGACATTGAACTGTGTGCTGTTGGATTCAGACCATATTATTTGCCTACAGAATTTTTTTGTCATCTTAGTGGCTGTTTTTGTTCCTCCTTTTGCCAACCCCACAGCTGCATATGACAGTGCTTATGCTACCATCGTCTGGTTACAGACTCTGCACCCGAGTGCTTTTATTGTGATCTCGGGTGACTCCAACCATGTCACCATGGACACTACTCCGTCAAACTATGTGCAGTACATAAAATGTCCCACCAGAGAGGATTAAACTTTAGACCTGCTGAATGCAAATACTAAGATTGCCTTCAGTACAGATCATTGCCCCCCACTGGGGAGATCAGGCAACTTAATTTATTTTTCTCCATGCTATGTGCCTGTTGTGAAGAGGCAGCCTGTGACTACAAGGATGGAGGAAGGAGGCCTTGGAGGAACTACAGGACTGTTTTTAAGTGACAGACTGGCAAGCACTCTATGAGCCCCATGGTGAGGACATTGATGGGCTCACTGAGTGTATTTCACAGTACATAAGTTTCTGCACCGACACCATTGTTCCAGCTTAAACAGTCTATTGTTACCCAAATAACAATCTGTGGATGACTAAAGACATTAAAGCCATCCTTAATGAACAAGAAGAGGGCATTCAGGGCTGGCAACAGAGAGAGATCCAAAGTTTACTAAGAGTCAAGATCAGAGGGGCTAAGGACAATTAGAGGAGAAAGCTGGAGTGGAAACTCGAAAATTACATTATGAGAGAGGTGTGGAGTGGTATGAAAACCATCACTGGATTCAGGCCATCCAAGAGCAGAGGAACTGAGAGCAGTGAGGACAGGGCCATTGAGCTGAATATGTTTTTTAACAGAGTCGACACTGCAGCTACTGTTCAGTTCCCTTCTAGCTCGTCAGGAGCAAGCCTGAAACCCCTGCCACACCTCGTTCACAGATGTCATCTCCCATACCAAAGCCCTCACGTTCCAGTGGCCCGCAGGTCTACAGACCCATGGCACTGACTTTACATGTCATGAAGACCCTTAAGAAACTCATACTGGATCAACTCCGACCCATGGTTAGACCACATCAGGGCGTCAATGTGGAAATGGTGAAGAATTACAAATAGCTTGGAGTTCATATTGACAATAAACAGGACTGGGTTAAGAACATCAACGCACTTTACAAAAAGGGTCTATTTTTGGAGGCGGCTAAGGTTGTTTAACATCTGCCAGACACTGCTCAGGATGTTTTATGAGTCTGTTGTGGTCAGCACTATCCTCTATGCTGTTGTATGCTGGGGCAGCAGGACGAGGGTAGCAGACACAAGGAGACTGAGCAAACTGATCAGCAAGGCCAGTAAAATTGTGAGGGTGGAGCTGGATTCTCTGATGGTAGTGTCGGAAAAGAGAATGTTTTCCAAAATAAAGACAATATTGAACAATACCTCCCACCCACTTAATAACCTGCTGATCAGTCAAAGGAGCACGTTCAGTGAGAGACTGATACCACCTAAATGCTCCACTGAATGCCACGAGAAACCATTCCTACCTGTGGCCATTAAACTGTACATCTCCTCCATATAGCAAAAACATCCACTGTTATACATTTGCATTTTGCACTTCATTAACATTCTACTGTTTATCATATTGATACTACTGTACATATTACTCACTGACAGGATTCATCTTCATCTATATTCACCTAATTCATCTAATTTTAGACTTATATATATATATATAT
>JAOUQZ010000014.1:4994927-5009366 GCA_028564935.1 Neosilurus hyrtlii
GAGAGAGAGAGAGAGAGAGAGAGAGATCAACTTAATTCACCATCTAATCAACGCACATCCAACTCGCTCTCGCTCTCTCTCACACACACACACACACACACACACACACACACACACACACACACAGTATTAGATCATTTCAGATCAACAAAAAACAGTTTTTGGAAAGGGTGTCACCAAAAAGCCATGTTTGTGCGAGACGGAAAAAAGAAGCAGCAGCAGCAATTTGCACAAAGCTGTCCATCTCTGAGAAGAGGAGAGAGAGACAGAGAGAGGGAGAGGAAAGGGGAGAGCAGTAAACAACCTAGAGGCGGCCTCGTTGCCCTTTTCTCTGCACTTTACCTCTCGAACATCTGAGCAACCAGCTTTGCTTCGAGAAACATGTTAATTGCCGGCGGAGCTCATTACGGCGGAGGTCGCGTAAAGACGGCGAGCAGGGATTTTCTGCAGGGGAACAAGAGCGCATTAATGAACCGTCAACAACGGAGAGGCCGAGATCAGCCCATGACGGAGGCATTGGAGCAGCCACAAAAGCTTGGTCGACGCAGAAAGAAAAGGAGACCCGGACTTTTTTTTGTTTTGTTTTGTTTGGCCAACTCAATCGATTGTAAATGGGAGATTAACGGGGTAGTGTCGGCGCGTTTCTGCTAAGAGGCGACGAAGAAAAGGGTCCAATTAAGTCCACCAAATGTTAACTACGTCCCATTTTTCTCTTCCCCTCTCCCGCTGCCCGCGCGTTTAGACCAAATGAAATTCTAATTAAACCGCATTAAAGCGTCCTCCTCAGACCTTTTTTTTGCCGGAGCGTTATTCTCTGGTCTCTATTTGCTCGTGAAGAGCGACGCCGCTGCTTGGCAACAAAGCTTTCACGAGTCAGCGTCGGGGCTGAGGTGGGGAGGATGTTAATAAGCGTCATCAACCGCGCGCTCTTATGTTCCGATACTCTACAACCCGGAGTGAGAACATGCAAGGACTGAAAGGCAACTTTTTTTTTTCCAAATGTACCATATTTAGAAAGATACACTACACAAAAAGCGGTGCTGTTGAGACTGACGATAGAATAAAATAAACACTGCAATATAAAAAACAGAGCAAAAATGTTTAAGCATATTAACAAAACAATGCAGGTTAGAAAATTAAATAAACAAACACAACCCATAAACCTTTTTTGCTTTGTTACAGCAGGTAGATTCTGTGTTTCATACTCAAGTCTGTTCTAACAACGGAATTCGAACTTTTAATCCTCAAAACCAAGTCCACTAAATAAGGAAGAATTTGTCACCTTCTCATTGGATTGTCACCACCAGGAAGAGCTGTCAACTTTTTATTGGGAAAAATAAGAAAAGCTAAAATTCAATTTAACTCTACTCTCTCACTTTTAGTAAAATTCTAGGGAAATAAAAACAGGTGTCAGTCAGGTAACAGATGACCAGACAGGTTTATGTACTAGCCTTATGTAAAGTTTAACACATGTTCTCAAACTACAATTAAATTCTAAATTTCAGTTTGAATTGTTAATTGTTATGAAGGAATTAAGAATCCTTACTTCTGATTATTTGCCTGAAATTGTTTCAATCATGTCACCACTGTATTACTGTAAGAAACCATATTCTTATATGGTTTGTATTTTATGGTTTCACCCAAATGAGGATGGGTTTTCTCCTGAGCCTGGTTCCTCTCAAGGTTTCTTCCTCGTGTCAACTGAGGGAGTTTTTCCTTGCCACTGTCACCACCGGCTTGCTCATAAGGGATGTGTAGGGGGTTGTAGAGAAAAATTTTTAGATTCCTCTCTAATTTAATTTTACTATGTAAAGCTGCTTTGTGACAATGTCAATTGTAAAAAGCACTATACAAATAAAACTGACTTGACTTGAATGGTCAGAATAGTACTTAAAATCACTGAAGTGCTTCTCTCCTGAATTTTCAAAATAAATGAATCTTGCTGTGCCATGGCTTCCTACAGTGTGTTTCTATTTCCGTTGGGCTATTTATTGAACTGGTAAGTCACAGATTTGCAGCTCAAAAGAAATCAATGTGTGACTGCAGTTATTTAGAGGACACGTCAGCAGGCACATGGCATCAAGCCTAATGAAATGGGGAACTGTAGGACACTATCTCAGCTATTAATAAGCCGTTTCCTCACATAAATATCGGACATTGAGCAGCCAAAATGGCTTTAGATAGTATTAAGACTTTGCTGCAGAATTGGGATATTTTGGCAATGTTTAAGATTAACTGTAAGTGAATATTTTTCAATCATCTCACATGTGATTCAATGACAAAGGGACCAGTGCATCTGGTATAAATGGGTAAGCAAGTATAAAACAGTACAACCCCAGGCTTTCATTATATGACTTGCAGTTAACCAATGTCAGGTGAATTATTTTGGATTTTTTGTGGAATCAAGTACAGCAGCAACACTAATGGTCATAAGAAAAATACATGGAATGGAAAGATACAGCACTGCCTACAAAAGTTTCCCATGAGATTTTGTGAGCTGTTTCTTTTGCCTTTATAATTATTGAATACCTCTGTCTATGATTTAAGCTATGCTCTCTTGTAAAAGAACAATAGAAGCATTGCCAAAAAACTATAAAGTAATTGCAATTTGTTGTCATTTGGATGTTGTTACAGTATAATTTTATTTTTTTTTAAGTTTTCAAATTTTGAAAAAAGATATTCCTGATCTTTGACACACACGTCAAGTTCCTGCTATGAACAGCCAGTGAGCATTCTAATGCATAACAGCTAAATAGCATTGTGATGCATAATAGCCAATCAGCATTGCAATTCATAACAGCCAGTCATCACTGCAATGCCTAACAGCTAATTAGTATAATGGTTCATATGGCAGTGCACAATTAAATTTGTAGTTTCTTATGTATGGTGCTCCACTATAAAGAAGACTTCTTACTAGTCTGGATTGTAAATTCATGCTATCAGCGACAGTTGTTTATCCGAATTGTGCTGGTAGTTTTTTATACCACTGCCTTAATTAGTGTATAACACGTTATTAACAGGCTGAGCTAAGTAATGTGAATGAGACAGGTTATATTTTTTATCCCTATAATGTCCAATCAAAGTAGACTAAAAGCACATTGACCAGTCAAAGTATAAAGGACAGAGCTGTCAGTTTATCCTTTTAAAGTTTTAAATTTGAATTTAAATTTAAATTAAAATAGCTACAAATTTTGCCATTCGACAAACTTGGTTTAATACTTTTTAAAATACTTTAAATACAAAATTCTGATTATTTGTTGAAATGTTTTCCTGTTGTTTCTTACCTCCTCCGTTTTTCCCACAAAGATATGGGAATCTCCATACATTTCCGAGGCCAATGGCATATCCTATGCAGGACAGCAGGAAGTCAAACTTGCCATTCCACGTGCCTCGGTCAGGAAGGGTCTGCTTACTCTCATCCAGAGCAGAATTCAGGCTGTGATTTGTCTCTTCAAATGGAACAGCAGGTTTGAACTCTGATGGTGAGTTGAGCTGCACAGTGCTATGCCCTGTTTTCCCCATGGCTAGATCACAACTGTTCCACAGTCCACATAAGGACTTAACTAATGTACAAAACAGTCGGCTGTGTTACATCTAATACATGATGTGGCTGTTCTGCAAACAGCACAGAGCTTGAGTAGTGGACAGCAGATAGCTCATTCAGCTAAAAACAGAAAGATGGAAGGCACTATTGTCAAGGTCAAAGTCAACACCTAAGTTTATGTATAATCTCCAGTAAATACAGTATAACTCAAGTAGTTATAATTTCATTAAAAAGGTTATTCTGTACTGCCACTTCTTTAAATCCCCATTATTATTAGTGAATATTTAGAATTTTATTCAGCATTGCAGATTAGCACTGTCAAAGTCATCAATACTAATATTTCCCATAATTAGGGAAACAAACCGCTCTGCTTCACAACACTGTGAAGCTTTCACTAAAGAGAAATTAAATAAAATGTCTTTTATATTTTTACCTTTTAACCCCCATTAATAACTTCCCCCCACACCACCCAATTTCTTTTTTGTTTTCTTTTTTTTTCACAAGCATTTTTATTCCTGACAAATTTGACCAATAGTGAAATTATGAGGTCAAAGATTTTTTTATTTTGTTTATTCTTACAGACTGTTACTAGTTACATCATTTTAATTTGTAAATGTTTAATTTGTGATGAAAAACCCTTAAAATAATTCATGTCTTAGTACGATACTCTCAAAATAAAAGGGTCTATGTTTTGTTCAATGTGTCTGTGAACCAAATTTTCCTGCTGTTTTAGAAATTATGTTTCTGTTGTCTGTTCTGAGTCTGTAAGGTCATAAAGTACTGGACATGAAGAAGAAATAAAAAGCTACTGTACCTTTGAAATGTCTCTCAGATGAATAAAAGATCAAAAATGCAATGCACTCCCCAAATGAGATTTAGTACCGCCTATTTGAGAGTCAAAAGAAACTCACCTAGTATTTCAGGACTTGGGAAATCTGAGGTTAATATTGAGCCACTGATGATAGGTTTCGACGTGTTCTGTGATACGTGCAATACATTGCTTTTCCACAGACCCCAGGGCTATCACAGAGGAAGTGGACTCAATTCCCCAGTTACATTTCATAGTATGTTTAAAGTGCTTTATGTACAGGGATGTAGCTGGTGTGGATTAACTCTTACCCATCTAGTTACGATGTGAAATACCATCAAAAGAAGCCTATATGCAAAGGATTGAAATAACTAGTTGGGTTTTAAAAATATTGACTGCATCATGCTGGGGAAACATAAAATACATGCTTTCATGAATTAGGAATGGGGAATGTAGCTAGTTTATGAATGACCATGGGAAGCTGTTGTTAGCATGACCACCTCACAGCAAGAAGGTCCTGGGTTCATCTTGGGCTTGTGCATTTTTGTGTGGAGATTGCATGTTCTCCCTGTGTTGTGTAGGTTTTCTCTGGGTACTCCAGTTTCCTCCCACAGTCCAAAGACATGCACATTGGTTTCACTGGCTGTTCCAAATTGCTCATAGGTGTACCCACAAAGATCTGACGAGCTGTTCAATTTTATGTCTCCATTAATATTGTTCTGGTCCAATCATTCCCATAATCCAACCATCATTTATCTTGTCTAGTCTTTGTTGTTTGTTGTAGTTAATAAATAAGTGTTTGTCTGAGTTTGTGTTTCTTACAAAAATGGAAGCCCCAGAACTGTATCCAGCTGACCTAAGCTCTTTAAAGACCTCTTAAGCCCTTTTATATCATAAAATAACCTCCTGTGATTGGTGTTGAATGCAGTACCGGGATTAAATCTAATCACTGAGCTAACACCAAACGAAGATCCTATATAGCTGCAATGGCAGTAGTATAAACAATATGCTTGCTAGCATTAAATACAGTACAATAAGGAAACCACGAGGTAAATGTTTTAACTTTAACATTTATACTATTTACACTGTGGGAGCAAATTTTCAAAGATTATTTTTTTTAAATTTCGTCCTGCTTCTTGACATATTTTATGCAAGTTTTTTCCCAGCCTCTATTTATGTATGGCAGCATGGAGTAATTTGGATCTAGGATGAACAGATTGTGTGTGCACAAATAATTAGCAGTGGTAGAGATAGCAATGTATGAGCTCAGGGCTTGAGGTGGTTGAGGCACTGAGATAGCTGGAAAAATAGGATCAGTAGCATATGTCAATCAACATGCACTGCCAGGAAAGCTCAGACTTCAGGCTAAGAGCTCACTCCGTCTGCTTGTACTTGTCTGCCTGCCTGCCAAATGAGCCATGTTTCCCAGCTCTACAATCCCTCTCTCCCCCACCCCCCTTCTCACTAAAAGAACTCTGGAAACTACAAATTATATATATATTTAATTATATATGTATAATTATATGGGTGGCTGTGTTTGTGTGTGAGCATTTCCAATATATTTTGTCTTTTTTTTTAATAGGCACCACCTTTTAGTTACATTTCAACTAAATTTTGTTAAGACTGGGATGAATTATAAACTATGGGATGGGATCTCATAGCAATCTCTAGAATTATTTGTCCTAAAGCTATTCAGGTTGCCCAGTTTTCATGTTCTTACAAGCCCTGGGGGTTTAGTAAAGAGTACAGTAGCTGGATGCCAACCTATTGATTAGTACATTAATCACCTTGAATGTCAGGCACACTTAACAATAGGACTGCACCATACAAATATTATTAGTTGACATCATGACATATGAAACCTATGAGTACTGTTGCAAATATGAGCAAGGACATACAGCTAGGCTGATTTGTTGTTTGCATTTTTATTGCACATTTTTATTGCTGCATTATCACTATACAGAAAACTGCTTGTCCATGACCTTGCAAGTGTTACAAAAACTCAATACAAAAAGTATCAAATGAAATACTGGGAATGTGAAAAATGTTTCAAAAACAAATATGACTACAGACTTTCCTCTCTTGTGACATGATTTTAAAAAATCTACCCAACCCCACAGCACCTCCCCCATCAATACCAAATCACAGGAAGTTATTAGGTCTGTCATTTGCCACAATCAGTATGCAACAGGCACAGAATGGCAGCTGTCAGTGCTGCTATTCATCAATCTACACATGGTGTCCTCTAATCAATACATGGTAATTATCTGTTTATGCTGGAGATTTTTACACAAGAATAAAAAAGGAAATAAAGCTATATATATATATATATATATATATATATATATATATATATATATATATATATATGAATGAATCAATAAATAAATAAATGAATAAATAAAGAAAGAAAGAAAGAAAGAAAAGGAAAGGCAGGCAGGCTGTGTTTTGTCACTATGACCATGTACTGGATTTAAAAATGTATAGCACTCAGGATGCTAGAAGTTCCCTAGTGACTTCAATAACAGTTTAAAGTCCCTGAGGCATCTAAGGTGGTAAAGACACCGACGGGCCTTCTCACCAAGGTGTTAATGTGACGCGACTGTGACAGGTAATGCATGATATGAGCACCAAGGTACTTGAAATTCCAGTACTCTCCCTGTTCACTCCCTCTACTGTGGACCTCTTGTTTGTGAAGGGTAAGTTGCTCCTCTACTGCTTCATGCTGAAGCTCACCATCAATTCCTAGTCTTCCTGATTTATTCTGTTATCCTGGCACCAATCTTCCAGGTCCTTAATCTCCTCCAGACAGGGCTTCTCATCATCATCATCATCATCATCATCATCATCATCATCACAACAGTGTCATCAGCAAACAATTTTATTCTCATTGAACCAGTTATTTACCAGGCTTGCTCACAATACCACGTGATGTAAACAGTTTGGTTTTCTTTTTAACTCTGTAACTTAGGGTTACACGAAATGTTACTGTAGCACAAACAAAATCACACAAATTTTGATACATTAAACTTCATTTGTATTTGCATAATAATATTAAATGTAGGCCAAATGATGACCTAAAATGCAACGCTGTTTTACCATGTAGTCACTCCACCACTAGTTTTATTTGTATAGTGCTTTTTACAAAGCAGCTTTACAGTAAAAAGAACTAATAATAAAAAATAGTAAAACAAATTTCAACATTTCTTCAACAAACCCAACATTTCTTCAACAAACCCTTCACTTCCCTAATGAGCAAGCCCATGGTGTTGGTGACAAGGAAATAACACTAGGAAGTGTTTAACACTAGGAAAAAACCTTGAGAGGAACCAGACTTGCTCAGGCATTTACATAAAGCATGATTTTGACTTTAGTCTGCACAAAATTAGCGAATCACTGTAACACTGCAATTCATTGCACGTAAGACACAGACTTCATCAATCTCACAATGCACAATCAACAGTGCAATTTTTCCAATTTGAGAGAATTGAGTTTTTAGCCATCACACCCATATATGCTTACTGAACATTTAATTATACTGTTGCAAGACCATGGAGTTATTTCCCACTTTACTTCTATACTAGCCTTTCCACTCTTCTGGGAGGCTCACACTTTAAGGAACACTTCCCACAAGATTTCTACAATATAGCCGCAGGGATGTGCTCTTTCAGCCTTAGTGAGCATTAGTGATGTAAAGCACTGATATCAAATAAGGACGCCCAGCATGCAGTCGGCTTTCCAATTTATCTCTGTCCCCATTCAGCTTAGGGCACTGCATTTTTTCCACATCAACCTTGGCAAACAATGTATTTACATATTTTGCTTTATGCGCTGGGGTATTTTCATTTTCATAGGTCTCCTTAGTTCCAGTGAACGGAAATCACATGCAACATCATTGAAAAACATTCTAGAAATGTTGTGCTTTAAGCTTTGTGTCAATGATGGAAAAAGGCCCAGCTGCCCACTGCACACCTGTTTTCACTGTGTACTATAAGCAATTACAGAGAAAGAAGGGTTGCACAGTGAGACAACAAGAAGTGCTGAGGTCTTCTAGGTCCAAGGTCTGGAGTTTGGTCCTGAGATCAAGTTATCCACATAGGTTCCATCCCTTCTCCCAGAAAGTTGTTGCATAGGCTTCTGTAAGAAATATAAAAACCTGTAATTTTTTTGTCACATAAATTTAACAGTGCCACAGTAGAAAGGATTGACGTACATTTGGGTGGGTGGATTTGGAAGCTTCATGTTATTTGTGTGTCTGTTCATTTGAAAGTAATATGATTCTTTCAAGACAAAAAAAATGTTAATAAAGAAAATCCTCATGAACAACCACTGTAAAGCTCAACCTAACATTGCCTTTAAATGCAGTATGTTACACATTGGCACATAAGGATTTTTAAGGGTTTAACATAAGACAATGGTAGGACTACTGTAAGAAGACCATATGATTCTGAGTGCATCAAGTGTCCCAAAAATTGTAAGAAAATTATATGTCTATCATAATACATCTCTAGATATTGCATGGCACTGCGCAACAGACCTAGGAAATGGGCCTGACTTCACTGAAAGCGATATTTGCCTGGACAATTTTGAGAACAAACAATGCCTCCGATCAATAAATCCTCGAACACCAAATCAGCTCGTGGTGCTATAGCTAGTGCTGCTGCTAGTGCCTCAGATGCCAAGACAGAGCCAGCTGAAGATAGGCCAGCACGTTTACCAAAGCCTTGGACTCCCTGAGGAGTGACATCTGCTCTAAAATAGATGTGGCTGTCAGTGGAATTCAGACTGATATCGATGCTGTTAGAGAAGACCTAACTTCATCTGTAGATTACCCTGCAAAGGTCCATGGATGAACAAGGTGACTGCTTAAAGGAGGAGAAAATATCTGCGACAGCAATAAGTGACTTTCCAAGCTAAATGTGAAGATCTCAAAGGCAGATCCCAAAAAAAATTATATTAGGCTCGTCTGCATTTCAGAGGAGCTTGAAGTTTATCTCCCATCTCCTTCAAGACTTACTTTGCCTAAAGAAGAAGCTCTTACTTGACAAAGCCCACAGGTCAGTACGAGCAAAACCGAGGCCAAATCTACCATGAGACCCTTTATCATCAGAGTCCACTATTTCCAAACCCGTGAGCTCATTCTCCGCCAGGTGCACCAGGTGAACACTGTGTCCTATAGCGGGTGGCCAAACCACATCTTCCCTGACCTCACATCCAGTGAGGTGAAATGACGCGCGGCCTTCGGTGATATGAGGAAACATCCCAGTGACATTCCGGGTGCCCGCTTTGGTTTTCGCTATCCGATGAGGATCCGCATCACTTTTATCGGGGAGGCTGAATCTTCTTATAAGCAATCCTCAGCATGCCATGGATTTTATGTCTTCCAGCACACCCAGCAACATCAGCGGAGTCACCACTGATGTCTCAGCGGACTGATACAGCTGACTAACTGGCTTAACACAACATTGTTGATAATGGCGTTGCTCCATCTGGACTGCAGGTATTTGCTGTTTGACTTGCTGGTTAACCTGTCTCCACTGTTTGCGGTCTCTATTAATTTATTATGTGTTACAGAGTTTGTCTCATATATATGTGTACACTTTAGCCATTCTGTTTTCAAATGGCTGCCCCTTTTATTTGCTTATTATTATTATTATTATTATTAAACATTTGGTTTAACTCCTTAAACAGTCACCCTCAGCTTGTTTAGCTACTGTGTGCTACAAAGTTAGTCAGCGGTTACTTTATTCACATATGGGCGTTAGAATATTTACAGTCTTTCTTACCTTCATGTGTGTCTGTTGATTACACATCATGCTTTGCGAGCATTCACCTCGGCTTGCACTTGTGTTCTATCTTTTGCGTTTCTTGATAGGATTAGACTAGTCTACATAGTCCTGATTATAATGGCTACACCGTGTTCTGGGAGGGGTGATGGTGGGAGGTTGGGGGTGTGTCTTTCTTGTCTTTGTTTTATCTTTGTGTCTGTTCTTGCATGAAGGCTTGTAAAGGAACATTGTAGTGAAACTCTGATGCAGCTGCGGTTGATATCAAATTAATTTCCACATGTCTTAAGGCTTCGGTTTATGGTAGTTTGACTTTTGGTTCTGCAGGTGAATCAGTCATATTTGCTAGTTGGAATGTTAGAGGCATTACGCAGAAACTGGGTCTCTCTATCCTTTGACTCATTATTTAATAGCAAAGCACGGGTGTTGCCATCCTCATCCATCACTCTATTTCATTTATTTCATCCAACGTTACTGCAGACCAGAATGGGCGCTGTGTCATTATAACAGGTTGTTTAATATCCCTCTAATTCTGGCAAATATAAATGCGCAAATGTGATGACAAGCAGTTTTTTTTTTAATTTTTTCCTCTCCCTTTTTAATATTGACTCTCATCATCTGATAATAGTAGGCGATCTGAACTGCTGTCTCCATAATCTGGACACTTCCTACAATAGGACAGCTGCCAACGCTAAAGCTGCAAAGGTGATAAACAGATTTACGGCATGTCAGACATGTGGCGAAATCGTAACCCAAATGCTTGCAATTATTCATTTTTCTCCCCAATCCAGCACACATTTTCCCATATAGATTACTTCCTTGTTGACAAGAAATTGCTGCCAGCTGCTCTAGGCTGCAGTTATCATGCAAGAGTTATGTTCTGATCATTCACCTTTTTTACTCACCATGAAGTTTTCAAACAAGTGTACTGGCCGCCCGCACCTTGGAGACTAAACACTCACTCTCTATCCGACATTAATCATGTTAAATTCATATCCACAAAAATAGATTTTTTTTTATTGAAACTAACACCAATTCTGATATAAATCATGATACATTATGGGACACTTTCAAGGCCTACATGAGAGGACAGTTAATTTCCCATGTTAACTTTCATATGAAAAACGAGAGCGCTCCTCCACTCTCGCAAGCCTCACCAATCACATTCTAGAACTGGAGCAAGAATATATTGGCTCTCCTTCCCCCACTTTCTATAAAGAGATACTTCTGAGAATGGAGTTTGACACCCTCTCCAGTAGATGCACTCATCAAGTCCAGACATACCTTTTATGAATATGGTGAGAAACCTAGTAGACTCCTAGCTCACCACTTATGCCATCATTTGCTTCAAGTTTCATCCCAGAAATCGGCACAAGCAGTGGTTAATTTTGAGACCCATTGAAATAAATAATGCCTTTCGAAATTTTTACGTATCATTATATATCACAGAGAAAAATTCCTGCTCAAGTTTTTTTGAAAATCTTTCCTTACCAAAAGTGGCTACTGATACAGTTGAAGCCCTTGACTCTCCAATTAGAGAATTAGAGGTTAATGAAACAATCACAGCCATGCGGAGTGGTGAAAGTCCTGGACCGGATGGCTTTTCTGTTGAATTTTTAAAAAAGCTCTCTGCAAAGCTCTCACCCCTCCTACTCATAATGAATCTTTTGAATCAGGTATTCTACCAAGGACGGTACGTGAAGCCCAAATTTTACTCCTCAAAATGAATAAAGACCCTCACTGCTGCGACTCCTACTGCCCAATTTCTCTATTGAGCACAGATTTCTATCGAACATTTTCGGCCGTCGCTTAGAGAGGGTTCTCCCCACCATAATATCTGGCAATCAGACAGGCTTTATTAAGAACAGGTTTTCTTTTTTCTACATGAGGTGGTTTCAATATTATCTACAACATGCCAGACCCCTCCATCCCTGAGCTATTAGTCTCCCTTGATGCTGAAAAGGCTTTTGACAGGGTGGAATGGAGGTTCCTATTTTACACTTTTGAAAGGTTTGGATTCGGTGAGAGGTTTGGGTCCTGGATTAAGCTTCTGTACATGATAGCTTCAGTTTGCACTAATAATATTTCTTCCAGATATTTCCAAGTAAGCTTTGGTATGAGACAGGGCTGCCCCCTCTCACCCCTACTCTTTGCTGTAGCCATCTAACCTCTGTCCCTTGCAATAAGACATAACATACAGATTGCAGGTATTAACAGGGAGGGGCTGGAACAGAAGGTTTCACTGTATCCTGATGACCTGCTCTTATATATCTCTGACCCCGCCAACTACACATTTTTCGCACTCTGGACCAATTTCATGACTTCTCTGGCTACAAACTAAGTTTACAGAAAAGTGAGCTGTTTCTCATTAATGAGGCTGTTTGCCAATTTTTATTCACTTCTCTTTCTTTCAGGGCGACAAATACGTTTGTGAACATCACAAACGTCTGTGCTACAAATAAATCTTCTAAGCTTCTCTCAGCTAATTTTCTTCCCTTAATTGCTCAGACAGAGCTCAATCTCAAATGTTGGATGTCTTTACCTCTCTCTACTGCCAGTTGTATCAATTCCGTGCAAATGAATATTTTCCCCAAATTTACCTACTTATTTCAGTGCATCCAAATATTCATCCCTAACTAATTTTTCTGCAGGCTCGATACCCTGTGTTCTTCTTTCATTTGGAGTAGCAAAGCCTCCAATAATTACAAAAACTGTTTTGCAGTGTTCAAAACGCTTTGGAGCCATGGTTGCACCAAACTTTTTAGTTTACTACTGGGCTGCCAATATCCGTCTGATTGTTCATTGGCAATACAAAGACCCTGGTGCTGATACCCCATCTGGTTATATTCTCGAATCCTTGTCATGTCAGCCCTCCTCCCTGTCAGCTTTACTTTACTCATGTGTCTCTACATTCCTAATAGAATTTACAAAAAATTACATTTTTCCATGAGGATTTGCTCACAGCTGCGTCATCATTTTGAATGGTTATCCTTCTCTCTAAATTCTCCTATTCACTCCAATCATGCTTTTAAACCTTCATTTCTTGATAAAACTTTGATGAACTGACAGAATTTTGGTATCAAATTCTTTATGGATCTCTACTCAGATGATCCTCATTTGGGCAACTCTGCACTAATCTGTCAAAGAAGTAATGTCTATACTGTACAATAACATTTTTCAGGTGCAGCAGTCTTCCTCTCTCTCTTAGGACAGACTGGGAACTCGATCTCGGAGACAATATTTCTGACGACCTCTGGCAGTCCATCTCAGAGAGAGTTCACATTTCATCCATCTGTGCCAGGCATGGTCTAATGCAGTGCAAAATTGTCCATCGCACCTATTATACAAAACAAAAGATGTCAAAGTTCTTCCCAGATGTAAGACCTACTTGTGATCACTGCAACTTAGCCCCAGCCACTCATGCTCACATGTTTTGGTCATGTGCAGAACTTCCAGACTATTGGCTTAAGTGCTGGAATAAATTGATTGCCCCTTGCCCATTCATGGCTTATTTTGATGCTCCTCCAGACTCACTTGTATTGTCAAAAGCAGAGGCCATCTGCATCACCTTCACCACCCTGCTTGCCAGACGACTAATACTGCTCAGATGGAAAGATGCGCACCCACCTACCTTTACACAATGGGTACCCATACTTTATTTTCTGAAATTAGAGAAAATAAAACACTACCTGAGAGGCTCTGTAAAGACCTACTATAAAATGTGGAATCCCTTCCTAGATTACATTAAAGAAAAGATTCAATTACCTGCAGTCCCTTGACCATTAAACTGAAGCCTTGTCCACCCAATTCGAAAACCATGTTTTTTTATTTCATCTGGCTCCCTTGCATCTCATACTACTTGCTCCATTCCCCACAGCCCACCAGCCTTGTTTTTTTTTCTTTTTTTTCTTTCTTTCTTTTTTTCTTTTTTTTTTGGTTTGCAATTTTACATTTCACTGGGGTACTACTTTAAACATTGTATTATATATTATCTTGTGTGGGCTGTGCCTCTATCAGTATGATGTCTATTCTTTCTTTTTTGTACTTGTTCTGATAAAACTCAGTAAACAGAATTGGAGGGAAAAAAGAATAACAACCAACCCCCCCCCCCAATTAAACTTAAGAATTTTTAGCATCCATAAACTTATGCAACTTTTACTTATTTTAATGCATAGAATTGCACAATTGACTGGCATACTGTAAGAAGCAAGCTAATATTGTTATATTTCATTAATTAATGCAAGGACAAGGGATGTAAATTTAATGACCTCATCTGTACTTTGGAAGAGCTGTATAAAGAC
>JAOUQZ010000014.1:5038682-5057460 GCA_028564935.1 Neosilurus hyrtlii
CCGGAAGAGCTGGAGGAAGTGGCTGAGGAAAGGGATGTCTGGGAGTCACTGCTTAGGCTGCTGCCCCCGCGACCCGAATCTGGAACAAGTGGAAGAAGATGAATGAATGAATAACTCATTTCGACAGTTCCTGATTCATGTCTCAGAAATTTAAGAATTATTGGCCTGATGCGGATATGCCAATAAATATGCCACTGTACCACCCAGTGTAAGAAGTAAATTAATGTTAATTTTCAATGAACAAATATCAAATTTATTGTTAAAGAATATTGGAATATAAGCTATCTTTGAAAAAAGCGAACATGATCTCAGCTTTACATAGTGTCCATTACGTAGTGTTTAGTACATCCACCTCATAGTGAGAAGGTACTGCGTTTGAGTCCTAGGCTTGGTGAGTGTATTTTCTATATAGAGTTTGCATATTTTAGCCATGCTTGCATGGAATACCTCTGGGTACTTTGGTTTCCTCCCACAGTCGAAGATTTACACTTTAAACTAATTGGCTATTCCAAATTGCAGCTAGGTGTATGTTTGAATGGTTGTGTTTGTGTGTGTTGGCCATGTGGTGGACTGGTGAACTGTTCACTTTGTACTATTTACCCATCTTTTGCCCAGAGTCGCTCAAGATAGGCTTCATCCTCACCGTGATTTCAGTAGGATTAAGCAGTTAAGGATACCTGATCAATGATATAACTAATTAGACATAAAATCAAAAATAAAACAAATTCAAAATCATAAAACATTTTAAACATTAACTCACCCCTGGCATAGTTGTTTGTCAACACTAAATCTTTGTTAACTTTCAGATGACCAACTGAATCCGTTGGTAAAGGTCAGCCCTAATGCAGGTTTTTTAAGTTAACTGTCAGCATCAGTGAATGCATGGAACATGAAAAGCATTAGACCTACTAATGACCCAAAATAATATTCTTTAAATAGATCAAAATTGATTAACATCATTCTTTTTCCACTACTGGGAAGTCAGGGTTTTTTTTAGTTAGAGCTTTTGGTAGTGGAGTAGTGTGACACTCCACTCTTCTATATTTTTTTAATTATCGTTTTTTTATTTTGTGCTGTTCACATTCTTTTTAATTACTTATTTTTAATTGTATACATTTACTGTGCTTTTCAGATGTGTGCTGGCCAAAATGGTAAGTAAATGTTATGGATAGTGCATTGTGCATATATTCACAAAAATTTAGTTCATGATCGCTTCTGAAATTTTACCATATTTAAGTGGTATGGTTCTGTGATGCACACTTAATCTGCTTTCTTTTTACATAGACATTATTGTGTCCATTTTCACTGTCACTTCTAAAAGTCTGACAGTTCTCTGGAGTGGACAGCCTGAAGCGAGCTCCTACAAACTGACGGCCACACCGAAAAACTCGCATGAGCAGCCCATATTCACGCAGTTCAATGGCAGCATAGTTATGGGCTCTGTGAACTCACTCTCCCCAAATACGGTGTACAAGATGCATGTGGAAGCTGTGGACAACTCCATGAACGTACTCAGCAGTGCTGAGACTGAGGAGACCACGGGTGACAAATGCAATTTTAAACCAATTTTCTGTTCTGGTCCAACTCTGTTCAGGCATTAGAAGTGTTTTCTCAATTTCACTAATGACAATGAAAAAAATTGTTCAAATAAACAATAAAATATATGTATATACTACATGGGAAATGTGCAATCTGATTGGTCTGAAGATTGATTAACAAATACAGCTGCACAACTCCAGGGTTTAAGCACCTATAGGCTACTTCCCTATGGATCTTGAAATTGCACAGTAGGCAGGTCAGTGGGAGGGCACATCAAGTTTTGTGTTGATCAGGCCAGTGGTTCAGCTGCACGGTGTAGCATCCCATGACATGTCATCAAATGGTGCACTCACATTTAATTTGTGTACGAAAAGTTATGTTTTTTATGTTTGATGCAGGCCAAGTAATATATAGTAATAGTATATAAAACACCAACAAGTAATATATATAAAACAACTTCCTCCTCAATAGCAAGACATCAAAATCGCCACAATGCCATGATAATACTATTTAATGAAAATCACAATCTTCTTGGTCTAGTTAGCCTGCTAAAAGCAACACAAAGTACACAAAATATATAACATATTTCCTGTTGTCAGCACAATTACGGCAATTAAATACTGGCATGCAGCATAGATATCAAGCTGGGACTCTTTATTAAACATACAATATGAAATTAGATTTGATTTGTCACCATTCCTGATACATTAAAATTTGCTCGACCACCACAGACACAAACCCAAACAAAAATCCAAACGTTCACAGCTAAGTATCATAAAATCCTTAAGGCATTTCTGACCAACTTTAAAACTGATCTGGTTAACCTATTAGGAGGGGTACATTAAAATTTAAAGCATGTAATTACCTGTTTCTAGTAAAGGGCACCATGACTGAAAACCGTCAAGGTGGGACAGTTGTCTGAACAAATTTGAGGTGGATGTGGACAACCTGCCAGGGGCAGGACATCAAAATATAAAACACATAATTCCTGTTGTCAGTAGGTGGCACTAATATCCCACAATCAATTACTGGCCTGTCGATGTCCTCAGGGTGCGTCATCCATTAAACATGTGAAGTTTGGGCCAGAATAGACAATTTAAATGTAACTTAAAACAATTTCCTCTTCCATGGTGAAGCAGCATTGTGCTGCCATGTTCAAGCCATTTAGCAAAAAGTCACAGTTTTCATAATACTACATCAGGTTCTTAAGGCTTGTCTGACCAACCCTTAGGTGGATCTATTGAACCCATTATGAGGAGTACATCAGATGTATAAACATGACATTTCCTGTTGCCAGTATGTGGCGATATGACTGTGCATGAATATTGGCACACCATGTCCATGATCATAAATTTATTTATAGATCATAAAGTTTTGGATGGACTAGACAATGTACCTGTGAGTTAGAACAACTTCTTCAGTGGGTGGCAATAGGCCTATACCTGAATATGGGCATGTAGATGTGTTCAGGGCAGGACTCTTATTAAAAATGTGAAATTGTGTACCGACTGCACAATGTATGCGAATTACTTTCTGTTCATGGCGAATCACTGAAGTTCGCCATGCAGCCACAGGCACGCCCTCCAACGAAAATTCAAAAGCTCTACAATTTACCATGATCTATGTCTTAAATCTGATTAAGTGTCAAGAAGGATTTGTTTCCCAGTACGGCCCCTGGAAATGGCAAAAATACATAAAATTTTAATATTCAAATCAAAATTCCAGTCGTTCTGGCAGATTTAGGGAACGACTCCCAGTATTTTTTTTATATTTTTTTCATAGAACTCTTTAAATAGGTGAACTATCTGACTCAGGCTGCTTTGTTATAAATTTGTAGGGGGTGCTACTGAGCCATTGTATCACACCCATACCCAAAATCCATTTCAAATACAGATTTTAACAGAGTTTGAGATGTATGCCATTTTCAAGGTTTCAAGACTTTTTAAGCATCCAGAGCAACTCATTTTCATGTTTAAATGTACCTAATATTAAAAACAACAACAACAATAAAAACAATAATAATAATTTAATTAATACAGCCGCAAGCAGTACTAGCACCTGTGACACACCGTCAAACAATGAACAGGACCCTTGTCAATTGTGACATTTGTGGCGGATGAGATAATAAATGCATGAATTACATTAACATATTGAAAATTTTAAATTCACTGTACATGCCACAGACACACCCTTTAACAAACCTACACAATTAAAAAATATATTTAAAAAGATTAATTGCTTTTCTGAACTATTTAAAGTGTCAGCCTGCTAATAACAGTATGTCAAATTATTAAAAACTATTTTTATCGTGTTTCCAGTAGATGACATTATAGTGCTTTTTCTTTATTTTTGATTGAGATATTTTGCCACACCCATGTGCCAAAACCCTGAAATATTTATTATTTTCTGTGTCCACATATGTGTGCTAAGTTTCGTGAGTTTTCTAGCATCCCAATGTCAGTCACAAGGATTTCATTCCTCACATCAAAAGTCTGAGTTTACTGCACCACTAGAAACTCACAGTTCAATGTGATGCCACAAGATTTACTTATATCCCAACCGCATTTATATTTACCATGACAGAGGCAGGTCAGGTGAGCTCCACAAACTCTGAACAGAGCTAAACAAGTAGCGAACACCATGTTTTCATATTTATAAACTCCACCCAAAACTGAGTTTTGTCAGAGGTATTGTAATCACCAGAGTTTGTGACCCGGTTGGTCAGTTTTCTGTGAACAAAATCCTGATCACACAGGTTTTTACCAAACTTGGTGTGGACACTACCCTTCTAGGGTCCCCACCATGCCTGGGTCTAAAATCACTGTCAGAATAAGGTTGCAAAGTTTTGTTTTTTGATTTTTTTGTTTTGATTCCCCATGTTAAATTGAATTTGCTTTTATCTTAGAAACAAAGTAACATAGACCTATCAGTGCAGTGAGGGACTGATAGGAACCATATATATGCTTTTAAATAAAACAATGACCTTTGACGTTGTGAGAGCTCACAGCCAGCAACAGCAAGAACAATCAGGCAGCGTCTTGATTACATTAGTTCTTTGCCGGGCAGATCGGGAATAAACCGTGCTAATAAATGTGACGCACGCTGATACAGGACAGTCACAAACAATATTCTAAAGAGGGCAGAAATGTGATACAAAACACAAACCCCCAGAGGAGAGCCTAAAAAGAATGTTCCGGGGTGCCCTTTAAAGGTCAGCCACCATACCTGATTGGCTAGTGATGGTCACATGATTAATATAATTACCTGCAGGAAAAAAAATTCCCTTCTGCTACACATATTTTAACCATTACAGTGGAAGGTCAGTTGAGTTCTGTGCTCTCTGAGCAAAGGTATGCACTGTGCAGTTATCAGCATATTTTGAACCCATTTAGAGGTTCAGTAGGTCTGTAACAGTGTGATTTTTTTTATGTATAAATTTATGTGTATTTAAAATGTCCATTTTAAAGCGTGATAAAGATAATGCCACACACTGCAAGTTACCATGACAAACCATGAGTGTCCATTGTTCTGATTCAAGCATTTTCCAGTCATCATAATGTCTTTATATAGTGAACCAATCAGACCGGGCTATTCCTGTGTAATATATACTTTAAAACATTATTCTTTTATGTTATGTGAAGTGTTATGAAAGCAGAACTCCTGGGCTGCAGAACTTCTTAATGTGTTGTTCTGACTTGGGAACCCCATCCCAGAGAACATATATATGGCAATAAGGTTAGGTTAGGGTCTTTCCATATCATGTTCATAGTTTGTGCAAGGAATTATGGGACGCATGAATAAGGATGATGATGAACTTGGCTTTAAAAGTTGGACCTGATGATTTGTTTTTAGAACCAATTTGTTTATTCATATCTCATGGTTGCCCAAAAGTGCCCAGTGCTTTGGCATGCAATTTTTTCACAAATAATTGATCTTTGTATCTTTGAACCCTGTCAGCACCTGAGGTTCCTTCCATTGTGCAGGCCTATTCTAAACAAAGTCACAGCATCACAGTGGAATTTGTCGAGGTGTCAGGCGCCACTGCATACATCCTGCGGGCAGAAAACAATGAAGGCTTCTTCTCAGAGAGTGTGGTGTATGTATCGCCAAGTACCATAACCAACCTGAGGGCCTACAACAATTATATAATTAGTGTCATGTCAAGAAACAGTGGTGGTCGTAGCCAGCCCTCATTCCCAGTCCAGGCCAGGACAGGTAGGCAAATCACACATTCAGTTTCACAATGAATGTTTGTTTCCTTTCCCACAGGAGTCATTGAATGATATCCTATTTCTGAATGTTGCACTTTTTCTGTACAGCCATATCAGATATTGTGTTGTTCTTGTTTGTTTTGAAACTGGCAGTTCCTGTAGGTTTACTATTTAAGTTGTTTCCTGTTATATTTTGAAAATTAAAACAGTGTATTAGTGTTAGGTTAAGGCAGGGGTCTGCAACATTTATTATCAAAAGAGCCATTTTGCGCCCCTCTTCTGCCAAAAAAAAAAAGAAATAGTCAGGAGCCACAAAAAATAACAGAGCTTATAAACTTTTCAAAGTTTTCATCTTTTTTTTTTATTTTACCTGTTACAACCATTGAATACAACAACAGAAGTGCAGTATGCATTTGTAGGCCTACTTTGAAATAAATTAAACTGTGAACGGTAGGCCTATTTAAGTCCTTCCTAAATTTGTGTAAAAGCAAAAAGGCATTTCTCCAATTTTCGGAAAAATTTCCTGTTTGTATTTAAAGTCGGAGAATAGATGTTCTGAAATTTTTATGAATGATTCTTTCATATATTCTCGGACTGTAAATGGCTTTCCCCTCTTTACAATCTCCAGTGCTGCTACAAAACTAGCAGTACTAGTTGACTGTGGAGTTGTAATCCACTTCTTGAAAGATAGTTTGCTCTCTTCAGCTTTTCATAGCAGTTCCGAAATTGCTCTCTATTGCTCATCTTCAGTTCGGTATTTTTTGAAGAAGTGCTTGTTTTGAAAATGTCTTTCAACGTTACATTTTTTGTTGTTCGATATTTTCTCGCCACATATCAAGCACACAGGTAAACCAGCATCGTTGGTGGTGAAGGCAAATGAATATGTCCACGCTGAATTAAACTCTCTATTTTCTTCCGAAACTTTTCTTTTTTTGGGATTTTTTTCAGAGTTAGGCTATTGCAGGGTTTGCCCACTCCAAAAGCCACCAGCAAGTAAAGGCAAAGGCTGTTGACATTGATGTGACATATATTTTCGTTGACAAATTATAAATTAAACATAGCTTTTTAATTTTTAACCAGATGGTATCAACTCAAATTCCAAGATAACTGCGCAACAAAATAAACTAATAATGATAATATATGAATAAAAATTCATTAAGAAATACCCTTTATTTATGTTCGTGGGTTTTTTTTTTTTTTGTTCAAGGAGGCTGAAGAGCCACAGGTTGCAGACCCCTGGGTTAAGGTGAAGACATGAAACTCTTGGTGTGGTTAAACTGAAACTTTTATAATCAAGAGAAGAAACTCAGTTGTCTCCAGTAATATCTCATGATAAGAAAAAGTGTACTTCTAAAATAAACCAGCTGTGTACATGTAAAAGAAGAATTTGCAAATATTAAGAAAACCTAATACTTAAAACCTTGTTACAAACTGAGATAATAATCACTGAAATGAAAACTTCCTACATGGAGTCACATAGACTGCTAAAAATTCCTCTATATAAAGACCTTTTTGCTGAGAGATCACTGATAAAACTTTTTGCCCCTATTTTCCTTTACTAAATGGAAAGTGTACAACAGCCAGACCTTTGGAATTGTCTGAATGGCGATGAATGTCTATGACTAAACAACTCTATCATTCTTGTCTGATATTGTGGCATTTTTGTATAAAAGGCAAAACACTGAGAACTGGGTTACCATCTCTTCCCAAACAATGTGGGTGTAAGATGAGGAGGTGCAATTCTGTAAGCAAATACAAACGCAAACATGGTACCTCTTCTTATGTTCGATAAACTTAATATATACAGTGCTTTTTGAAATTCAGTAAATCATTTGAGCATTTAAGATTCGTTTAGGTTTTACTATAAACTTTATTTTTTATCTGGCACATGCTTGTATTTACCACATCCATTCATTGAATTAAGAGAACTCATGGATATATTAAAAAAGAAAAATGAAAGAGGACCTTGCTTCTGCAAAAATAAGTGATCCCCAAGCTGACTTGTTTAAATCATGTGGGTAACCACAATGATGTAAATAAATAATTGGGAACCCAAATGACCAATAATTGGAGATATTGAATAATTGGGGAGTGTGGTCAAACGCTGAGCTCTGTTAAAAACCCTGTTTGGAAAGAGGAGCCTGTTTGTCTTGCAGGCAGTGAAATCATATTACTCTACAAAAGGATATAAGACCACATTAAATGGTTTGACCTCCATCAGTCCACAGTGAGGTAAATTTACAAATGGAGAGCATTTAACTTGACAACGATCTGCCCTAGAACTTGAAGCCCTTCCAAAATTTACACAACAGCTACAAGGAAAATAGTAAATCAGGTAAAAACCATCTCACTCAGCATCTCATGTAATTGTACATCAAAAATAAGACTGAATAAAACTGAATTGAAATTACATTAATGGAAGTGTTGCCAGGATGGAGCCTCTCTTTAAATAAAAGCACATATTATTTTGCCTGAAAACACCTGGACAAACCTGAAAGTTTCTAGAGTGGCATAGTAGGTTGAGATGTGTGCCAGTCTCCCCGCAACCCTAATTAGGATTAAGCGGTCCAGAAAATGAATGAATGAATGAATGGATAATGTGTTACAGGCCCTTCCACAGAATCTCATTCATTAATCTTTATTTTTCTCATTTTTTTTTAGTGGTTGAAGCTCCAGTGCTACGCTCCTTATCACCCACTGAAGACAGTATTGTTGTGAGCTGGGATCCTGTGGAACATGCAGTTCAGTACACACTGTGTGTCACCATGCAGGGATCAGATACCTTGCTCCAGGTCAATACCACCCAGACCAATATGACTTTCAGCAGTCTACATTCAGGGGTCACTTACTGCATCAATGCCTCAGCCTGGGACCTCAACAGCATCCCTGGAGATTACATCACCATCTGTCAAATCACCCGTAGGTACCTGGTACACAAGCACACATTCATATACAGTTGCGCCGTACATTTTTTTAATTGTCTATGGTCACCACCACAGCGGACTTAAAATGAAGATGTGAAATCTTTAATTTAAGTTTTTTTTTAATATTTTATTAATTACAGCCAATTATATTCAGTATGCCTCCATTTTCAGAACCTCAAAATAATGGTTGAACTTGCATAATTATAAACATATTTTTTTAATACTTGAATGCGAATCATTTGCAGTCAGTGAACACCTGAATACTGAGTCCTTTTTTTTTACTTTTTTTTTTGCTATACATGTAAGGCATTTGAATTTAAAAAAAAAATAAACATAAGATTATATTAGAATTTCAGCTTAAATTTCCTGACATTTATATCTGATATTACATCACTTGAGACATAGTGGTTGGCACATTTTCCTCACAACAAAAAGGTCCTTGGATCAAGCTTTGTTCTCAACAAGGGTGTTTCTGTTTGGAGTTTGCATGTTTCCCCTGTGCTTGTCAGGATCCGTCTAAGACTAGGTTAATTGCCCCCCTCTGGTGGCCATTTCTGTTATTTGTTTTTGGCTTTGGTCCACCATGTGCTCGTTTTGCTCCGCCCCTACTTCATGGTTTTTTTTGGGTTTTTTTAGCCAATATGAGCTCACACCTGTGTTGAATCTGTTTGCAATTTACTTCCCTACTTATTCCTTGGTGCTTTGGTGAGTCTTTTTCAGATTGTCTCGATTGCCTTTAGCCTTGTGTTTATTTTTCCTGACCTTGGGCCTCAGGTACAAAGGGTGCGTACGCACAAAAACGTTAATCCATGCTGGAAAGTTCCATTCCCAGACTCGACAAACTTAAAGCAGAACTAGACAGAATGGAACAACTCCAAGTCATAAAACCTGTCCAGGAACCTACGGACTAGGTGAACCCCTTTGTGGTTCTTAAAAACCTAATGGTGACATCCATGTATGTATGGACCCCCAAAACTTGGACAATATCCAAATAGTCTGCTGGTACCCTGGACAGTTCTGGGAAGTCCTCCAGCCCCTGAGAAACAACGGAAATGGGATTAGAAGCAGATTTATGGTAGTACAACAAACAGAATGGACTCTAGCCCAAAATGGAGTTCTTGGCCCAGTTTATGTGTGGATTGTGTTTTACCAGCCACCGATGACCCAGGACTAGGGGGTTCAGAGGGGAGTTGATGAGATTAAACGATGTCTATTCATAGTGGTTACCAGAGAGCAAGAAACTCACCGTCTTAGTGTGAAGCGTGACTCTGGCGAATCAGGTCCCAGTCAATCAACCAGTGCTGACGTGGTTCGTTGTTGACCCTCCCACATAACAGTGGCTTGCAGAATGGTTTTAAGAAGTGGGGAGTTCTTTGCTAAAACACTGCTCGCCAGGACTCCCCTCATTTCTGACAAGTGCTCTCCTTTACTGGACAACCATTAACAATATGACCCATCTGGCCACAGTACAGGCATGCCTTGGTCTGCAGACGCCTCCATCTCTCAGCAGCTGTTAGTCTAGGCGGTCAAGCTGCATAGGCTCAGACACATCGGAAAGCCCAGGTGCTTTCCCATAGGCTGGGAGTGTAAAGTTTTGATGGGAAGGGGCCAGAGATGACCTCATTATGTTTCGTTCACTCATGCAAGATGTCAACTCGGATAGCCATCTCCACTAGACCATCAAATGTGTCAGGTAGGGCCCATGGGATGACCTCGTCCTTAATCTCCAAAGATAGTCCGTTAAAAAAACACATCATGGAGTGCCTGATCATTCCAGCCGGTCACAGAAGCTAGTGTGCGAAAGCAAATGGCAAAGTCAGACACAGACTTGTTCCCCTGATGGAGATTTAACACCTTTCGAGCAGCCTCTCTGCCTTGTTTGGAATGGTCAAACACCTTCATTTCAGATGAGAACTGGTCAAAATTATCACGCATAGTTTCTTGGCTACTCCAGATGGCTGTTACCCAGTCACAGGCCTTTCCAGAGAGTAGTGTAATTACGTAGGCCACCTTAGCATGATCAGTGGGAAAAGTGGAGAGTTGAAGGGCAAAGACGAGGCCACACTGAGTCAAAAATGATCAACAGGAGCCTAGATCCCCAAGTAAGTCTCAGGTGGTGGAAGACAAGGTTCCCTCATGGGTTGAGCAGGTGGTGCATCAGGTTGATTACCTCGATCAGACAAGAACAGCTGTAATTGTTGCATCTGAGCTGATAGCCCTGTCACGGCTGAGGTAACGGACTCCATGTGCTTGGACTTAGACTCTAGAAAAGCTTGTTGTTTCCCTAACCAAGTGCCATGCGCCTCCATCACTGCCTTAAGCTGGTTAGTATCTGCTGGTCAGATTGTGCTGTCAGGTTGAACTCAAATTGGCTGAACAAAAAAAAAAAAAAAAAAAAAAAAAAAAAATTTTAAAAAAAACAAAACAAAAAAAAAATTTTTATAAATTAAAAAAAGGAAGTAGGGGCGGAGCAAAAACAAGCACACGGTGGACCAAAACCAAAAACAAGTGACAGAAATGGGCACCAGAGGGCGGCAATTAACCCAGTCTTAGATGGATCCTGACACAATCATTAGGCCAAGAACCCATATCATAACAATCGTTTATGGAAATAAATACATAAAATCTCTTCTCATGTTTGTGGATCCTCCTGATGGCAGGTATCCTTACAGGACTAAGTTCAAATAAAGTATTAAAGCTGCGTGTTATAGAATAAAATGAAACTTTCTTACGTTTTGTTCCAGAGTGGTGCAGCATAAAAGTGTTCACCCTATTATCTAGACTGTCAGTATGAATCCCAGTAATGTCACAGCCATCCTTGGCCAGGAGGCTAAGAGAGCAATATTTGATGTCCTCTCAGAGAGGGAGGTGTGGTATACACCCATATAAATTACACAAATAGCACTTTCCTCTGAGTGTGTTACACCACCCCTGACATTTTCTTAATGAGCCATTTCTTTTGTTCCACTTTTTTGGGGGGGAATCATGTAGTTTTTTCTGACTCCAAATAAAACAAAACAGCAAATTTCCAATCTCTATATTAGTGCACTCAGATGACTAATACACATTCTATTTGTTCAGGTCCCCCTGTTCCTGCAGGTGTGCAAGTTTCATTGACCCTGGAGAGAATCATTGGACTAGCTGTATATTGGGAGGCTGTGCATGGTGCAAGTCTTTACTTTGTTATGAGCTCCATGGGACAGAACTGTACTTCCATGGGAGACCCATTCTGCATTATCAACCCTATAGGATGCAGTGAGAACCACACAATTACCGTCATGGCTGAAAACGAAGCTGGCCCTAGCAGCCCATCTCTGCCACAGGACCAGCTTACTTGTATGAACTATGCATACACAACACACTGCCCAGCCAAAAAAATTTACAAACACAAGTGTTTTGTTGGACCACCCATAAGTTTTTATGCTCTTTCCCCATGGCATAATTTTGTATTCAAGTTTCATTTATTTCCAGAATGTTTTTTTTCTTTTGGCCAAGATCTTTCACTGATCACAGAAGAATAAAACAACTGTGTTAAATCTTCTCCAGCACATTTCAAGTGCTTTCAATGAGAATAAGGTCAGGACTTTGTGTTGGCCACAACATGGATAGATATCCCTCATGACTGCTGAACCACTCTTTCACAATTTGAGTCCAAATTTTATACTCAAAATAAGCCCTACCCCTAAAATAACACCTAGCTAAATCCATATTTTGTTCACACCCTACCCTCATTTTCTGTGAATGCACTTGCGCCAGCACCATTTACAGCAGCACCGCGGAGGAGAGACAGAAAAAGAGGAAGTTAAGAAAAAAAAATGGTAAGTAAAGTAAAGCAGGGCTGAGGGGCATGATGGGGATAAAGGCAGGACTAGGGGAGCATAACGGTCATCATTTTATTAACCGGTATTATCTTCTATCTTCTGCCTATTATCTCTGCAGATTTTTGTGTTCACACTTACCTGTTTATTAAAATTGCTTTTAATGTTAATTAAAATAAGACCTACCCCCAAAATAAGCCCCAGGGTGCTTTTTGAACCTTATTATTAGGGAAACACGGTAGCTTTCAGCCTAGCTTTGATATGGATGAGGAAAAAGAAATACAGCCACCGCCGTCTTCACTGAAGGAAAATGCTTGCACTTCGGATTTTCCGGGTAAGAAGGTGCTTGACATGACATGCCGTGTGCAAAATATGCAAAATAAAAGTCAAGTATTTCAGGAACACTTAAAATCCCTGAGCACACATCTTACACCATCACCCGGAACTAAAAGAACCGGAGCAGCAGCACGAACAACTCCTGACCAACGCACCTCCATTACTTCACTAAACTCCCAACCAACTCTGAACTTCTTATTATAGAAGAGTTGTTCCTAGCTTATAGAAGAACTTATTTACTTGTGAAATTGGCACCCTTTGTTTGTAATGGTTATGAATGAAACATCGGTTTGAATCAAGAATCGATTCGTCACCCCAAGAATCAGCATAGAATTGAATCTATATATATATATATATATCTATATATCTATATATATATATATATATATATACATATACGTATATATATGTATGTATTATAAGACAACATATATAAAAAAAACACAATCCAAAATGTCTAGTTATTAAACAAAAATTCTTTTTGTCATACCTGTGAATTGTTAATAAAACATACAGGGTGAATATCCAGGAGCTGTAGTAGTAATAATAATATTCAGTATCCATCCTGAAAAGTTAATTTTAATCTAAATTATTATGAATTGTGGTATTTTACAGACACGCTGTAAATGGCTGCATTACTCCAGGTATAATAATAATGATAATAATAAAGAATAACTTCCCAGCAAGTTATTCACTGGCAATTTGGACAACACTCGAATGGCTGGCACATAAATATGGTAAGCATGGGGTGATTTCATCAATGGACATTGGAAAAGAGCCCATAATGATTATGACTGAAAGAATAAATTAAAAAAGATGGGTGTAATGTGACAGCAAGTGAGTCAAGTACAGAATGTAAGCACTAATCACCTTGTAGTTGAAGAACTTTGTGATGTGTGAAAAGAGCTCAAAGCAGAAGTCCAGCTCAGTGGCCTCCTCCTGTACATGGGCTGTTATGCAGCGAGCGGCATAAAAGCCCATCTGACGTGCCTGAGTCCATAAGCGCATCTGCCACGTGGAGTTACAAGAGACAAGGTGAACATGAGCTCAAGTGTTACCATTTCTGCAGACACACAACACCACTGTGCTTGTGATTTAACTTTTTATGGCCAGAACTTAAGATTTGGACATGATATTTATAGAGAAACTGAACTCAGTCAGTCCAACGTAAGTTTTCAGAACAGTTTCTACCTCTTAGCCATCAGGCAGTCAGATTATTTTCATGGCCTATGTCTGTGTCCACACGTTTTTCCCAGACAATCAAAAACTGCTGTGCAGATCATTCTGAAATGTTGCGAGCAGGTTTCTTATGGTGTTTAAGTGTGCACAGGCTTATCAGTTTCCCTGTTTCACCCTTGACCTTGTAAATATTATATTATCCAGGCTATTTCTCAAGAACTGCTGGGTGGATCATTCTGATATTTTGCAAACAGGTTTCCTATGGTGTGTAGTTGTGCATAGACTTGTCAGTTTCTGTTTGATCTAGACAAAATGACCTTGACTATATATATTTTGTCCAAGTTATTTCACAAGAATTGAAAGGTTTTACCATTTCTAATGGCTATATTTATAGCGATTTATGTACTAACATTACAAAATACAGAAAACATTCTGAATGGAAAAAAAGTATATTAATAAATAAATATAAATTAAATAATTTATTAAATGCAATAACTGTGCATGTGTTGTTAAATTAATGTGTGAGTGGGTGAATGAGTGAATGAATAAATGAACCAATAAACAAACCTGCTGCCAAAGGGGGCTAGGATCCCAGGCTGCACTGCAGACATCCCCAGCTGCATATACATCTGGTTCAGATGTCCGCATCTGCTCATCAACCTTCAGGCCATGATCATCTGCCAGCTCAAACTGTATTGGGGAAAAACCCTTTTCATTTCATTTAGGTTTCTAATCATAAAAGGTATACTTATCTCCCTATCTAGCTACATTTTAGATACCCATCTACCCATTAATGTTAATATATAAGGAAAAACGTTTAAAATATATGCAGATCTATCATGGACACTTAGAGGGAGCTGTCGCTTCAGCAATGTGTCACGTATCTACATACTTCTTGATGTCTATAATGTACTTTATATTAAATACCTGAGATCCTGAGATAATAAATCTTGCAGCTTTCTTTCTTTCCTGATTTTTCTGACTTGAGGACTAAGTGATAATTGCATTAAAGGATGTCAGTAGTAGTAAAAATTTGTTTTTTTATGACAGCACACGCCAAATTTATATTTAATATGTGTTTAAACCATATAAAAAGTGTTAAAATAAAAAGATAAAAAGAAAACAACTACTGCTGTTGGCTTTATTATTTATTATGAACTTTTTCTTAAAATCAGATATCATCTCTCAATCACTCACTCACATAGGTACAACAAATAACTAGAGAATTACAGATGAGTATCCAGGCTTTTTGAGGTGTCTGTGTACTTACATTATTACCCTGAAGAAAGGGTTCACAATTTGGGACCACACCTGTAGCACTGACTATGAAGTCACAGCCATATACCTTCCCATTGGTTAACTGTGCATAAACTGGCCACACCCCTGAAGAAAAAGTAGAGAGTTCAAAGATCATAGGATCCTGGTGTACTTCAGGAATTGACAGTAACTGTACAATCTGCTGATGTCTGTCTATTTCTGCTCACACTTTTGTAAAAATATTTTCTGTGTGATATCCAAAAATCTGAAAATGCACAATGTAGTAATAGCCTACGTATCTCTGCATCTCCTAGATATTTTTTTTTTACCTAAATCAGTGTTCTGTGTATAAAGTGCTGATTTCATGAAGTCCTGCTGAGAGTAAATTGCTTCAATCTCACACTGGTACTCTACACACACATTGTGTGACACCTGGGGGTAAAAAAGAAGACATGAGGGCATTGTTCTTGGTACTTGATAAAATATACTGTGTTTCCATACAAATATTCCTACCCCCTGTGCTCCTGTTAGACTGAGGTCTTGGTGCCAGTCTGGACCTAAAGCACTACCAAGATCTGCTGAACCTGATGGGAAAGAACATTAGTACATAGACTGACTACTGTGGATTCTAATGTTCTTGCCAAATCTTGAAAATTGAATAACCTACGCTTTAGTGTACCTGCTTTAGGTTTTGAGGCTCCTTCGGTGGTGTAGCGTGTTCTCTTGCAGGGCAGTGTTTTCTCAGGCTTTTCCACCTCCAGTGAGGGGATGAGAAATTGAGCAGCTCCAGCATCAAAGAATGTATTCCCTATGGCCTTGTCCTTTATTGCCCAGATCACCTCACAGCCTTCCACCTCATAGCTAAAGACCAAGAAACACAGTGTAGTAACAGATTCAACCACAAGAGGGCACAGGAGTGCCCGTTGGTGTGTTTCTGTGCTTGTATACTCCTGTTTTAAATTAGGAAGGGTGTCTTGATTAGCTGAGGATTTAATAAGAAGACTTCAAGACGGTCACATAATAAGGCATTGCCCCTGTTTACAAAAGCACGTTCCCATAATGGAGGCCACACAAACAGTTTACCATGCCAAAGGCTTGGTAAACTCTAATTACTTTCACAGTCTTCATGGTTCAGTGCAGACTGAACACCAGGTAGTCTGAAATGTTCTTGAAAAAATATTAGTACATAAATTCACTGCACATTATGTGCTGTGAGAAAAGAAGCACATGCTAACAATTCGGGCTTCGAACAGCATGGGCTCGACTCATTGCCTTTACCCAGCCGAACTAAATAACAACACATATCTCTCAGTCTGTGCTTTACTTGTGACATAACTGCTCATACTAAGTGGCTTATTTAAAAATTAATGCCTTTTTAGTACATTAAACGGCTGCACTTTGGCAGCAGAAAAGAGGCACATTCTAACAGATGTGGCTTCACTCAGCATGCTCTCGATTGGTTGTTTCTACCCAGCCAAACTAGATAACAACACACACCTTCTCTCAGTCTGTGCTTTGCTTTTCAATATAATTCTCTCTAATGAGTAGCGTTCACATTATTATGAACAAAACAAGACATAAAATATTAGCTTTACATGTGAACTCTCCGGTTATAATGAAATGGTCACTGCAAACGCAGATCTTTACATCCAAATCTGCTCTCAAGATGTTGCTGAACCTTTTAGCTGTCCTTTTTCTGGAAAGTTCTTCAGCATACTCGCCCTGGCTTTTAATAATTGTCGAGGCATGGAAAAAGCACTTATCTCTTTCACTTATTCTGGGCAGCACCACTGGGACCTAAAGCAGTGATATCAGTACAAATTAGACACCACTGTGATGGCAACTATCACTGAGGGTCCCTCTCAGGATGAAGTACACAGGTATTTAACATCTGTAAACCAAAAATTTCGAAGACACTGCATGAACTAGACAGTCTGTCTTTATATCAATCTGGTCATTTGCTTCAAGGTGAAGGGAGACGTAAAAGATTAAATTGACCCTTGTCAGGCTGCATCTTTCCAAAGGTAATCTGACCTTCAATTGTGAGTTTTGACTTTGAAGCGAGTAACCTGGCTCCTCACTCCCCCTTCCCAAGATATATAAGCATACTTATATGCTTGATATATGTGAGGGTAAGCATATAGAAAATATGGGCTGGAAAAGCCTTTTCTTTTCAGGCTGGTCAAGGGTGAAGGTCAAGGTGGGCCTCATCCGAAGGTCAAGGTCATAGTGACCTAATATTGGTATGCAACACTTCCCCTTCAATTTGTATAAATATACCTAGTTTGGTATATGTGAAGGTATAGGAGCATATAGGAATCATAGCCTGGACAATATTCTTCTTTTAAGTGGGGTCAAAGGTCAAGGTCACAGTCACCTAATGTTCATACATGACAAATTGCTTTTCCACCCTACACATAGGGAATCGAAAGTTACAGCCCAGACAGGAATGAGGACAGATTGATGACTTTGGGGCATCTGCATTATGCAGATATAAACACACCTACATCCTTTATGCAATAAGCACAGCCTAACACATATGTGGCCACAATGTTAGGCTGTGCTTACTAGTCTCTGTTCCAAAAATAAACATCAAATAAATTTGGCTTACTTTATTTAAGCAGTTTACAATTTCTGGAATATGAAAGTATTAACTTACACCAATTCCAAAGCAATTCCTCCATTTCCAATGACCATCATGCGCTTAGCTTCTGAAAGCTTCTTCTGAAAATCCTGTTTAAAAAAAGAAAAAAAGGTAAACATTACAGTGCATATACAGTATATTTGATCATGTGTATTATACTCGTACATTTTTTTTTTTTATCTTGACATTTATCTGGGATTATTTAAGAGGGATTGGAAGCCTACACTGGCATGGCCTGGCAGGCCCGTCAAGGTTACTCCAATCAGTCGTGACTCTTTAGCTCACGACATTTCAATGCTAATTTTATTCTACATTTTATGGCATTCGGCTGTGATTACTGGCAGGAAAAATAAACAATTGTACTCCTGAAATACCAGCATAAATTGAGTGAATGCTTCCGGCTGCTCAAAATCATGACTGAACGCAAATTTAAGAAGTGAGTGAGATTTTATCAAGGTCACCAATCCCTCTCTATATTAATCCCACATTCTGATTTTTAAAATATGTTTAAAATTTCGGCATCCTTTTTTTCATAAATAAAATAATCCATTTATTTGCAAACACAAATATTACAAAAAAACAGTCAACAAAGAAGTGGTGTAATGCTGAGAGGTTTTACATATTTATTAGTTTTGTTATGTTTCATTCATTCATCTTCTTCCGGGGTCAGAAGCCTAAGCAGTGAGGTCCAGATGTCCCTCTCCTCAGCCACTTCCTCCAGCTCTTCCGGGGGGATGCCAAAGCGTTCCCAGACCAGCCGAGAGATGTAGTGCCTCCAGCGTGTTCTGGATCAGCCCCGGGGTCTCTTCCCGGTTGGACATGCCCGAAACACCACACCAGGGAGGCGTTCGGGAGGCATTCTAATCAGAT
>JAOUQZ010000014.1:5116070-5126344 GCA_028564935.1 Neosilurus hyrtlii
TGCTGATGCTGGCTGGAGTTCTCATCTCGGAAGCCCCTCGCTCCTGCTGATGAAGATCCATATGGGCTTAGATCTGCCACTGTCGCCACAGGCTTGGTCATTGGGGATGTGTAGGGGGTTGTAGAAAAATTCTTAGATTTCTCCTTAAATTAATTTTAGTATGTAAACTGCTTTGTGACAATGTCAGTTGTAAAAAAAGTGCTATACAAACAAAACTGAATTGAATTAAATCATTGCACAGACATTTTGGAAAACAGGTGCTCATGCTAAAAACCACACCTTTCAAAATTATTCATAATAAATAATTTTACACAGTGGCACATCTTTTACTAGCATATTTATTTATCTCAGTACCCATACCCCAAGCAGAGGTGTAACACAACAAATTTCTCCAAAATGATCAATTCACACAGACACAATGGTGTTGCATTTATTATTTCTATATTTATCACGTTAACAAGCAACAACAAAGAACGCCATTTTTATCTGTCAAGGTGGATGCTGACACCTATCACAGCTGACATTGGGTAAGAGGCAGGAAACAACCTGAACAGGTTGGAAGCCCAATGCAGAGCTAACAAAAGGCACAAACAACCACTCACAGCAAACTTATAGTAACCAGTGCAACATATGTGCTTGTCTTTAGTCGATAGTAGTAAAACCTACTCAGGTACAGGGAGAAAATGTGAACTCCATGCAGACAAAGCCCTCAGCCAAGATTCAAACTTAAAACCTTCATGCTTTGAGGTGACCATGCTAAACACTGAGCCACAGCGCCACTGACATGACCTGTTGTCAACCAGTAGAAAAGGAGTTGTACCATATGAGAAAATTTTGGAGTGATGCATTGAGGTTAACTGCCAGTTATGGTCACCGGAATGCTTTGGCCGCCTTATGTGACTCTAGACTCTTAAATCTAAGCTAAGTAAGACTTGGGGAAAGCAGTGGCTCAGTGGTTAGTCCTGTTGTTTCACAGCCAGAAGGTTCAGGACTCAAAACAAGGCCAATGGTGACCCATTTCCTAAATCAGGCTGGTTATATTGAGATGTTTTTTATAGTGGGTTTACCTCAATGAATAAAAACAGAACAAGGACATGAATTGCTCCACAGTCCAAAGGACACTTGACTGATTTATTTTAACTATGGGAAGTTGAAGAGGAAGGGACAGGAGCTTTAACAGTACTGCAGAATTAGAACTATGGCATTACATCAAAAGCTGCACATAATTCTCAGCTTGTGCAAAAACAATCTTGTGGCTTTTTATACTAATCAAACAGTATATAAAACTAAAGTGTAGTCCGGCATTACAACACGTTTTTAATTGAGAATATATGCCATGGGTCAGTTTTAAAACTAAAATAGAAAATTAAACAAATTAGACATTTCAGAATGTCTCCTAAAATGGCACTTATCTAATCAGAAGCCAAAAAGGGCAGGTGCTGGGGCCTTTCTGTGCACGAGCCTGCCAATGATAATTGGGAGAATGCCACCATCTTAACATTAGCAGAAAATTAGCAGCCTTCAGACTCGTTCATTCACAATGTATTTTTGAATCAAATTTAAACATGCTTCTTATAAGAAATAAATTTGGCTAGAAAAGAAAAAAAAATCTAGGATTCTATAGCCACAAAAAGGCAGTCAAAAAAACACCTCTTGTTCCCTTCACTGGTGGCAATACATGACCATGGAGAGAACAAAAATAAGAAAGAATTAAAAATGGATTTTACTGTCTTGCAAAATGGCACTTATCATCAAATTCATTTATCATTTGATGAGTCCACATCAAGTTTTGTAAAAGTAAGTCAAGTTTTGTTAAAAAAATAAAAAATAATGAGTTTTTTCCCTTAGACCCTTTTCCAGGTACCTGCGCATGTCCCACTGATAGCTCCACTTTCTTCATTTTTGGTGTGACTTGCATAATAATCTGGAACACTCAAATTTTCATTCAATCAAATTTTGGAAAATATGGTACAAAAAATCCAAAAACTGCCAAATAATGTTGCGAATATGTATTTGCAATAGTAAATAAATAAATAAATTGAGTAACAATCAGCAAAAACATGTTTCAGACAAAGCAAACTCATATTTTCATAATCATTTGGAACACACAGTAGTGACAGATACCACAGTACACATTCAGAGGTTTTGTGGAATCCATGCTTTGTTTTAATTCCAACATGCAACAATTCTATTTCTTTTTCTATTTCAGAATAATTCATTTACTTCTGGCTGCACAGTGGTGGAGTGGGTAGCATGTTCACCTCACAGCAATAAGGTGCTTGGTTCACTTCCTGGCCTCTGGACTTTTCTGTTTTCTTCAGTTTTCATGGTCTCCCTGTGCTTGCGTGGGTTTCCTCTGTGTACTCCGTTTTCCTCCCACATTTCAAAAACATACATGGTAGGTTTCTTGGTGGCTCCAAATTCCACCTAGGAGTTAGAGTGATTGTGAATGGTTGTATGTGCATTGGCCCTGCAGTGGCCTGTCAAGCTGTTCAGAGTGTACCCTGCCTTTGCCCAGAGTTGGCTGAGATGGGCACCAGCCTCCCAGCGACCCTAATTAGGATTAAGCAGCTTAGGAAATGAATGCATGAATACCTCTAGACCTGTTATGCAATATATATATATATATATATATATATAAAATGTGTAATGTCATATATATAAAACTGATAATACTGATGAACAGGCACAATAACTTATACATAAGAGTAGAGTAGGTGTGCATGCAGTGTATATATGCGCAGAAGAATAAGAACCATGAACAATAAATTACTGCAGGCTGTGCCAGCCTGTATAATGTTGTTACTCTCAGATGCTGTGTATACACATAAAGCCACCAGATGGTGACATAGTCTGACTTATCACGTGGTTCTGGTACATTTTCATACATATTCAATGGCTGGTTATGTATGTATCCCTGGAAAAAAAATGTATTGTTCGGAAACCATATGTTTTCCCCCCTTTGGGACATATAAAGCTAATGAATCTTTAGTCATGTACATCAGTGTGAATGATGCATGGTAAAGACATGAAGGATGCGTTACAGATGCACCCTCAGTGACACGAAAAGAGGGGATTAGGTGCTGTTTTCCTGATCCTGCATTGATTCCTGTATTGATCTATGGCTATTGATCAAACCCCGGACAACTTTTTTTTTTTTATTTCCACAAACCAACAATAAATCACCATTCCATGATTAAAGAACTGACTTCCAAGTGCGCTTTTTAAAATATGGCACGAGCTTTCAGACATCTGTTGTGTAGACTGGTGTCCAATGCCGGTGATGACGAAAGCAGACGACGCCTTACTTTGTGATGACCCCCCCTCCTCCTCCTCCTCCTCCTCCCCTCACTCCCCTCCCGCATCTCTTAACCATCCGCACGCGCGACTTTAGACCAGCAGGATGTTTACGATGATAATGATGCTGATGCTGCGTGAAGCAAAGATCTGAGCTTGACAAGAAAAGGCAGCGTGTGGAAAAACAACCAGTTCTTTACAAATAATAATAATAATAATAGTAATAATAATACTTCTGGGAATATATATTTATATGTATGTATATATGTATTAAAAAAGACCCATCAGATTCGGGATATAGACTTTTCCATACCTAAACCGTTCATCCGCTTTGCAACTCTTTAAAACATTTGTTTCTCCTACTTATGTCCCGTAAATCCTCCGAGCATGACTACACCCTCCGCAGCATGACCAACCTGATGGGCGAGAGGAGGAAGAAAACAGGAGGAGGCGGCGATGGCAGCGGAGAACGGACTCTCATCACCGTTCCGTCCAACACGAGCCTCACGAGCCTGGCCGCCTCCGCCTCCTCGCGCGCCTCCTCCGACGCCGCGTGCGCTGCCTCCACCGGGGACTTGGAGCGCGCCGCACGGAAGAACTTCCAGTGTGATGGCGCGCCTGCCTTCGTGCGCGTGCTGGCGCTGCTCGCTGCACTCGGCGGCTTCCTGTCCGGGTATGACGCCGGTGTGGTCTCCGGAGCCATGCTGCTCCTCAAGCGGGAGCAGAACATCACGCTTCCGTGGCACGAGCTGCTCGTGTCGGGCACCGTCGCCGCCGCGGCTCTCTCCGCTCTCGCGGGCGCGTTTCTCAACGACGTGTTCGGCAGGAGAGCGTGTGTGCTGCTCGCCAGCTTCGCCTTCTTCATCGGAGGGATCGTGATGGGTTCTGCACCGAATAAGGAGGCAGTGCTGATCGGCCGGCTGTTGGTGGGAATCGGGATCGGTAAGTGTTTGATTGGTGGTCTGTGAGGTGGGAAACAAGTCGTGGTTCGTGGATAATGTGTACCAAGCAAGAGAAAACCATCGATCTTGTTTTTATTTACATGCACCATAGAACATACAGAAAAACTTCCCTTGCTTATTGTCTCCACGCTCACATACTGAAGATGGAACCAACCCAAGCGCATGTTCTCATAGTGGACTTGAGATTCGGAATAAGTTGTTATGAGAAGTGTTAAACAGGCTTGCATTTTTATAGAAACACAGTAACACACTACAGGTCCAGAACTGTGGCTTAGAAAAGAAACACACCCATGAGAACACCCTCCAGATATTGCTTCAGAAATCCCTGACAGCACCTGAAGCCCAGTTTGAGAACCAGTGCCATAAGTGGTGTTGGTGGTACAAATAATCCTCCTTTTTTCTTACTCAAATAATAACCATAATTAACAAATCTGCTTTCCAAAGCTACACATTTCACCTATAGATCTCCTACGGTAAATAAACAAGAGACTGCTGAGGCTCGCCTTCTTAGAAGATGGTAGATATTAAAGTATTGAAAATCACAGATCAGAAAACATTAAAACCTCATGACCATAGGCAGCCCATATGGAACAAGCTGCAATGAACTGTGTGTTCGGATCCCTTTCTAATCAGCGTAAACACTTTCAGCAGTTTGTGCTACAGTAGCTTTTCTGTGAGATCAGAGCAGACGTATTAGACTTCTCTCTCTACACGCATCAGTGAGACTTGGGCATCCATGACATTCCTGATCACTGGTTGTTTTTCCTTGGACCACATTGGTAAGGTAATTGATTGATATACCAGGAACACCCTGCAAGACCTGCCGTTTTAGAGATAGAGGATAATAGACCTACTCCTTTAGCCAAAACCACATGGCCCTTGTCAAAGTCAGTCAGGTCCTAACGCTTGCTCATTTGTCTTGCTCTGAACACATCGGCTTTAAAAACTGACCTTTCATTTTCTGCCTAATACAGCCCACTCCCTGGCAGTGGCCACTGTAATGAAATAATTAACAATTATTTGCAGAAGGATTAGTGAAGGCTAGCAAATAGGACAAATAGGACTATTCAATTCATTCATACATCCATCAAGCCTAGTGCTAATAATTGTTTAGGTTTATACTATATGGGAACTAAAATAAAATATATTTTTTAAATTTTTTAATTTTTATAAAATCATGACACAGGTGAACTCCACGCACATGTGCGAGCAGGTAAATATGGCCTGTGACAGGTTTTCTGTAAACAATTTTCATAGTTAACATAAAGACTTAAACATATTTATTTTCAAATTATATTTACATATTTCAACCATGACAGAGGCAGATCAGGAGAGCTCTGAGCGTTCTGAACCTAGCCAAGCATTCATTCATTCATTCATTCATTCATTCATTTCTGAACCGCTTTTCCTAATTAGGGTTGCGGGGAGGCTGGCGCCCATCATAGCTGACTCTGGACGTGGGCGGGGTACACCGTGTGGGGCGGGGGACAGCTCGCCAGGCCATTGCAGGGCCATCAGTCACACAACCATTCACACTCACACTCACACCTAGGGGCGATTTGGAACAGCCAATTATCCTACTGTGCATGTTTTTGGACTGTGCGAGGAAACCAGAGTACCTGGAGGAAACCCACGCAAGCACAGGGAGAACAAGCAAACTCCACACAGAAATGCCTGAGCTGGGAATCGAACCCAGGACCGTCTTGCTGTAAAGCGGACGTGCTAACCACTGCGCCACTGTGCCGCCCCCCTAGCCAAGTATTGTATAGCTAACATTTTGAGCAAATGCTCATTTCAGTTTAGCACAGATTACAATGTCAGTTTCAGTATATACTACATGGAAACACAAGACAATTAAACTAAAACTAGATTTTTGTAGGGTTTATTTTTCTTTTTGAAAGCCTTTCAAGGATGATGCCACCTGCTGCAAGTGACTAACAAAGTCAAGACAAAGTGTCTGTTGTTTTGATTTAAGCATTGTAAGCTTGGAATATTGGTTTTCCAATCACCTGAGAGTGGATAAGTAATAGCACAGTTGCCATATAGTACATATGAAACAATGTTATTCATTTTATCTGTCAGTGGTTGTGATGTTTTTATTACTATGGCTAATTAGAGTAGGTGTGTATGGGAAGTCAATAACTGATGATTAGCTAATAAATACATGCTGCATTTCTGGAGTAGTTGGGACTGTGAAAGAGTGATTCCCAGCCCATCTTTGCTTGCAGAGACAGTGTCTGGTGGATATTAGTTTTGTTTAATTCACCTACTACCAATTACTTAAGACTGTTACGTGGATGTACTGTAAACTATAATATTTTAACTCTGACCAACTATGTTTATATTTATAAAATACACCTAAGTTGGTCAGTCACAATGTTGAAATTCTGTCATCAGTAAAATAAAGGTTCACATGAATAAACAAGGGTGGCATAATGGTTAGAATGTCCACCTCACAGCTAGAAGGCCTGGGTTCCATTCCTGGGATCAGGTGTTTCTGTGTGAAGTTTGCATGTTTGCATGGGTTTCCTCCGGGTACTCCAGTTTCCTCCCACAGTCCAAAAACATGCACAGTAGTCTAATTGGTATTTATATGAAAACACTGCTCTAAAAGTTTGAAATGCACATTTATCATTCAAGATCTTGTGTCTTCTGCTGGTTTATTACTTTGGCTAATTAGTATCAAGCATGGTATGACAGACATTGACAGTATGTCCTTAAGCGACTTTTCCATTAGAAACCAAGCCAATTTTTAAATCCTCTAATGAGGCACAATTTATGTCAAGACCTAGTGTTATGAACCATGGCTAGGAGCCTGGAAGATTCATTCATTCATTCATTTTCTGAACCGCTCAATCCTAATTAGGGTAGCGGGTAGGCTGGTACCCATGTCAGCTGACTCTATGTGAGGGGAGAGTACACACTGGACAGCTAGCCTGGAAGATAGTAGAGATAAACTCATTTTGGTGCTCTCATGAATAATGGTAGATGCAATTGAGAGTGAAGCATTTATTGAGTATAGGATTAAGTTCACAGTTTGCTGTGGATCATCTTCTACAGATGCAGTCATGTCTGACCTTTTAACACCTTCCACTGAAGTAACATGGAGGATGTCAGATTGATTACGTGACTTTCTTGGCAACGCATCAGCCATTTTGTTTTGGGCGCAAACATGCTGCACTGCGAGAATAGTCAGGAACCATCCTATCGTGATACTGGTATGATATTTTTGACTCATGCAGTCTTAAAAAAAAATAAAAAATACAAACTTACTGAGACCATGCACTTGTGGCCCGTGGTGAAAAGCAGTGCCCCCCTCCCTTTTTAAGATGACGGCCAGGTTGCCACGTAACTGTGACGTCACAGCGACTTGATGATTTGGATTTTATGGCTCTGGTAAACTGTCAATGTACTCATAGGACATCTTGGATTCTCAGTTGTGATATACGACTGCAAAATCTCAAAGCTGGCTGAAATGACTAAAACTTTTGTTTACACCCTAAACAATATGGCATCGGTTTATTTACTCTCTTCACAAGATTCATGACATCACGCCTCTATACTCCATTCTGTTCTAACAAAATCAAAGCAAGTTTGTATGCAATGGAAAATGATTCATATTTTTATTATATATACGAACATGGCAGTAATATGGTATAATGAGTTGTCCTTTTCAAGCTGAGTGACCCACTGTGCGCTGACAGCTAATCATCACCTTGATATCTATGTCTAATTAGCCAGATATTTGTGAAGCTATCCTCACTAATTATTTTACCCACATATTCCGCCAGTCTGTCTTAATCAACATATTGGCACTCATTAACAACTTGCTTAGTATTTCCTATTACCAAAAGGTCAAATCTGTCTGTTTGTCAAGTAAATAAATGTCATACCTTCCTGTTGACAACGCTGGCTTTTAATTTCAGCAGTTTAGCCCAATTATTCCTGAGTTGCCCTTTGTACCACCACACTGGTGAAACTGTTCATGGTGATCCAGAGCCATTTTAACCGTGAGAATAGATGACCTTTAGCCATCGTCATCATTCAGCATGAAGAGTTCAACAAAAAGAATTGAGTGTTACTTTGTTCTCTACTGTAGTGCTTTGGAGATAGAGGTTGGTCTCTAGAGAGCTTATTTCATACCCAGGTCCGGTTCTGAAAGTACATATGTGACCCAGTCTGGCAAAATGAGTCACAGTGACCAAAAATTCAAAATTGAGTTAGGCTTACCATTTAAAAGCTTAGAGTCTCTTCTTTTAAATGGTATGGCTAATTCAATTTTAAATTTTTGGTCACTGTGACTCATTTTGCCAGACTGGGTCACATATAATAGTTCTGCTCCAGCGACAATTAACTCTAAGAAATGCTGCTGTTAAAAGACCCCTATAACCACAGAACGATTTTTGGAGTACACAGTATACACTACACAGAAGAAAATTAGATTTCTTCTAGGTCTTCTTTGGCAGACGAAGAGAAGAGGTTAAGCCCTCTGTCTTCTTGTGTCTGCAGGGAGCAGTCATTAAAAGGATTTTTGACCTCTACTATTAAGTCAAAACAGCTCTTCTGAACTTACAGTAATCCCAGGCTAATATTTTTTTACCATTATATTTAAAACAAGTCATTATACTTAAGACCAGTTTCTTACTGCAAAGGTTTACTTTACTGTCACTAATAATGAGGGGCAGACCCATTGTTTTGCTCCCTACCTACTCCTTATATTTTACTCTTACTTCCATACATGTGACAATGCAGTAGATTAGAGCTTTGCCATAGAAGGTGAAATCACTTATAAGTTTTAATGCACAAAAGACCTTTTCTGTATGTATATAGATCTTTTTCACATTAGAACATACTACGTTGTCTGCACAAACTCTTGCCCAACTCTTTTGTACTCACCATCAACTTCAGTAGGACCACGTCTATGCCTGCACATGCATACAATTATGTAATCAGCCAGTCATGGTTAGCAGTGCAATGCAAAAAAGAATCATACAGACTGAGGCCAAGAGCTTCAGTTAATACATCAAACATCAGAATAAAGAAGACTTGTGCTCACTGCCATGTTGATCATGACATGGTTGTTTGTGTTAGATGGGCTAGTCTGAGCATTTCAGAATCTGCTGATCTCCTGGGATTTTCACATTAAGTAGTCTCTGGAGTTTACGCAAAATGGTGCGGTCTGTCCTCCATATCAAACATGATGTATATAACAGTGCCGGCTTTTATGGAGGAGTAGATGTTTCTGATTGGAGTACATGCTTTATGAAAGTGTAATGAAACATCGATAATGTACTCGACGCAGAGTATTGATTAGCCTTATGTGAGCAGAGAGCGAGAGGTTCCCATGGCAACAGGTGCGTTGTCGACTGAGCAACGGGAGCTTCAGGAAGCAGTGAGCAGCAGCTATTAATAGACTTTACAGCAAGCGATGATGCTGTGGCCCTTGTCATACGAATCTGCAAACACATGTTTGTTCTCCCATGTAAATATCATGTAGACATTTTTACTGCCCTCTGATTACATCTTTATCCCCCGCTATGGGAAGCAAAAGGATGTGTGTTTTTGTTTTCTTTGTGTGCTTCTTCTGTGCTGTAATTGCCTCAGGATGAGCATGATTGGCTCTATCAAGAGCTGTCTGACTGACAGCAGGGTTGCAACAATAAGTATTGATACATTGTAGATTGCCTGGTCTGCTTTACAACCACACCCCCGAAAAAGGGGATTTCCCATTTTAATTTAAATTGCCGAAAAATGCCGCCAAACCTAATCTGGATTATATGTGGATGAAACTTGGTACGCCATCATATTACCAGTCCCAAAACATTACAACCATGTCTATTATGTGGACCATTCCTAAGCATCATACTAAGAAAAGTGGTCAAGATGGATATTTTTATAAATACTTCATAAGTGAATTATGTAATATTTTACTGTCAAATCAAATCAAATTCAAATTTATTGTCACATACAAATTATACACAGTACAATATGCAGTGAAATGCTTAGTACGACTGT
>JAOUQZ010000014.1:5126444-5156572 GCA_028564935.1 Neosilurus hyrtlii
GTACAGACAGCAAAGTGTCTGTAAAGTAAAGTCCGTAAGTGGCAAAGTGTCTCTGTGCAACAAAGTGTCTCTGTGCAGCAAAGTGTCTCTGTGCAACAAACAACTGTCTTGCATCTTATGAAAAATTTTAAGAAAATAGTTTTTAATATAATATAGAATATTCACAAATATAACATAATTCATCTCTATATAGTAGGCCTACAAAGAAATTTGGGAATATGGAATGTAAGTTTCCAAATACAAGATTATAGAATAGAACACAAAAATTGTCTATGTAATAGGCCATTCAGATTACAAATATAATACATGTACATAATTACTGTTTATATGCATAAACTTACATTTATTTTTCATTTATTTTACCCTAAAGTCTTATTTTGTGCGTACAAGATTCAGTCACGCAATGTCTATTTTTAGCTACAAAGCTCTGATGCCTTAAACACTGTAACTACATTCCGCTGAAAACAAACCATTCCTAGAAAAATGGATTCTTGTTGAATTGATACCAAGCAATCATTTTTGGACAAATTAAATGAATAAATAAAATAGGGAAATAAATGTCATTGTAATTTTTTTATTTTATTTTTTTTTTTTTGCTGTAGATTCAAAACCAGCTTTCTTAACAACCATTTTGCACAAAGAAACAACTTGTGTCATCAGAAATAATTAATTCTACTGTTTATTTCAGTATGTGGTACACTGTGAAGTTATAGAGAATTCTATTCAAATGAGAATCAGGAGGGTGGAAATGGATAAAGACATGTAGACATTCGATCTGTCTTCATAACTTGATTACACTGTATATATTCATACTCTTGTATGTAACCTTACGTATAAATCAGTTTTAAGGTGCAACAGCTATTTTCTTCCTAATGATATACTGATTGTAGAATGTGACATAGATTGCCACTGGAAGCTGTGCTTTGTATCATAAATGTTGTCTGGCCCATTCTCATTTCTTTAACCAAAAAGCATGTCTCAAAAGTAACCACTTTAATAAGAGCCAAAATTACACTCTTCCACTCTTTCATTTAGTGATAAATCACATTTATATTCAACCTGGGTCTTGCACTGTGTCCTCATAGTTTTTTTGTTGCTTTTAAATAAAGTCATTACCTCAAAATCGCCTGAGATTTGGAAGGTAGTTATTTTAGGTCACATATAAGCTCTAGTTTTCTGTTCATGTGTAATTTCGATTAATGAAAAACCTGTGAGAAATCGGTTGCAAAGATTAAACAGCATTTTATAATATATAAATTTAATATGTGTACTTGTAGGTGGTACTATGGCGTTTTGATTAGTATGTCCGCCTAACAGCGGGATGGTTCTGGGTTCGAGTCCTGGTCTCTGCAAGATTGCTTCTACCCATGTTCTACCCATGCTTGTGTGAGTTTACTCTGGGTACTCTGGTTTCCTCCCACAGTCCAAAGACATGCAAATTAAGCTTATTGGCTCTTTTAAATTGCCCCTAGGTGTGGAAGTGAGTATGAATGGCTGTGTGTGTGTGTGTGTGTGTGTGTGTCCTGTGATGGACTGGCAAACTGTTCAGGGTGTACCCCACCATAGGTTCCAGCATCCCAGCCACCCTGGTAGGATAAAGCAGTTCGGAAAATCAGTGAGATTTATGTGTACTTGTCTGTGAGCAGCATTTGAGTATAGATTCTGTAGGTCTTGTGAACCTTACTGGAGTTACAGGATTCTTCCAAACAGTATTGGCAAGCGATGTTAACACATTAAGCCAAAGTCTCCCATTATCCGTCAATAAGCGCTCTCTCTCTCTCTCTCTCTCTCTCTCTCTCTCTCTCTCTCTCTCTCTCTCTCTCTCTCTCTCTAGTCTCAGCCCTAGCTATGTCATTGGTTTGTTACCCAACTATGTCAAACTGTTCTGTTTGATTAGTTTGTTTATGTATACCCTGCCCCTTGAATAGAAGTGCAGCAATCATATAATTACAACCAATATTACACACCACAGTAATTAATTTGATCAATGCTCTTTGTCTTGGTCTTGGGGCATCCAATTCCCAAAAATAAGCCCATTGATTATTAACTTATAAAGGACTGGGTAATATGCAGTACTCCTGGTAATGAGAAACATAGAATTTATACACTGGGTGATTATAGAGTGGGGGAAACAGGAAGGGGAAATTGTTTGGTAATTAAAAGGTTATTATGGAGAGGAAAACTGATTACTGATTGGCAGATATGTGGGGTTTCTGCTTAGATTTAAGGGAAAACAACACCCGGTGTTTGATGCATTTGTGTTATCTCTTGTTGAATTATCATTATCTACTTTGTCACACTTTGGATGCCATAGTTAATACACAGATGTTTTAAAGCTACCGTATGCCATTTAAGTTTTATTAAATAATTAACGAATATACTGCTCAAGGGCAGCATGATCAGTGTAGTGGTTAGCATTTCCACCTCATAGGAAAAAGGTCCTGGGTTTGAGTCCCATACCCGTTGAGGGCATTTCTGTACGGCGTTTGCATGTTCTCCTGGTGTTTGCATGGGTTTCCTCTGGGTGTTCCAGTTTCTTCCCACAGTCCAAAGACATGAACATTGAGCTAATCTGATATTCTTGATTGCCCCTAGGTGTGGTTGTGTGTATGTGTCACCCTGTTATGGTCTGGTGAGCTGTTCAGGGTGGACCTCGCCTACACCCAGCGTCAGCTGGGATGAGCTCCAGCCTTTCTACAACCCTAAAATCGGAAAATGAAATGAAACTTAAGGGTGATTGTTTGTAAAACCTGCTGCTTGTTTTGAGAATTTTCACATAAAATTCTAGGAGGGATACAAGAATCAACACAACTTTTTTAGTATATCAGAAATATTAGTCTTGTTTTTACTGGCATTCTGATTCATGTGCCTATATCTGTTATATTTTCCATTAATTTCCATCATCTTGCCCATGCAGGGATCGGCTCCATGACTGTTCCTGTATATATTGCTGAGTCTTCACCACCACAAATGAGAGGGCAACTGGTCACCATCAACACACTCTTCATCACAGCAGGCCAGTTTGTTGCCAGCCTCATTGACGGAGCATTCAGCTACATACAACATGGAGGATGGAGGTTTGGGTTTCACATAAATTCATGATATTCATATTTTCTGGTTTTGTACTGTATCCATACACTCATGCCAAGGCTGTTCAAGTGGGCTAAATATGTTGCATTTATATTGCATGATGTGAATGGATAATAGGAGTCATTTCTAGTTCACTAAAATCTATTGTGCTCTTTATGCCTTCTGACTCACTGTTTGTGACTCTTTCTCACATACACATCCTCTGTTTGTTACTGTCTCTCTCATGTGATTTATTATAGTTTTTCAATTGAATCTACTGTAATATGTGGGAGTGAATGTGAGTTATGAATCAAAAGAGACTGAGATTTACTCTCATCTGCTTGTGGTCCGAGCCTGGCACTCGGCTGGCTTTCCTGATAACGAAAATGAAGCTGTCATGGTTGGTGGTGAATGGATGAGTCATGCAATATGAAATCTTTTTTCAGCATTGGTTTGCAGGATTTACAATATGACCACACTCAAGAGTTTTGCAGGAGTGAAAAGGGTGCTACTACATACTTTTCTTTGATTTGCGGCATATAAGAAAAAAACCCATGTCGGCAGAAATAGTATGTTACATAATAAAGGATATTCTGTCTAATGTGTATGAGGTTCAGAAATTATTGTGAGTGCAATTTAGGATTGCGTACTTTCATTCATTTGTCACACAGCTTTTATGCAATGTGAGGCAGAATACAATGTCAGTACTGAGCAGCTGGCATACCAGAGTTGCAGGCCTATATTCAGACAGCCCATTGGTCCGACAGTTACAGCCCATTGGTCCGACAGCCATAACCCAGCTCTGACCCAACTGAACTGAGTAGGGTGGCCAACTGACTTAAGCAAGGTGCCTTTTTATGAGAAGGAATGTCAGACCAATGGGCTGTTGAACCATAGAGTTGTACCTGTATAACCACTAGTCCTGGTCCATTATGAACAACAATCCAGGCTCTAGCATTTCTCCATAATCCCTTTTAATGAAAATACAGCACTGCTAGATACTCATGAGGTAAGTTGCATGATTAAAAGGATGATTATGTAGTTAATGTTGACATTTTTCTCAGGAATACGTTTAGTCCAGCCTTGTTTTCTGAAATCAGCCAGGAGTGCTATGGGCTGTTTGGTTAACTGAATCTTTCTTTGTTGAATAAAGTAGTACTTATAAAATAAACAACAATCACCTATCACTGCACTGACAGCATTTATTCAAATTACAGTGTATCTGCCTTCTCAATCAACTGCAATTTAATGATGCCAAGGATTCAAATACAGCAAAACAGTAAAATTGTACGATAAAGTGTGTATTAAAGAAGGAAGTAGGAAAATTATTAAAATTATTTATGAAATGATCTGAAGAATTGTGTTTTTTCTTATTAGCACGGTGAAATAGCGTTGTTGGGTCCTGGATCAACATCTTTACCCATCAAATGCTTATGTGTGATTTGTATTTAGCATTAATAGTATGGGGCATTACTACCAGAGTACCAAAGTAAAGGAATCTTTATAACGTACTGGAAACTGGAACAGGGATTTTTCCATTGGCCCCTAATCTACTACAAAAGGAATTTTTGTTGTTTTGGAGTATGCCACATGCAGGGGTATACAATATGAATAAGTTTTCATATTATGACAGTAAATTATATATCCTGAAAACAATACAGATTACAATATAGCACATTTTCTCTAAACTCAAACACCTATTTTAATTAAAATTAAGGAATGATAAAAAAAAGAAACTAATCAAGATGGTTCAAATGAAAAACATTCTAATATCAATTCTTGGTCATTTACAGCTGTCTCTTTCTGCTTGTACAGATATATGCTGGGTCTCTCAACCTTGCCTGCTCTGGTGCAGTTCCTCGGATTCCTTTTTTTGCCTGAGAGTCCTCGCTGGCTTATACAGAAGGGTCTAACCCAGAAGGCTCGCCGTGTGCTCAGCCAGATCCGAGGCAATCAAAACATTGATGAAGAGTATGACAGCATTAAGAGCAGCATTGAGGAAGAGGAAAAAGACAGTGCAGGAGGTGAGTAATACAAAAGGCACACTTTATTTATTTATTTAAATGTTTATTTGTTTATTTATTAATTTTTACCTAATTGAAGATGTAAGTGCTGGCTTTGGTATTTTTTATTAGTATAACCAGTGGAAAGATGGCACTGGTACATGTTTTGAATCTATGTAATTTGGTTTCAATTAATCAAATTGAAGCATTTTCCAGTTAATCACAAAATACCTATCCTTGGTCTTGAAAATGGGGTAGGTCCTGCCTTACAACATACTTTATAGACAGTATCTTGTTACTTTGGGAAAACCTTTTATCAGAAATAATTTGTGACATATGGAGCTCCACAATGTTTAATTTTTAATTTGTCTTTCCTCATGCTAGTGTGTATGCTAAATGTAGAAAATGTAATCAGGAAATATTATAATGATACAGTCAACCCCCGGTTATTCGCGGTTCAGAGTTTGTGGCTTTGCATATTCGCAGAAATTTTTCTTTTTTTTTTTCATGGAAAACTTCACATATTTGCTGAAATTTCTTTTAAACATCAAACATTTTTGTGGCAAGCTTACAGACTTGCTGAATGCATTTTCTATCATAATACCCACAATGCACAGATCTCAAATCTCTCTCACAGAAATGCTCCTTAAGACGCTGTATCACAACCCATTTACAGTACCGTGTGTTCCTGTGTAGTGTTGTGAGCATTTTATTTGTGCTTTATGATGTCTATTTTGTTACATTCTGCCCTTGTGATGCCTGCTAAAGGCAGGCTTCTTCTAAGGCTTTTGGCAAGGAGCCTAAGCACCAGAAGAAGGTTATGATGCTTTAGGAGAAGGTGGCATTGTTTGATATGCTTAAGGAAGTAAGAGGCTACGCATCAGTAGCACGCCATTATGGCGTCAATGAGAGTACCGTTTGCTACATAAAGAAGAAGGAGGAGGAAATAAGGAAGACCGCAGCAGCGCCTACACTGTTTGGGACAAGAGAATCATGAGGATGGAGTCGGCCTTGTTGTCGTGGATTATGGATTGCCGTAAAAAGAGCATTCCCCTGGATGATAACATCACCATGTGAATGTGAAGGAACTATACAAGAGGTTTTCGTGACCTGAAGGCAAAGAGGTAGAAGAGGACAGCCCTGTTAAAGAGAAAAAAGCAGAAACATCGTATAACCCTGAAGGTTTTCAGGCCAGCAAGGGTTGGTTTGACAGTTTTCACAAACGGTTTCAGCTGAACACTAGTGTGTATCATATAGAAGCTGCATCCGCAGACACGGAAGCTGCCGTGAAACACCCAGAAGAATTCAAGAAAATAATCAAGGAGAATGGTTACTGTCCAGCAAGTGTTTAATATGGACGAGACATACTTGTTTTGAAAAAAAAAATGCCTTCAAGGACAGACTTGATGAAGGATGAAGCCAAGGCCCCTGGCTTCAAGGCCCGGGAATGCTGCTGGCTTTAAGGCCCCTGGCTTCATGTGCAGGAATGCTGCTGGCTTCAGGCATCATTTACAAGTCTGCCAGCCCTAGGGCTCTTAAAAACTTGAATAAAACTTGCTGCCTGCCTTCAGGATGCACAGCGCCAATGCCTAGATCCCCAAAGTCTTTACCTCGAACTGGTATCAGTGCTTCATCCCCCAAGTGAAAGAATACCTCAGCAAATTGGGCTTGGAGTTTAAGGTTATTTTAGTTATGGACAATGCTGTTGGCCACCCTGTCAGGACCGAGTTCCTCCCTGCCAATAACACCTCTCTCATCCAACCTTTAGACCTGGGCGTAATCCGGGCGTTCAATGCCTTGTACGCCTGAAACTTCCTCCAGAACCTTGTGAAGGCCATGGACCATAACACTGAATTTTCCTTAAAAAAATATTTAAAAAATTTATTAAAACTTATGGAAAAATGTTAATATTTTAATCATTTAAATATTTATTAAATCTTATTGACGAAATTACAATCATCAACAAAGGAGAAGAAGAAGGAGACCCTTAATGCGTGCTGGAAGAAGCTGTGGCCAGATTGTGTTCACGTTTACAAGGGCTTCTCTCCTGAAGAAATTCAACACTTAGCCATTAATAAAGCAGTGACAGTGGCGAAGATCCTTTCAGGTGAGGGCTTCAATGACATCATAGAGGATGAAGTTGGCTGGCTCATCAATGCACACTCTAATCCCTGATGGACCAGGATTTGGAAGAGCTAACAAAGTCTGCCAGCAAAGAGGAAACGGCAGGTTCAGAGGATGAGGAGGAGGATAAGGGCCTGTCTTTGGAATGACTGTCACAGAAGATGCAGGAAAAAAAGGATCCGTACGTGCAATGCTATATCAAATTCTGCAATGCTATTGATGTATACATAGAACCAACAAGATCCTCTTCACCACCATGAAGAAACAATGACAGCAGCTACCAATTACCATGTTCCTCCAACCCATCAACAAAAACCCTCTGAAGCCTCATGAAGAGCATCAAAACAATCATTATCATTTATCTGACTGCACAGCATAATTCATCATCATATATCAACATTCATCACTGGTGAGTAAATGCATAGATTTTACCCATTATCTTTAACTTTAAAGAAAACTGCAAGGTTTTAATGCTCCTAGAAAATGGCCATATTACAGTACTGTCCAATATAGGGGTACAGTAACTTGATTATTTTTCACCTTGTGTGTATAAATCTTACGTGTTCAGAACACTGTGTACATTGCTTGTTGTAAGTCATATATTTTTGAGGGTAATGTTGTAAGATGAATTTTAAAATTTTATTGAAGTGTTGTAGAATGATAGTTTAAAGCATATTTAGCATTTAAACTATAAAAATAGGCAGTTGTAGGCATTTTTAGAAGCAGTGTTAAGTATTCACGTATTTGTATTTTTCACGGGGGTGTTGGTCCCTAACCCGCGCAAATACCGTGGGTTGACTGTACACAACTACATTTTTATTTCACTAGAATGTCTATGACCCTTTTCATTGTTGTCCTAATCATTGTTACTGCTGCTGCTATTGTTGTAATGATGATGATAATGATGATGTTGATGATGATCAATCCTGTTATTGAAAACATATTTTTCTCTGTGAGCTCAGACATTAGTTGGTAATCATAATCAGTTGAGTTCAGAAAAGCCACTTATGTCTGAGAGATTTATTTCCTAAGCAGAAGTGTTCTGAGCTTTGAACAAAGCCGGTTTTACGGTCACATAGAAGGTCAAGAGGAGCTGCGAAAATTGGATGGGCTCTGTGAGTCATTAGGCCTGACACAGAACTCTATAACCACAGTGATCCTCTGGAGGACCTGCTCTGGATTACCTTTTGTCCTCGTTGCTATTGTAAAGTCTTCATGTGCTGCTAGAAAGTTTGATGGCAATGTTTTTTTAAACAATTTATTAATAGTTTGAGTGCTAGCTGGCAGGCATCGATACCATCATGTAATGTTATGTTAAGCTCTCACCAATACAAAATGTAATAACAGTATATGGTAAATTAAGTATCAATAGAATCACTCGTTTCTGAAGGATTCTCAGAACAAGTTCAACAAACAGGGTGCCTTTTATATGTAATCACCACCTTAAATTTTTTACAGGAAAATTGTATAGGTTTTTGATTGTTTGTTTGTTTTAATTATAGCATAAAGGTTAGGTCATATTGATTTTATAAATATTTGTTGCATATCCTGATATTTTGACAATACTCCTTGGAAAAGTTGTTCAACTCAGATTAGATGTAGATTGTAGACAAACTGGTTTTACTCCAGATTCTTCATTGGATTAAGATCTGGGATTTGACTTACATTTTTATGATCTTTGTTTTGTGGCTTTTGCTGATAATAACAGGTTTTCAGTTGGCCCTATATTTGGCTTCATCCATTTTGTCCTGAACCTTGACAAGTATCCCAGTCCCTGCTGATGTCGTGCATTCCCACATAATTCTAACACTGCCAGTGCTTCACTGTGAGGATGGTTTTCTCAGGGTGCTGAGTACTACGGGAGTTCTTCCAAAGAACTTTGTGCCAAGTCCAAAATGTTCATTGGTTTTACCAAACCATGTTTTATATCATGAATTGCTAACACACCTCCAAAAACAAAGTTGTAGGGCTTTTTTTCTTCTTGCCAATCCTCTGTAATGCCTAGTTTTGTGGGAATTTTGGAGTGTTGTTTCCCTCTCTGAGCTTAGGATCTGTCCAGCTCCTTCAGAGTTACCCTAGACTGCTTCCTTGCTTCACTGACTATTATCCTCATTACTTTAATTTTTTGTGGAAGGCCTATTCTTCAAATTTTTTATTTAATCCTGATCTGTGGGATGCCCTTTTTTTTAATATAGCCAAGTCCTAATTAATATGTTTGTAGAGCTTTGGATTTACTTTGCTAGCTCTTTTGTATTAATAGTTTTTTTTTTTGTGTAGGTATGTTCCTTAAAAAAACTCACACTTTATTTGCACTCTAGTGGGAGTACCATTTCACAATTAGTCTCATATAATATTCATATTTAATTACATTTTATGTAAACACACATTTTTTTGTGATGTAAAACAATGAAATCAAGTTCGTGATCAGTAAATTGCTTTTTAAATCTTTGCAAAATCATCACTCAGCCAAAAACTTTGATGACAACTGTTAAATCAAGCCATTGGTGGGTGCGAGAAAAAAGTTAATTTTTTAAAATAGCAGCCTGAAAATGTAAAAATTGTCTAGGCTAATTAAAGCTAAAGGTCTTTCATGCAGACCATACAATTCAGGGAACCTCTGGTATGACACACACACACACACACACACACACACACACACACACACACAATGTCAGGGTTTCAGCCGTCACCTTTCAGATGTGTAATGTCACAAGTCATTACCTTGAAAGGGACTGGAGAAGGAAACACTGTTCCAATGGGCACTGCTTGGATATGTCAAGCCCAATTCTCTAACAATGAGAAATCTTCCACAGTTTTGTTTTCTTTCACCAGATAAGACTCTGCTCAACTTTACTTCAATTAAATAAAATTTTATACAGGCAATATACACACCCAGAAAAGCTTCATTATAGTTTAAACAATGTATGCCTCTGAAATACTATTCAGGGGTTCAAGCCAAGCCCCAACACAGCCAACCTGCCATTAGGCCCTTGAACAAAGCCTATAATCTTATCTGCTCAAGGGGCAATGCATCATGGCTAACTGTGTTCTGACCTCATCCTCCTAACAAACTGGTATATGTGAAGAAAAGAGTGCTGTATGTTGTAAATAAATGCTTTATTTCTGTAGTTTCTGAGATATTATTAGCCAAGTACACTATCTGATGTATGCAATTTACAAAGTGCAACTCTTACACAGGCAGTAGGTTGGCATAGTACAAAACAAGAGCCTCATAGCTCCCAAGTCCTGTTTTGACCCTAGAATGATGTTATTATCTGTATTTAATTTCACATGTTCCTCCTGAGCATGTTTTTTTATTTTAAATTTATTTATTTATTTATTTATTTGTGATTGTGGCACAAATTGCAGTGCATTGACCCCTCAGGGCCAAAATAGGAAGGACTCAGATAATGTTGTTTCCTTGGTCAAGAGGGTCAACATAGATTTTGCATGCTCATTCCTTGGGGAGTGTGTAGGTTCTGGAGGGTGGGCCGTTTACAGCTAATTATTTTCCGTGCCAATAATTGTTTCATTGAATTATGTGCTGTGATGTGCATTATGTGTGACACATAATGAAAATATTTATTTAAACTACCATTCTATTATTGTATGTACTGATAGTGGCAATCTTTGTAGTCTCTAAACGTGATTTTAATAATATGTGTTTACATATACGTTTAATTAAAAAAAAAGGAAGGTAATATTTGAAAACATTATTAGGAATTATATTATTTTAATTCCCTTACATTTCACTGAAATATTCCCATATTTCCTCCACCTTTATTCATCTGTAGGTGTAATTAATAGGAAAACTAATTCTTTGTGTCCCTTCAGAAATCCTCCAGTATTATCTTACTGCAAAATACTGTATTTTTTCATACATCTTTGATATCAATGTGTTCTTGTTCATTTTAACGAATCTTTATTGGAGTTGTTAATCCTTGATTTTACTTTGACCCTAACTATGTCAGAGTATCACCAGACCAACTCTGACTAGTTTAAATTGTATATTTTAATTCTGTGGCACTGTGCAAGAACCAGATAATCCACTTGACCATTAAAAGTGAGTCCAGTGCACCATTGTAGACCTTAGGTCACAGTACCATCTATAAAATTGTTAGAACAGTATTAGTTCATTATAAGGACAATAGGTGGAACTAGCAGTTCAAAGCATAGTGATACTTGTCAATTTTCATGCAAGAAGTAATTTCAAGAAGTCAGAGATGTCTCAGAAGGGGAATTGGTCAGTCTGGCAATGTGCCAAGTAGTGATGAGGCAAGTATCTCAGAGGGTTCCAAATCAGAACTTGACCAAACATCATCTGATAGTGAGGGACATGAAGGCTAAATGCTCACTGTGGTGTATTAAAGTGCTATCGGTATGCAGTTCAAACAAGAGTTTTTGAATAAAAAATATTTTTTTCATATGATTTACTTGTTTGAAAATTGTTGGTAATCTGGTTCATGCACGGAAATTATTTCTGTGTTTCTGAGTTCGTTATAGATTTGATATGAAAATCCCAGACTGGGACAAATTTTATTTCACATACATTTTGCACAATTTTAACATAGAAAGTTGCACATAGAAAGATGTAATTTACCAAGTGTTGTTGATTTTTTTAAAAATAAAATAAAATTTTACAAAAACAAAAACTCATCTTGTTTTTTCTCAAAATGAACTTTTTGTGGGTTGTCTGGTTCTTGTATGGTGCCACAGAATTGATTCAGTCGTTATATTTTCTGATGATTCAAATCCAAAACATCAGTGACTCTCAAGTTCAGTATGAATTTTACAGGGTTTTTAAATGCTGTAAATTTATATTTTCAGTTATTTGCCAAAACAGTTTAATCTTACTTAGGTTGCAGTGAGGCTCTAGCCTATCTCAGCCAACTTTGGGTGTAGGCAGAGTACATCTTAAACAGCTTGCCAGACCACTGCAGGGCCAACACACACAAACATTCACACACACTTAGAGGCAATTTGGAACAGCCAATTGGCTTAATATGCATGTCACTGGAGCGTGGGAGGACACCAGAGTACACGGAGGAAACCCATACAAGCATGGGAAGAATATTCCCACTTCACACAGAAATGTCCTAGTCAAACCCGGGACTTTAACGCAGGACCTGCTTGCTGTGAGGCAGACGTGTTAACCACTACAATACCATGTTGCCCAATGCTGCAAACATAAGTGTGAATATACTGTAGTTGAAAATGTCAAATCCTTTTCGAGAATACCAGACATTCAGTATGCATAATTTAGTTTAAACGAGGCAGTCTTGTTTTAGATTTAAAATACATTTGACACTGCAAACAAAATATACTTCCTCATACAGATAACTACATGCTTCAAGTATAGCATGCAGTAGAAGTATAACATACAGTTGAATATATTCCCTTAATTTTTGCCATTAAAAGAAAGCAAATTTCAGGCTGTTTTGAAACATATTGTGATGATGTGTGAAAAAAGATGAGGTTGATAGATTATTTAAAATTCATAGTACATAACACAAAACACAATCCATGGCAAATTTTTTTTTTTTTTTAATTTAAAAAAGCAAAGAGAGAGTTGGACATGGGACTAGAGAAAATAATAGCTTTTAGTGGTTATTACATGATAAAGACTTTTGTACAGTGCTTCATATGTCCTAATATTGGTCTGGGTAAAAGTAGAGAGCATTTTTCCATTACAGCACCATTCTTTACCTCTTCTTTTGGCTGATGTCATTTATTAGTGATTTCCCCAGTCACATAATCCATGTTTATCTGAGCAGTGATCGATTTCATGGGCATTCTGATCTCTTTGTGGCTTATTTATTTATTTATTTTTAATACGATGATAAACACAATATCTGTTTCAGGTCTTTATATTTATGTGCTAGCTATGTTGGGGCAGCATGGACAGTGAACAATGGATATTGGAGAAATAGAGACTATATGAATAAATTTTGACAGGGAATTATTAAATTATTTTTTGAAAACAGCCGACTGTCCAATAAATTAATGTATAGGAATCATGAATTATGACTCATGACTTGGACATATATGATTGTCAATTGTCTCTCCCAGTGTTATACATGTTTAACATCTGAAATAATTCTGTGTTTTTTGCTTGATACCATTAGACCGCCTCATAAGATTTGTGAATTATCTTCAGAACACACTGAAATTGAATAGTTTGATGCAAGAAGCATTGTAATCTATTTCATTTCACTAAATCTAGTTTAAAATGATCATTTTCTCTGTGTTTCTGACTGTCTCGCCTCACCCCCTCCAACAAAAGATGAATCAGCAGTTTTGAGACTGCCTTTAATCATCCTTTTTGATTTTCATTTATGTATTTGACATCTGTAAGTATTTCTTTTCCATGATGCTTCAGCTGTTCTGTTTAGTTGATTATATGAAAGAACATAAGTTAAACATAATAAAGCCTATTCACTGCCTTCCTCATATAAACTCTCATTAGTGGGAAATTAAAGCACGATGCAGAGGATCTTTCAGTATGCAGATGAAAGCTCAATGCTTGCAGATAGGAGTCTTTTCAGGCAGAGTGATTTAGGTGGAGCCATTTGACATGCATTCAGTTCTTATCATCATTAAGCTTTGATGGACACAGTTGGCTCATATTTCGGAAATATTATCAATGCTTTCTGGACATTTGGCTTGGAATTCTCCAATTCAGCTCAACTGCCTCCATCATTGGCCAAGGGAGGGATGCAAGATTGACTACTCCCTTTGAAATCTAATCAAAAAGAACTCTACCCATAGTCTCAATATTGTAGTAGTCATTTGGAGAAGCAAATGAGCAAAACCCAAAAGATCAATAGTGGGGATGATAGGTAGGGCAAACTGCTCTGGGCCTGTGTACTACTAGACAAATCCTTCAATTTAACAACCCTTTGGACTCACTGGCTTTAGGAACTCCTGCATACTGCTTACTCCTGCACACAATAAAATTGGAAGGAAAGCAGTATTATGGGGCAGCCGTAGCCTAACGCTTAGAGAAGCGACTTTGGGACTGAAAGGTCGCTGGTTCAATTCCCGAGCCAGCAGGAAGAATGTGTGGCGGTGGGGGAGTTAGCTGCACCTTCCCTTACTTCACCTTCATGACTGAAGTGCTCTTGAGCAAGGCACCTATCCCCCAGCTGCTCTCCGGGCACCACAATGTGTGTGGCAGTCCACTGCTCCGAGTGTGTGTGTGCTCACTGTTTGTGTGTATGCTGACGTTAGATGGGTTAAATGTAGAGGCAATAATTTCCCTTGTGGGATTAATACAGTATATTAAAAAAAATATTTCAAGCATTCTCTTGGGTTTTTAATCACTGAAAACCATCCATTATGACTTCAAACTGTTCACAGAGATGATGCCTCTAGATAAAAATGATGAATTTCTTTTTCATTCATGCTACCATTTTGAGATCAATAATGCAAAGAATATTTTATAATGGGAAAAAAAGGTAGGTGATAGCCAATCAAATCAGCACATATCATTCTCTTTAAAACTGAATTAAGTGCACAGCAGTAACATTAAACATCATAATGAATATATAATATATAATAAAGAATATCTAAATACATTTTATAACTAGCCTTTTTAGGATAATAGTTTCCTGGCAGAAACAACCTACTGTCAGACATAGCTGGTGTTATAACAAATGTGTTTTCTATCTTCTCATGTAATTTTAGAGGTAATACGTTGGATGATGCATGAGTTATGTGCTTTACATTAAATAGTAAATAGTACTAATAAGGGTTGTTTATGTTGAAATAAATAGAGTATCTTGACAAAACTAGATTGGAAGAAATTGAACAGAACCTTGTAACATAAGCACAGACACAAATTTTCGAGTCTGTTTAACTAATACACTGAGTTGGTGAATTTCAACTGCCACAGCCAATGTTGCACTACTCCGCCCCATCAGTTCAGGCACATTAATTTCCTTGGAAATTAACATTTAAATCTGAAGACATTGGAATATTTATAGCCAACCAGATTGTGCTGCTTTTATACAGAATCTGTGCTTAGGTCTGCACTAAAACAAAGCCCACAGTGAGTAATTATACAATATGCAGTGCAGATGTAATTAAAACTGGGAATTGATGGGGTGTGGATACTTCTTCATTGTCTCATATTATCATTTATCTCCTGAAAACAAAGGATCTTTGATTGCATACCATGAGCTGGCCTAAAGCAAGGTATAATTAAATAATTTTGACTGACAGAACAATGCAGTTTACTGGCTTGGAAAATTAAAAATATATATTGTAACCAAATCATAATGTATAATATGCTAGAATCTATACCATAGCATTGTAGTCAAGGGGCGGTGGTGGCCAGGTGGTATGGTGCTGGCTTACTGATCTGAAGGTTGGGGGTTCAAGCCCCACTATCACCAAGTTATCACAGCTGCCCCCCCAGTACAGTTAACTGGGTTATCAAAGGCCGACCATACCTCTTACTGTCTGTGATGAGAGGCATGTAAAAGAACCATTGGGAGGAGTTTGGTGAGGGCCTGGAAAAAGACTATAGGTTGGCCTCGAAAAGGTTCTGACCATCATCCGATGCCTCAGGAAGGCGGAAGCACAAACACTGTTTACAGTGGAAGTGGAGAGCTGCTCACCTCGACTGGGGATGTTGTCGGGAGGTGGAAGGAATACATCGAGGATCTCCTCAATCCCACCAATATGACCAGCTCTACGCACTCTACAGGATGCTGGAGGGGGCATGGAAGTTTGCCCAACCTGTCCACACGTGCTGTGTGGACTTGGAGAAGGCTTTCAACTATGTCCCTCGGGCTATCTTGTGAGGTGTGCTTCGGGATATGGCCGTTTGGTCTTTTTATTGCCAGAGCCAGAGCGTGGTCCACATTGGTAACATTTTGAATTTGTTCCCATTGGGGGTTTGACTCTGACAAGGCTGCCCTTTATCACTGGTTCTGTTCATTATATTTATGGATAGAATTTCTAGGCCAGCCAAGGCATTAAGGAGTTCTGGTTTGGTGGCCATAGGATCTCCTCTCTGCTTTTTGCGGATGACATTGTCCTTTTGGCTACATCGAGCCAGGACCTTCAGCTCTTGCTGGAGCACTTTGCAGCTGAGTGCAAAGTGGCCAGGAAGAGAATCATCACCTCCAAGTCCGAGGCCATAGTTCTTAGCCGGAAAAGGGTGGAATGCACCCTCCCTGTCTGGAATGTGGTCCTGCCCCAAGTGGAGTAGTTCAAGTATCTCGGTGTCTTGTTCACAAGTGAGGGAAGGATCGAGCGGGAGATCGACAGGCGGATCGATGCAGCCTCTACTGTAAAGTGCGGTCCATCATGGTGAAGAGGAGCTGAGCCAGAAGGCAAAGCTTTACGTTCCTGCCCTCACCTATAGTCACAAAGGTTGGGTAGTGACTAAAAGAACAAGATCGCGAATACAAGCAGCTGAAATGAGCTTCCTTAGCAGGGTGGCAGGGATCTCCCTCAGAGATAGGGTGAGAAGTTCTGTCAACCAGAGGAACTCAGAGTTGAACCGCTGCTCTGCATTAAGAGGAGCCAGTTGAGGTACGCATCTGATGAGAATGTTTCCAGATCGCCTCCCAGGTGTGGTGTTTCAGGCATGTCCAGCCTGAAAGAGACCCCGGGATCAACCAAAAACATGCTGGAGGGACTATAGGTCTCGGCCTCAGTGTTCCCCCTGGAAGAGCTGGCGGAAGTGGCTGGGGAGAGGGATGTCTGGACCTCACTGCTAAGGCTGCTGCCCCCGCGACCAGACCACAGATTAAGCGAAAGAAGTTGAAGATAAACAGAAAATTGTATGATTAACATTAATTTTTTTTTAATTACAATTATAAAATAAATAATTTCATGATTAAATTATGGACCATATTATGAAATGTTTCTGCGGGAGCGTGATTTTCTGCATTCTAGTTTTTATGCACTGCAGTATTTGTTGTTTGAGGTTCATGTCTGTCAATGCCATTTATTATGTGCAGCCTGAAGTTTTTTCCAACATATTGTGTAACACTAGATTTGTTTGTATCGAGACCTTGTAATCTAGTTTTTATGTTCTGTATTGCACCTGATGCTTCTCTGACAATCCATATGCAGAGCCATTCCATGTATCTTTCACTCTTTACAAATGCAGCTGTATCACAAAGCAGGACATAAGCAGAAGTAGATAGATGCATCTACAGTCTACAGCTTCACAGGTCAGATGATCAGATTATGAAAAGTAGAGACTGCTCTCTCTGGGAGAGAAGGTGACAGAGGGTTCGTCTGTGCTCGTCTCATCAAATATGAAATAACTTTGTATTCTTACGCTAAATAATGAAGCAGGCAAAATAGTAAGAGTTTTGCTTTCACCCTGCAGGTTTATAATAAGGACTGGAACATCATAGTACAATCAAAGCTGCTCCACTTCCAGCTGAAACTTCCAATATTTCAGCAAGTAAAGTTGCATGCTGGAGTATAATTAAAAAGCCTGTTTTCCCCAGGGCTAACTGAATGACTATAATGCTTTTGGGAGAGAAAGATGCATATGAATATATTCTGTCTCTCATGGGGCTATACAGCAACATAGCTGGATACATAATAGGTTCATTAGGACTTTATGAGGCCAGGATGTTTTAAAGGAACTATTTACCCTCTATTGCCTACAAGGTTCATTGCAACTTAAATGAAAACAATAACAATGGCCTCACCCCTTCTGTTAAAACTGTGTAAGTTTTGTGAATATTCTTTGAAAAATGGAAGGCGCTGAAAATGGTTTATTAGACAGATGGCTAAAATGAATAAATCAGAACAATGGCATGACAATATTGATTTTCTTTAGTGCATCTACTGCGTTTATGGAATTATTATGACAGGCATACTTAAGCATACTATATGGATAGACAGACAGACAGACAGACAGATAGTTGACATGGAATTTTTCTACTTATTTTGCTACATAATTTTTCTCAGCCTCGATGTAACCAACAGTACCATGGCAAATATACTAAAGCAATCAAGCAAACCATTAGTGTGCATGTTCTTTTTAATTTTTTTATTATTATTATTATTGGGGTTTTTTTTGTTGTTGTTGTTTTTGTATGGAGGCAGGCAGTGGATCCCCAGGACAACATGACTTGAACTTGGTGAAGAAACCCTTGTTGGCAAGTACAGAGGACAGACGTTGACCACATGGTCACCAGGTTTGGGCACATCTCAGGAGGGATTTTGGTCCACTTTTTACTCCTCCTTTCCAAATCCTGAAGATTTCAAAGCTGCCACTTGGCAACTCAAAGCTTCAGCTCCCTCCACAGATTTGTTTATAGGACTAAGGACTGGAAACTGGTTAGGCCTCTCTAGGACCATAACGTGCGTCTTCTTGAGCCACCCATTTCCTTGGCCATGTGTTTTGGGTCATTGATCCATGTCTTGGGAAAGGAGGCTCTCATCCAAGATTTTATGTTATATGGATCCATCCATTGTCCCCTCAATAAAGAGAAGTTGTTCTGTACCCTTAGTAGAGAAGCAGCCCTAAAGCATAATGTTTGCTTCCTTTGTGCTTGATAGTGGGGAGGGTTTTCTTAGGGTGATAGTGAGCATTTCTCTACCTCAAAACATGGTGAGTTGAGTTTACTCTGTGGCTATGGTCCCAACTACCTTTGACATCATAATAAACAGCTCCTCCTGTGTAATTCTGGACTGATCCCTTGCCTTTCTCATGATCATCCTTATCCCATGAAGTGAGATTTTGCATGGAGCTTCTTCCATTTTCAAGTAATCGCAAAAACAGTTGTCTCCTTTTTATCAAGCTTCTTGCTGATGGTCTTGTAACCCATTCCATCCTTGTGCAGCTCCACGATCTTGTCCCTAATGTGCTTTGACAGCCTGTATGGAAAAGGTTCCATAAACGGTGTCTTTTATACACATAACAGGTTGAGATTAAAAGTACTTTCTTAAAGTGGTAGGACTAATCTGTGTGCATCATGGGCACATAACCACTCTGTGTGAACCAGAATTATTGCTGGTTTGTAGAGGATGGAATATTTATTTTACACAATAAAATGCAAATTAATTAAAAAATGTATATAGTGTGTCTTTTTTTCTGGATTGTTTGCTGATATTCTGTTTCTCTATGTTAATATAAAACTAGCATAAAAATTTGAGTATTTTTTTCTTTGTAGGTTGCCAGATAATTAAATAATTATTTTAAAAAACATAATTCACCAAATAGATATCTTCCTGAGTGAATTACCTCGACTTTGTTTTGCCTTCATCCTTTTTATTTCCTATACATCTTATGACCTTTGTTTGTTTTCAGCATAACCCTTCATATCATTTACTTCTTTTCTGTATTTGAATGTTTCTTTGTCGGGCAATAAGTGCCATCACACCTCTATATGGGTTTGCTTTTTTTTGTTGCCAGCACACTGTCTTTACTCTTCAGTCTTTCCTATTATTCTTGACGTTCCTCATGATTTACCAAAAACTAATTAACACAGTGAGTGTGTTTTTTTCTTTTCTCAGCATCTGGAATGGTCCTTGCACAGTTCACACAGTTCATTACCTTATGTAGATCTCAATAGTATTTGGAGCATACTCTAAGCAAACATGCTATGTTAAGATGAAATTCACTCATAGTGATGTAAAATAGTTATAAAAACTCCATCCCTCCCCCACCCCGCACGGAGCTATGCTGCCAGACAGGAGATAAGAAAGAGTAAAAAAGCAAGAGAGAAAGCCATAGTGCGTTCCTCTCCTGGGCACATCTTTCTGGTCAGACCTTGCTTTAGGATCCTAGCAACTAGCAAGCCTGGTGCCCTTTGAATTAATATCCAGCTGCTTTGGCACATCTGTAGAGACCAGAAAACACAAAGCCAAGCTCAAAAAAAGTGAGTCATTCTCAGTAATGTGCAGACTGGTATGGTAGCTGGTCCACCTGGAGCTTAATCACCATATAAGGCATGACAGACTTATTAATGCTGTATTATTTTAATTTCCTCTCAGATTATGTCATATCTATGACTTTATATCCTGGTACAAGGCTCTGTCTAAATGAAGGACATACAGTGGTGGCATCTAGCACTTAGTTTGATAGACAAGATAAATACACTGTGATGATTACCTCCACACGGAGGTTATGTTTTAATCTGTGTGTTTGTCTGTTTTTTTTTTTTAATGATGGGAAGATGATTTAGAATAGGCAAAATCTTAAAATCATATCTTAGTTGAACAAAACCTATATGAACAAATTTTGTTTTACTTTATTCAATAAAAGCTTTGATGTTTACCCAAGTTTTATCAGGATCTGGTCTAGCTTGCACATTTGACAGCAATTTAAATTTAACATGGGAAATCCTATTTTTTGGAAATGTGGTAGTACACCAGGCACAGCAAGGGGTGCCGTGTGCTTAATTTTGCTGCTTGGCGGAGGTTTGCACTCTCTAAATGCTCTCATTGCCACTATGTTAACATCAGTACAATTGCAGTATCTGTGCATCGAAAATTCACTAGGATGTTATTTTTGCATGTATTGTATATAACTGCAGACATTGTCAATTGTGTAATCACTGGGATAATAACAGCTTGATGAACTGCTATAGTATATTTTCAGAAACATTTATATAAAATGTACACAACTCTGTGTTTGTTGGGATCCTTGGGGTTTCTCGGTTTCTCTAACAAACAGGCAGTAGGTGGACTGGCCATGCAAAAATGCTCTTTGATGTGGATAAGTGTACAAATACATGTGTATATGGTACTATATAGTATCTGAGACCGGTCTTGGTCTCAAGCCCACGTTTTAGGATCTTGGTGTTGTCTTAGAATTAACTGCATTTTTACTTGGCCTTGGCTCAGTCTTGGACGAGCTGGACTTGGAAGTTTATCTCAAGACCCGTCAAGACCACAGATACAGTGGCATCTTTGTTATGTTGCTGTGATTTGGATTAAAACTCCTAACTTTAAATTTGAACAATAACTTGTTTTACTTTGAAAGTTTTATCTCTGTGACTGGGCTGCCTCCTCAAGGAAGAGAAGACAAAGTAGAAAGCAGGACACCATCTGTGGCGGCAGAGATGTACTCAAAATCATTAGTTATACAACTTGCTTATTCGAAACACAAATCATTTATTTGCAAATCAAGTGAAAAGAAAAAAGAACACTTAGCAGAGTGTAATATCTATGAACCAACTTTGACTTAGGATGCTGGGACATCAAACTTCCATGGTCACCTTGAAAGAAACAGTCTTCTATTGCAGGCCCATTGGCTTTACAAATGGCTTTACATATAAAATAAACATGTTTCAATGTGAATAATAAACAAGTACTTCTGTTTTTTAATTATTCAAGTTAATCCAAACTGTATAATCTCCAGTTTATTTGCAGGTTGTTTGAGGAGTCGTAATTTAGCAGCAGTAAGGTGATTTTATACTTCTTTTTAATTCTGCCCCTGGTGTTGAGCATTTCTTAAGATGAGTAATATGGAATTACAATGCTTAAATTTAAAGCATCTTCTGTTACTGAGTAGAAACCACATCTATTTGTAGCTTATCAACATTTTTAAATAATGTTTTTCATTTTAGCAGAGGAATAATGTAAAGATTGAAATTGTAAATGTTATGATTACAGTAATAGTCTTGAAAATGGTCTCCCATTGGTTTGGTCTTGACTCGGTTTTGCCTCCCCTTGATCATGTTCTTTATTTTTTCAATTTTCAATTCATTTTATTTGTATGGTGCTTTTTACAGTTGACATTGTCACAAAGCAGCTTTACATAGTAAAATTAAATTAGGGAGGAATCTAAAATTTTTTCTACAACCCCTACACATCCCTAATGAGCAAGCCCGCAGCGACAGTGGCAAGGAAAAACTCCCTCAGTCAACGCGAGGAAGAAACCTTGAGAGGAACCAGGCTCAGGAGGGAACCCATCCTCATTTGGGTGAACCATAAAATACGAACCATATAAGAAAAATTTCATTACAGTCCAACATGTAGTCCAGTTTACATTGACAGCATTTGGCAGACACCCTTATCCAGAGTGACCTACATTTTCATCTCAGTTTTTATACAACTGAGCAGTCGAGGGTTACAGACCTTGCTCAAGGGCCCAACAGTGGAAGATTGGTGGTACTGGGAATTGAACCCTTAACCTTTTGATTGGGAAACTAGAGCCATAACCACTGAGTTACTGCTGCCCAGTTAGGTGGTCTAGAATACAACACAAGGTGCCCTGCAATGGACTTGCACCTAATTCAAAATGTTAGTGTGTCTGCCCAGTATTTCCAAGACAAGTTCTGGATGCACCACAGCATTTGCCTGAGCAGCTGTTAGGAAATGGAGATTGTCTGTCTGAGAGAACGAAGTTAGTGCTTCATTATAAGACTCGTTTCACTGGTGGCCTGGTTCACAGCACTCCATGAATCTGTGTTTGGGGCTCAAATTGGGTTAGGGTCTGTAGCACTTGTCTCAATGGGCGAGGCAGTGATCATTCACCATGTGACATATAAGTAGCTTCCTCTGACAGCAACACAAAAGCACTGATAAAACATTACAGATTAAATACCTGCTGTCTTATTGCTGTCCTTGTCTCAGTTTTTGGCACTAGGGGTGTGAGTATAGATGCATGGATGGAATAAATTACACTTAGAAAGGAAAAGAGTTTGATTACAAAATGTCTAAGAGTGAATTATACAAAAGGAATAGCATAAATTGTGAAATTGTGACAAGCTACAAAAAATGCATCCACATTCCACAATAAGCAGGTTTCCTCCAATTCACACATCTGATCATACAGTATAGTCCCACAGAATTGCAATTAGCCAAACTAAATATCTAAAAAGCGATAGTGGTTGCTCTCACCTGTGCTTACTACAGTAGTACACTTTTTGTTATGTTCGACTAAAAGATGGTTAAATCTGATGGAGAAAGGAAATATATAAAAAGAAAAAGAGACAGAAAAGAGAGCCTACCAAAAGAAGTAGCCAGAGGCTGGACTACAAGCCCCAATGCACTACCTCCATTCACAAACCCAGACATTATAAACCACAGTATCTTTATTTTAGACTGAGTACATATATTTGGCATATATGAGGCCAGAGCCTATCTCAGCCAACTCCGATTGAAGGCAGGATGCACCCTGAACACACTCACATCTAGGGGCAATTTGGAACAGCCAATTAGCCTAATGTGCATGTCTTTGTACTGTGGGAGAAAACAGGAGTACCCAGGGGAAACTCACACAAGCATGGAGAGAACATACAAATTCCACACAGAAATGCCCCCGTGGAACCTAGGACTTGGACCCAGGACCTTCTTGCTGTGAGACATACATGGTAAACACTACGCCACCGTGCTGCCCCTGCATGAGATTCATTCATTCTAATTCACAATACAACAACTTACAGAGTGCAAAGATAGCAGTCCTCTTTTTTTTGGCTAATAATTATACCAAACAAAATACAAAATGTCCAAAAAATATTCACCTATGTATATCCATCCATTCATCCTTTATCTTTTACATCTTAAGTCAGTTCTGGATGCGGACCTACAATGGCAAGGAATTTCAGAATTATGACAGAAAATCAAAACTGCCTCCAACTTACCAAAAAAAGGCCATAGGATCTTCTCAACATGGTGCATAAACATGTCAGTTACCCAAAAATCAGCATGATGTGAAGGCAACTACAAATTTCATGCATTAAACATTGTATATCAGCATAACCAAGAGAATAATAACTGATGTAAATGTAATGTAAGGAAAATCACAAAAATTGAACATTTAAGATCAGTTAGGATTGTGCCTAGTTTGAAGTTTTGGCTTATGTATCTTTAAACTTTTGAGAAAATGGGATTTTAGCATCACAGGAAACTTTCTAAGAGAGATGAGTGGACCATTAGTTGATTTCATTTGCCCAGTGCAGTTTCAGTTGATCCCTGTTCTAGGGCTTTCAGCTACGTGAATTCAGTGAGAAATTTGAGATAGCACTGTCATTTCCAAACCAACAATGAGATGAATAATGATACCTCTTGCCATTATTCATATTACACACTGCAATAAATTGCTTTTTTTAATTAAACAAACTATTTGTTAAGGTAGCAAGCTAATTTATTTTGCATGGGTTGTTTTGTCTGAAAGTAGGCTACTGTGCCTTTTAAAGGGAAGTTGTTTACCATATATATGGAGATTTGAGAGCATTTCTTTATGCAAATAAGTGTTGCTGTACTTGAATGCCTCAATTTAAATTGTATACAACTACTGTGTATTCCTTCATTCATTCGTTCGTTTTCTAAGCCGCTTAATCCTAATTAGTGTCGTGGGGAGGCTGGCACCCATCTCAGCCGACTCAGCCGGGGTGCACCCTAAACAGCTTGCCAGACCATTGCAGAGCCAACACACATTACAACCATTACAACCATTCACATTCACTGTCACACCTAGGGGTGATTTGGAACAGCCAATTAGCCTACTGTGCATGTTTTTGGACTGTGGGAGGAAACCAAAGTACCCGGAGGAAACACACGCAAGCACTGGAAGATCATGCAAACTCCACAGAGAAACCCCCCAAGCCCAGTAATCAAACCCGGGACCTTCTTGCTATGAGACGAACAAGCTAGCCACTGCACCACCATGCCGCCCAGCTACTATGTAGTGAAACACAATTTCCTTTATATGTGAAAGAATACCTAACCATTAAACTAATCAGTGTCAATTAATTAAAGCTGTGCATGCACACATATGAAAAATAACCTTTAAATATATTCATGTACACAACGGTGGGTCTTGTGCATAAATGTAGTGCTTGTGTGATGAATGCTTTGAGATATGAGATCTCTAGTCCCTGCCTTTTGAGTCAGTGAACCCTTTCATGACATCTATTGGCTTCTCTTTCATTTAGCAAATCAAATGAGTCAGTCAGTTAAATGAATCCTATTTAGGCTCTCATGTAAGGATAGTCTCAGAAATAAAGTGCACGAATCCATGTACACAAGGTCTTACAAAAAGGCAAAGTCAAAAACCTTTGATGACTCCAAAATCTTTTTGGGACAGTGTTCTGTAAATGGAGTCTTCAAAAGATGAAAGAGGACAGCACTCCACAGTAAGAATATAACACCAGCAACAATCAAACATGATGGTGCTTGTGTGATGGTGTGGGAATACTGTTTCTGCTTCTGAGCCTGATTGAATTGGCATAACTAATGGACCATTAATTCTGCTTTCTACCATAAAATCCTAAAGGAAACTGGTCATGAAGCAGTACAACAATATCAAGTACAAGAGAAAACCGACTTCTGAATGACTAAAAAAAAAAAAACCTAAAATTTAGGTATTGGAGCGGAATGGCTTGGTCATTTGGCTTTTGACATTTCAACAAAGAAGGGTAAAGAATTGATATCAGTGTGAATGATTGTTATATTGTTAGAAGCAATTGGTTGCAGTTGTTAATGGTAAGAGTATCATAACCAGATAGCATTAGTTTAGCAAGGTAACTTCATTTAATCAACTATTCATAATACATAAGTGTGGCATATTAAATAATAAGTTAAAAGTTAAATACCTGTTTTAGGTATTAGGGTGGCATGGATTACAGCAAGAAGGTCAAGGGTTCAAGTCCCAGATTAGGCAAAGGCGTTCCTGAGTGGTGTTTGCATGATTTCCACATGCTTGGGTAGGTTTTCTCCAGGTGTTTCCTCACACAGTCCAAAGACATAAATGGACTAAATGCTTGCTCCAAATTGCCCCAGGTGTGATTGTAAGTGTAAATGGCTCAATGAGTGTTGTCCCCACAATGGTGTGATGAGCTGTTCAGGGGGTGCCTACCCTAGGACAGGCTCCAGCCCCCCTGTGATGTGAATAAAAGGGTAAAACAATGACAAAAGATGACATGACATGAATTTCCTCATATCTCATTGTCTTATTTTGTATTTGAAAATAACGCATAGGTAGGTATGGTTGATTGTTATTACTTTTACACCACTCTGCAAGTTGTTTGTGGTCTTAGATGGTGGCATGATCAAGCTGCACATTTGGGCAAAACATACAACTGAAAAAACTGGTAAACTAATCAAAACATTTAACTGTCCTTTAACTGAACAGATTTAAATGACTCAACTAAAGAAAAGACTCATCATTCAATCATGTTTTAGCATGGAACAGTGCATGAGCAAACTAACACATGGCCATAGTGCTGATTCATAAAGTGCCTATTTATTTATTCTTTTTGCTTTTAAGTGCTGTTAATGAAACTGACAATAAAAGCATAGCTACAATTTCAGATCTTGCTTGGGGTGAATTCTGAACTCAAAATCTTACCTCCACTTCTTGATATCCTTGTATTTTCCCCTCACAGGATTTGAACGAGCTGTTGTGGTATTATGGAATTAAATATAGTAAATATAAATTATTTAATTTATTATATTAAACATTTCTAAAGCATTTTGATTGGTAGAGGAAAATGTTAGAGCAGTATTACCAAAAAAAAAAAAAAAGGGAAATTAATTCAGGCAAACATTTGAGAAAGCGTTCAAGAGGGTAGTAGATTCTAAGCTGTCATTCAGATGTATTTCTCTGTTAATTATGATTCCCTTGACTCTTTGAAACCACACAGGGAATCATTCTTTTGCACTACTGAACTTTGAATTCACTTTAGAAATTGGATGATAAGCAACACAATATGCAGCTGAAGCTTAATGAGCACTACACAGTTATGGAAGAGTATAAACATGCAAACAATTTTTATAATGCTGTCTTACTATTACAGGACAGTGTCATTTCCTGGGCATATCAAAGTAGACAAATAAATAATGTAAATACTGTCAGGAAAAGTAATTTATGTGACCATGTGTTTGGATAACTTCATTGTCTTCTGTCACAGCATGCCTTGACCCTGGAGACACACACAATATTTTATGTCACTGTATATTCCGAGGCAATGTCATGATAACATAATTTTGTGTGTTATTTTCCTTTACAGATGGCCCAGTACTGTGGCGCATGCTGACCTATCCTCCTACCCGGCGTGCTCTTATTGTGGGTTGTGGACTCCACATGTTCCAGCAACTCTCTGGCATCAACACAGTGATGTAAACATTGTTCCTCTTTACCACAACCCTTCATTCACTCCACCCCAGTACTATTAATATATGATCTATGATTAATAATGGTTTCTTTTGTACAGAACTTTAACCCATAGAAAACTTGCAAAATAAAATAAAAACTATAAGAACTTGTTGTATAGTTTAGGAGGGAGACTTTGTTAGTGCATGGAGTAGTTTGTGAAATGGTCAAATGGGGAATAAATAAAGGATTCTTGAGGAGATTGAAAATAAGGATAATGAGCAAGACATAAGTTTGGATACTATGCATGGAGTGTTAGTGAGTAGTGGTAGTTGAAAATGAATAGAAGGAAAGTGAGCAAATTAAAAAAATGAATGGACAGATTGGAATTAGGTCAGTAGAGAGGAGCCTACTGGCAAATAAATGCATGTATTGTTTTGGGTTTTAAAATTTTTGTTTTGTGGATATACTGTATTAATCCCACAAGGGAAATTATTGCCTCTGCATTTAACCCATCCAAATTGAGCGCACACACACACACACACTCTGAGCAGTGGACTGTCACACACGTTGGAGCAGCTGGGGAGCTAGGTGCCTTGCTCATGGGCACTTGAGCCGTGAAGGTAAAGGGAAGGTGCAGGTCACTCCCCCACCGCCACACATTTTTCCCACTGGTTCTGGAATTGAACCAGCGATCTTTCAGTCCCAAAGCCACTTCTCCAACCATTAGGCTACAGCTGCCCCCAATTGTTTGTTTTTATTGTTTAATTGTTTGTAACTACTTAAATGCTGTTGAAAGACAGAACTCTGGGAACTTTTTTGAGTTGACTAACTAACTGAATAACTTACTTCAAAAGCTCATTATGCTATTTTGTTGAAAGTTTGTTTTCCTATTGGAAGCCAGTGCACAGCTGTACAGTATCCACTAGCTGGTCACACATATATTGCAGAATATACATGGACAGAGACTATTAATACTTTATGTTAGTAATACTAACCATTTTTAACACTGTATCTCATTGTTTCATTTTCATAACCTCTCTTCGTTCCTGTCATTTCTCTTGCTCCACCTTCTGCGATGAACTACTCTACAGAAGCTTTACACAGTCTTGGGGTTATGTGCCGTTGCTAAGCAATCACTGATGTCACCAGCAAAAGGAGTAATGAATGTGTGCTTGTGCACGCATACATCGGTGTTTACTTATTGGCTCTTATTATGGAAAGTAAAAGGGCTTTACAGACATAGCTTTAAAAAAAAGAAACACTATCCGTTAACATGTGTAGCATCAGTCTAGTGGGAAAAAATATCCACACAAAACACTTATGTGTTACATCTGTAGTTTAAACACACACACACACACACACACACACACACACACACACACACACACACACACACACACACACACATATGCACATATATATTCATCATTGCATCATAACAGAAATGAAAACATAGCAGCATCAGCATATTTACACTTTTTTTTATCTATCAGTCTTTGCCTGTTACTGTCTGAATGATGTAACATGTCAAACTCTCACACAAACAGCTCATCGTCTCGTCATCTGTCAGGCTCAGCTGGCCAAGAGATCCTTCCATCAGCCTGTGTCATGTAGCACAGCTCTCAGGGGCTTTTGTTAATGTCAGTTTAAGACATGTAAGGGATGATGCTGATCTAGACACAGACAGATTTTATCCTCTGTGGAAGCTATGTATATATTTTAACTAAAGTCAAGCATTTCCTCTAGCATGGGACAGTGTGTTTAACTTTAATTCAGTACATTGCTCACTATCTCATTGTCCCTACTAAATTTTCTTTTTCACTTTTACTCTCTCACACACACTCTTCATGTCCTTTCTCTTCCTGTATTTAAACATGCACAAATGCATAAAAGCCTTGAGCAGGAGAACCTTTTCTACCTTTGTGCATAAGACTGCTCTGCAAGGAATAGTGCGTATTATTAAAATCATTAATGATGCGTAGCAGCACACTCTTCTCCTCTCTCTCTCATTTTTAACCTCTTTATGTCTATAGTCCTTCCTGTCTTCCTCTCTTTGTCTCTTGCCGTAGTGCTCTGTTTCTTTCATTCTTACTCACTTTGTCAGATTCTCTCAATTTACATTTTTCCTTTGGATCACCATATCTCTCTTTCACTATTTGCTTTGCCTTTCTTCCTTCCTTTCTTTGTTTCTTTCTTTCTTCTCTCTCATTTTGCATACCTTTATGACGCTCTTGTCTTCTGTTTCTATGTTTGCTCTTATCTCTTATATTTCAGTTGTGAATTTCAGTAAGTTCTTTTATTATATGTCTCACAAACATGGTTTTTAACATGGTGCACACATTACTTGTCCCTAAGCAGGTAAGTAACAGAGCCTGAATGGAATTTCTTTTTAAAAAGGCCACCTATCCTCATTTGCTTGGTCTTTACATAGGAATCTCAGGCATTGGTCTTAAGCTCTTTAATAAAGACCTTGGGCTTAGATTTCTCTGTACAGACCTTGTGTTTATTTAATAGGTAGTTTATACTTACTTGCCAGTGGTGGTACCATGATCAAGAAGCTGTTTTGTCCAAAGCGAGGCTCAGCCATTGCAATTGGGTTGTGCTGACCTTTGCAAGTTCCCCAAATGGAGGAATCTCGATGAATAGTCTGATATTGAGGGACTGTGTTTGCACTCTCCCCTGTCTCATTTTGCAAATTCTCAGTTGTGGGATAAATAAAGGATTATCTTATCATATTTTATCCTATCTTATCATATATTATCTTATATCTATCCTATCTTATAGCTATCTATCTCCTTTTTTCTTTCATTTTCTCTCTTTCTTCCTGTTTCTATCTTTCCATCTTACTTTTTTTACCTTCTCTCTCTCTCTCTCTCTCTCTCTCTCTCTCTCTCTCTCTCTCTCTC
>JAOUQZ010000014.1:5160305-5181448 GCA_028564935.1 Neosilurus hyrtlii
TATATATATATATATATATATATATACATACACACAAAGAAAAACATCAATGTGATTACAAATTAGTACTAAGTTGGTACTTCTCTGTTTCTTTAGATCACCACAGGTTCTACTGACTCCTGTTATTTCATAGTATGCATGACTATGTCCATTTTTTGTGTAGGTACTACAGTGCAACCATTTTGCAGATGTCTGGAGTGCAGGATGATAAGCTGGCCATATGGCTTTCCTCACTGACTGCCTTTACTAACTTTCTGTTCACACTGCTGGGTGTGTGGATGGTGGAAAGGGTGGGCAGACGGAAACTGACTCTAGGCAGCATCGCTGGTGAGAACACACATCACGTCTTCACTGTTTATTTGTTGGATTGTTTGTTTTTTCTGTATTGCTAGCTTAGAGATTGTGAAGTAGTTAAAATATGGAACACTGCCAAGCAACTGTAGAAACAGGAGTCCAAGGTGAGTAGCTAGGAGACAGGGAGTGATGAGAAACAATGATGGTTTGCAGATGTTCTGCATCATTCTATAAGTGATTTATGTTAAGTGAATGCCTGATGTTCAAATTGGCATAAATTCACCAGATGACTTGTTATCAACCATGAGAGACAGTTTTCATGTGCATATATTTAATACACCACTATACAGACTGTGAATTTTAAGTAATTTCATTAACATATATTTATTAATTCATTTATTTATTTGCCTAATTGCTTAATCCTGGCCTACCTCAATCGACTCTGGGTGAAGGTAAACACCCTGAACAATTCGCCAGTCTATTGGCTACACCAATGTGCTGCCCCATAAACACATATGACATCAAGCAAGGTGATTTATGGAAGCATGGTTTTCAATCAATTATACCAGGCCCATATTTGACACTATTTTATTTAATGTAAATAAATAACTTATTGGGGCAGTGGTGTCTCAGTGGTTAATGCTCTGGCTTACGGAGCAGAAAGAGTGGGGTCAAGCTCCAGTACCACCAAATTAACACCGTTAGGCCCTTAACCCTCAATTCGACTGCACAATTGTATAAATTGGAGTAAAAATTAGCCACTCCGAATAAGGGAATCTGCCAAATGCTGTAAATGTACTTTCTTTTTCCTTGTCTCTGTATAGGGACTTGTTTGAGTCTGTGTCTCCTGGCTGTTGGGTTTCTGCTCTCTGCTCTGCACTCTCCCCCTGTCACCATTCCCCATGCTGACCACACTTTGGCCAACACCAGCTGCTCCACATATCTGTGAGTATCCTACATTCTTGTGTGTTGTTGTGGTCCTTCTCAAATGCCTATTATTTACACACTGCCCAGTCAAAAAAAAAGTCATGCACTCTCATCTTTTGTTGGACCACCTTTACCCTTGCCCCCAGTGCAGCTAACTGGGTTATCAATGGCCATCCATGTCTCTCACTGATTAAAACACCATTGCTGCATGTTTCCGCCCTGCGATGGCATGGCGAGCTGTCCAGAGTACACCCTGGAGAGTATACCCTGGCGAGCTGTCCAGGGTGTACTCTGCCTTCACCCAGAATTGGCTGAGATGGGCACCAACCTTCCCATGACCCCCATTAGCATTGCTTCAGCAAACTTAAGCAGCCTCACAATATTTACAACATTCCATCCAGAGTTGGGTTCATTTTTCACCGACATCTTGAGCTGCTGATGGGAAAATCGAACCACTCCATAAAGTCTTCTCCTACACATCCCAAAAACGTTCAAAAGGGTTAAGATCAGGACTCTGCCAGTTCATGCGTGAAAATTATTTTTCATGCTCTCTGGACCACTCTTTCACTATTTGACTCCCAAGTTTTTACCCGTACTATCAGGGAAGAAAAACCTATTTGATGGGATAACCTGGTCATTCAGTACATTTATGTCGTCAGCTGAATTTCATTTAATTTCCTTTCATTTTATTATTTTATTGCCACATAAAGTTGTGAAGCAACAATGCCATGATTATTATGCACTGCAATCAAGAATAAAGTAACAAAATCCTGGTGTGCCGTTTTTTGGCCCAGTAGTGTAGATTATATAAGCTATAGGACAGGGACTGTGAACAAGTGAGCCACTGATCAGATGTAGATGAAGCAAAATTCTGCCCATCGTTCAGCAGTTCTCATTTTTATACCTGAACCAGTGTGGATTCACAAACAAGCCACCGTGCAGAAGATTCGCTGTTACTGAGCATCCAGTCACGTTTTATGTAAATTATTTAGCTGAAGGCTTACTATAGGGAAAGCACGTTCAGGTTAGAAAAAGAGTTTTTGTAATTTTTCTTTTTATTTACCTTCTTTGGTCTGATTAACCAACTGAAACCTTCACAAGCTAATTCTTAGCTACTTATGTGGAACTCTAAGTATTTAAGATTTTGTCGAATACTGCTGCCAGTTTTAAGTGAAAATAAAAATTCACATTTTACTTTCTCTGCAAATATAAAGGTGTGGCACATATAGTGAGCAAATTACCAATAAGGAAATAATTTGTTGCCTTTTGAAATTCACATTGACTGAAAACAAATGCTCTTTTAGCATGGATTTCTGGTAACCTCCTTACAACACAACTGAATCATCTAATCAAGGGGTGATTAGCTGACAAGTGGCATCAGGTGTGCTGGTGATGCACGTAGATTGCTGGCTGAAATAGGCTAGTCTATTGCCCAATCATAGTCTATGAATTATTAATGAGTTGGGGGAGGGGGGGGGGGTCTGCAGGAAAATCAACCCTTCAATCCTGAAATTGGACATTAGAATTTTGTTGTATTTTGCAAAATCAGTGATTGTCTTTATGACTCCAAAACCAACATGACAGGGTTTTGCCCTGGAGTCTGTGATGGCAATGAAGTGTTGTGTTAATGGACTTTCCTCTGTGTAGTAAAGATCAAACATGGCAAATGTGCTTCCTTGGGTCTCTTAATGCTTTGCTAATAGGGCCTTTGCAGAATATGACCCTGCAACCTGAAGCCATGTCATTTTAGAGAGAAAGAGAGAGAGAGAGAGAGAGCACATAGTGCTCTCTGTCCCAATTTACTCTCATACCACCCAGCTGCTGAGACAACACTCGTTCATTATGCTGTAATGGAGGCTGAATGACTGTGCTGTCATCACAAAAAAAAGCCAATCTGTGCAAGCATGTTTTCTTTGTGATGTTCAGTCCACTCTGTACTGTTTCGTTTATATCATATGCTTGTTGCAGGATGCAGTTGTTTTCATTTTTTTAACCAAACTTTACATTTATCACCAATTTCTAAATCAGAATTTAATTGGCTGGCTAAGATTCATTCATAAAGGCTTCTACATTTTCTGTCATTCAGCCAAACTGAGAATATTACATACACATCACATTGTCCCGTTTCGTTGTCTGTATGAAGTGTTCTGCAGGGGCTTTCAATCCTCTCAATAGTTTAAAAACATACCATGCAACCGAAACCACCAGTGTGGCCCAGTGCATCACTGCAGAATGGGAATTAAATGAATGCATGATTGTGAACTGTAGCCTCTGATTCCAGCGCTTGGATGATTTAAGTGGAATCTGATATGAAAGTTAAAATAAGTTATTAGGTCGAATGAGCATCCCTATATCATAAAGTACCAAGTTATTGAGCTGAAATAAAGGCATGGTACTTTTATTTTCACAAATTTCTAGTTTCTGTATTCTGTACTCCCTAAAATCGACTTGATTATCGTCCCTTCTCGTCAGGTCTTGTGAACTGTGCATGCTGGATCCAGGCTGTGGCTTTTGCTACGAGCAGAACAGCACTGCTGTGTTCGCTTCCTCCTGCGTGCCAGTCAATCAGGGCTCCACAGAGAGAGCAGCGTGGGGCAGGTGAGTCACAATCGGCATCAGAGTGTGTGAGCGTGAGTTCGCCTTTGCATGTTGAGATTTTCCACTAAAGCTCAGCACGCAACAGTGACATTAGATGATGCTGGATGTCACATATTCCTTTTCTCTTTAAGCAAGATGTGACTTGTTTTCCCTTTCTGTCAGTTATAGTGTGTCACAGTATCTTATGGTTATCTTGCAGTCTATAAACAAACTAATGTGACTTTTAACTGTGCTGCAGGTGCTCCAACTCAACACAGTCTCGATATCACAGCTTCTGGGCTTATAATTTCTGTCCAACCTCATACTCTTGGCTGGTTCTTCTGGGTCTTATTGTTTATTTGGCTTTTTTTGCCCCAGGTAAGAGGTTCAATTAAAATAAAAACAAAAACAACAGCAACAAAATTTATTTGAACTAACAGTCACCCATGTTGGACCAATTTAACTAATATTTCGATTGTTTAGCAAATATTATTTTTATGGCTTTTGGGTTAAATCTTAATCAGAAGCATATATTTCAGGACTGGGCCCTATGCCATGGACGGTTAATTCAGAGATTTACCCATTGTGGGCGAGAAGCACAGGCAACGCCTGCTCAGCTGGAGTGAACTGGACCTTCAATGTGCTGGTGTCCTTGACCTTTCTTCACATAGCCCAGTACCTCACCTACTATGGTACAATTTTAAGTCTAATTTAAAGCACAAGATACTTGTAGTCAACATTTTTTTTTTCACTTATTTAAATTTATGACCCCATTTTATTTTCTGAGCCCATTTATGCTTTATTAGGGTTGTAGTGTGGCTATAGGCCATCCCAGACGAACCTGGGCAAAGGCAGGGTACACCCTTAACAGCTCACCAATCAATAACATGGCCAACAAACACACACAACCATTCAGTCACACATAGGCGTAATCAAGAATGTTCAGTTAGCCTAATGTGCATTATGCTTGCTCTGAGGCCGATGTGCTAACCACTATGCCACTATAAAACCTAAATTTAATCACAGAACTTCACTTTATGGAAACCCAGACCATTCACAACTGAATTTTCATTCATTCACTCATTTTCTAAGCCGCTTAATCCTAATTAGGGTCACGGCGACTCTGGGCGAGGGTGGGTATACCCTGGATAGCTCGCCAGGCCATTACAGGGCCACAACTGCATTTTGTAGACTATAAATAAATAATGCAATGGAAACCTGGCTAGTGACACCTGCAGCAGGCCATAAGTTTCTTGGTGAGCTCCCTTCTTTAATCTGCAGTGCATTGTAGCTTTATTGAATTTTTATTTACAAATGGTTTCTTTCACGTCATATGTTAAGATACTAGACATTGACACCGTTATTTGATTCTAAAAGATATCAGAAATGTCCCAAAGAAGTCAATATCCTGCAGTTCAGTTTGTATCTTTTGGTCTCATTTCTTTGTTTGAAGTGAAATTTCTCTGTTGCCTTCCAGGTGCATTCTTTCTTTACTCAAGTCTTGCTCTGCTGGGCTTCTTCTTCGTTCATGGGTGTCTCCCTGAGACCAAAGGTCGCCGACTAGAGGAGATCGAATCGCTGTTTGAAAGTCGCCTGTGCTCGTGTGGTGCATCAGACTCAGATGAGGGACGACAGGTGGAGTATATCCGGGTTAAAGGATCAAATTACCACCTGTCAGACAACGATGGTTCAGATGTGGAATAAACCTCAGGTGAAAGTTCAAAGAATGCCTAGGAGATCCTCTCTCAGCTCTGCACAGGGCTCATAAAGAGAATAGAAAAGGAATCGCTTTTCAGCTTCATCCCATGACCCCAGGCCCATCTGTAGCAGTCAGGCTGCATCTAACACATACTGCACTCTAAAGGAAAATGGAACTGACATGTCCAAACATACAAACAGAAACAGTGCTACGGCCACTTTTATGAGACGTCATTTAAAAGTACAGTGTAAATACTGCAGTGCTCACAGATACTGACAGATGTTACACAACTGTCTTTGTGCTCACTGCAGTAAAATCTGCTACAGTCAGTCAACTATGGTAGTCTTAGGCATTTGTGAAAATGCTAGGCTTTGGCAAATTGTATTTACCATTATGTTCATTTCATTTGTGTTAATGACATTTTTAGTTGGAGTCTTGCTTAATATGGGGTTTTACAGAGCAGCCCTTTCTCACAAAATTGTACTTGGAGCTGAGTGCTGTTTAAAAAGCTAGAATATATTTTAGGTGAACCAAAATTATTTATTAATAGTGCATAATGACCTCTATTCTGTTTTTCATTATATCTGTACACAGCTCAAACCCATGTTTACGTTTAATATTATTTTTTATTATATCAAGTTAATTTAGTCTTCCTTCACAGCCTTGTGTACGCATGGCTTTGCATCTCATAGCTCTCGTCCATGTAACAGAGTGGAATATGTTTTGACGAGTAGTGTAATATCCAATGTTATGTTTATATTGTACTGCTGTGAGTATACACCTTGGTAGTTTGGTACACATAGAAAAGTGCCAAGCAGATATATCGTGGCTATATGTGTTACAAAGCAGTCGATGGGTTTAAAAGTAAAAGCAACAATATCAAGCAAACTAACACAAGCTCATTTTAATGCTATTACTGTTGAGTGTGTTATACGTGTTTGTTCACTGTTAGCACAAACAGGTAACATTATTGTGTATTCATGTTTAACACAGAAGTATGCCGGGTTTACCAAAGGAGAAGCACACTACAGAGCAGCTCATAGAACTGATCGCTCCTATCAGTTCTGATTATCACAGTGAGGGGGAGAATGCTCCAGAAAAGTATATTAATGCCAGTTTATTAGGATTTCGTGACAGAAGTTTATTGACCAGATGTTAGAGTGTGCCACATATTTTAGAATGTATTTGACAATGGAGAATGCTTCAAAGTCAACAGGTCATCTTCTAATCTAATCTATCTATGTGGGTGTGAATGTGTATGTTTTCTATGTAAAGTTAGTACTTTTATTACTATTATTGAACAGTGTTTTTACGATTGACTAAGAACTAGTAAATAGAAATATGTGTATAGTGTTCATTCGATTATTGTTGCGCTAAATGTTTTGCTAGATTTATATTCTATGAAAATAAATATTCATTACATTTGAATATTCGAACAATAAAAACTTGTCCACTGTTTGAAGGAAGCTTTTGGTTTTGATCAGTATTGATTTCCAGTCTAACTCAAGGAAAACACATGCCAAGTATAACACATACAACTACAGTATAAACTTTCTGATAACAAATTCTAACTTTTAACACAAAACAAGTCTGAATCACCTCCCTCCCATTTTTATGGATGCTTATTTTTCTCCTTCAGCATGAGCAGAATGTTTGCAATTTCTTTAAGATCTCCCTTCCCCTCAGAAACCCCGTCTCCACTTGTTTCAGTGGCAAAGGCATTGCCATGTTCCTCTGTACAGCTGGAGTTCACAGTGGGGTTTTGATTCATGCTCTCTTCCACATGACCTTCACACTTTTCTTCTCTCCTCAGCAAGTTCTCTGATGACTGCTGCTGTAGTTCTACAAAAATGAAAACAGACCTGTTATAATCTGCACAGTACCATACAGGTATCAGTTTCAGCAGTGGTTCTTCACTAGTTAAGGAGGGTTTAATCCCCAGTACCAACATACTGCCACTTGAGAAATGGCCTTAACCCTAAATTGCTCAGTTGTATAAAAAATGCTACATGTAAGTGGCTATCAAATGCCTTAAATATACTGTATTCTACAGGCAAAATCATGGACTATTACTGACAGTACCATGCATCACATCCTGGCTTCGGGCATTTTTATGTTGAGAAGTTCTAAACACGTTCTCCCTGTGCTTGCGTGGGTTTTCTCGGGGTACTCCAGTTTCCTCCCACAGTCCAAAGACATGCACATTAGGCTAAGTGGCTGTTCCAAATTGCCCCATGTGTGAATTAGAATGGGCCATTCAATGGTCTGGAGAGCTGTTCAGGGTGTACCCCACCTTTGCCCAGTATTGGCTGAGATAGGCTCCAGCTTTCCCCAGACCCTACTAAGATTAAGCGGTTCAGCAAATGAGTGAACAAATGAGACCATGCATCATAGAGATCCAGTTCACACAAACCATAATATTAGTTTTGGAAATCTGTATTTCCTGTGATGCTGTCAGTTAGAATATCATACCTGGGGGATTTGTGTGAGAACCTTGCAGTAATGGATGTTTTTTCATGCATGCCAGGCTCTCAGGTTTGCTTAAATCTTCATGTCCTTTGATTGTTTCTGGAATTTGCTTAGTAGGCTCCCTTTTTGACGTCATCCAAGAGGACTTCCACTCCACCTTATGGATTTCTGATAGAGCAGACTGACTATTATCATGTTTTTTTCTGTGATGAGTCTGCCTCCTAGTGGCAGGAGCTCCGTGTGTTTTATTGTGAAGGTGAGTTGTGGTCTCAGTGAAAACACTCATCCTAGACGCTTTCAAAAGGCAACACTGCACTGAGGCATCCTGAGAATTCAAACTGGAAAAACCTGCAGTCTGTGTCGCCTTGTCTTGTGTTCTACATGATGCTTTTTTATGCATCTTACCAATTTGGTTATTATTTTGCAGATAAGAGGGCACAAACTGATCTCCCTTGCAGTCCTGCTCATGTCCGCTCTGTCTTACGGATTTTGAAATCCCATGAGCTTTACTCTCCGTCTCTCCGTGTTTACAGTTATGCATCATCTTTTGTTTGAAGGACATAACTCTTGTTGGAGCACTCATCCCTGACGGGCAATTCTGGACTGTTGCCAGAATGTCCTTAGAGTTACACACACGCAAGTAGGAATCACCATAATGCCTCTTCCCCTCTCCCTGTTTTGAGATAAATACACCAAATTACAGGATAAAGCCAATAAAACAATAACGAATCAGAACTGATAAATCACACTTTAACTGATTTAAGCTTTAACACTTACCTCTTAAAGGTGTACATATTCAATATTTAAAATATTTAACGCTAGTCTTAAAAAATGCATTTTAAAAAGTTTGTATACTTTTATATATATTTATATATTTATATATTTATATATATAGTATATACTATTTATAGAGCTTTTATTGCTAATTTGTGTGTTTTATTGTATATTTACTCTCACTCACTCATATGACAAACTGACCATCAGAAGACGGTGCTGTACTGCCAAGTGCCTTTATACTTCTCCTCCTTTCCTCTGATGCAGATCTCAGGTCACCCTCACTATGAACGAAGACCTGAGATCTGCGTCAGAGGAAAAAAGGAGAAGAAGGGCAGTAAGGCACCAGGTGACAAAGACCAATCTCTCCCTTGCACTTACTGCGACAGAAGGTGCCGCTCAAATATTGGATGCGTCAGCCACGAAAATTAATGCCGGCTAACTATCCACCTCCAATAAAAGATCGACTGCTACCTATTATGATGGCTCTCACTCATTTGACGAACTGCTTAATTCTGCTATTAGGGACACGGGAGACTGAAGCCTATATCAGACAACACTGGGCGAGGGCGGGATTCACCCCAAACAGCTCACCAGACCATCACAGGTTGTATATCTGTGTTTTAGTGTATATAAATTTATATTATTTTTAAATCGCTTTATCCTTTATTAGGGTCGTAGGGCTGGAGCCCATCCCAGCAGACTCCAGCCGAAGGCAGGATACACCCTTAACAGCCTGCAGGACAGACCATCAAAGGGCCAAGTTTTCAGTATATTTCTATTGGGTAATTTATTATATCAAGTATCTAGGTTCATGTGACATTGTGGATTTTATGTCTGGTGAGATTTTGTGTATATGCAATCATCTAAACTTTTTTTTTTTTTAAACTTTAAAATCAGAGAATGTTATAAAGTGATTATATTTTACACTCTAAAATCACTGTGATATTTCCTGAACACAAGAATATACTGCATTAAGGATCATCAGTCAACTCACTAAAATGAATCTGATAGATGGAGCGGAGTTTGTTACGTCGTCTGAGAAGACGCAACCCTCTCTCTGAGAACAGGTTACTGGTGATTCACAGGCATGCTCTGAGATAATTCGATGTACCCTGCCTTTAGCATGAAATTTACTCTATTAGTCTATTAGAGTCTATTAAAATTATTCACAATAAGAATAAGATAAAAGTATACAACTCACTGGGTCTACAGTCAACACATCCAGACACATGCTTTAAAACAAGAGGGTAAAAAGAGAACATCAAACATCAGCCTTCAAAGGAACCACCTTTTAACAAAAAAATACATCTCAGACAGTGCAATACATGTAAGCTGGAAGCCCAAACAGCAGATGTACAAAGTGGGTCTGTGAACTACGACACTGGTTTTGAGAGTACATTTTAACATTTCAAATTAAATAAATAAGGTCTGAGCATGTTCTAAGTAAGGACTTTACATGACTACTGGACATATTATTTTAGTCACATTGTTAATAATAAGTAATTTAAATTGAATGAATCAACATGAATAAATACATTTCAATAAATCAAAATAAATTGCACTCTATTACCTGAGATAAAAAATCAATACTGTGGTCTTTGTTGTTCACTTCACTAAAATCACTTTCAAAAATAAATAACACAACTTATTAGAAATATGGCATAAAACATATTTAACTGTTCAGTGTATTACATGTTTGTTAAATCAGGCTACTAACTGAGATACAGTGGAGGGATATGGTGTCTCCTCTTGAAGATGAAGCTTTGTTGTTCTCACACCCGAAATATCTACAATATACAAAAGAGAAGATAAATTCACATATCCTGTGGATATTAAACTGCTTTACTCACTGATCTTTTTATGAAACACTGTAAAAGGCACTGGATATGATAAAAAATGGGCTTCATAACCATGAACAGGAACCCCTGTGGTGTCCCATGAGTCACTGGACTAAACATCGGATCCTTAGGAGAGCAGAACTGCCCTTGCCAAGGCACCTTGCACTTCTCAGAAAACTTGTAATAACCTTGTGAGCCACAGTGAGATGCTATCCAAAGTGCTGAAGCGCATATCACCACGGTCATGTGAAAAATAAGTACATCCCATGGAAAGTGTTAAGTTTTCAACATACTGGTACAAACGAACATTTCATCCTCTTTTATACAGTGCCTTCAAATAAAGGTGATGTACTCGAACTCACACCCAAATGTTTTAATGACTTAGTTTTTTGATCCAGCTGTCCAGGGTATACTCTGCCCTTGCCAAGAGTCAGCTGAGATGGGCGCCAGCCTCCCGTGACCCTAATTAGAAATACGCGGTTCAGAAAATGAATGACGAGTTTCTAAATCCTTCGGTGAAGAATGTTATTACATGCTTGGCCTCAGAAGCTAATACTGCTCATTTAGTAGAAAAACTCCTTGGTGGCATTTTGTGTAATTGTTGACCATTGCATCGCTTCGACTGGAGAAATTTTTGACTGTCCTCCTTCAGCTTCAAGATGTTTGAGGGTTTTCTAGCACATACTGCTTTTTTTTATTGAAGACTACTTTTTGCATTAAACTGACTGGCCTCAGACTGAATTTGCTGGGGTGCCCAGTCCTGAACAAATTAACAGCTGTTAGAAATTTACGACACTTGTACCTGATTTACTTTACAATAGAATGATTTATTTCAAATAATTTAGAGATCTTGCCTTTGACCGACTCATTGGCGTACATAACTTTTTTTTTTCTTCAAGGGCCTTAGAGAGCCCTTTAGAGAGTCCTTTAGATATTGGAATGATGACACAACAAACTTTAATAGCAAACAGAACACCAGATGCTAGACGTCAGGTTCAAATAGGTCAGAAAGAGCAAAAGAGCGCAGTACAGTTTAACAGACCTTATAGACCTTAACACACAATCGTAGTGGATCTTGATGAACTTGGAAACACGATTCCTTCAAGTTTCCTTTCTTGGATGAGAGCTGCCTCCTTTTTATACCCCAATTATGCTCATAAATCATGGAGCTCCGCGCTTTTTTTAAACGCGGAGATCACGGACATCGTGCCCGCGTAAACCCAGGACTAGAGAGAACAACGTGCAGAGGGGAGAAAAAAATGAGAATATGGCAGGAAAATATATATAGGCCATGCAGTAATCTATTCAGTTTACTCAAGGAAGTTTTATTTGAACTATGAACTGTGAGTTATTTACTTTTCCCAGAATCACTATTTCAACTCGGATTTCCCACATAATCTGTGATATAATACAGGATTTTCCCTTAACAGTGCATGTTGGAAAGCTGATCTAGTCTTTTACACATGTCCAAAATTGATAACAATCCCCAGGTTTAATCATTAAAAACCTCTTCCACGTCATTATGCTTAATCTGTCATGAAATGAACGCATCCCAGAGGAAAATATAATGATTAATTATTAAATTATTACATTAATAGGTATAATTATTATCATCATACTTTTTTTAAAGCATGTTTTTGGATTATCCCCCTTAATATATCAGGTTATAAAGGTATAAATCAGGTTATTTTTGTAAATATATTCCCCGTATTTTGTTGTCATTTACTATGTGTCACCTGTAAAATGTTTTCAATGAACTAGATTGTATTAATCATGTAAATCTTTGTCATCTCAATCATTAGTTTGAAACTTTATTTAACCATGGGTAAGTGACCTTGACCTACCTTTTTCTTCTTATAACAAGGCTCATACTAAAAAAATATATCATTTTGAGTAGGGCAGACCCTAAGCTAAAAAATGTAATATAATTTGCCCATATACTTTAAAAATCACAGAAATTGGCCCTAACAAATAAACCTCTTGTTCCTCAGTGTGTTTTCCACCATATTCTTTAACAAACTCTGGGGTTTTTCTGGGGACAGGTTTATTTATATTGTGTTCATGTAGCACTTGCAAACATTTACAAATATTTGTACCCCATTTAACTACTTAAGTTGCTTCTGATGGCAAACATCATTTCCGTTTTATTTGTAAATAATCTTTAAATTATACTTATTCCACTGACTGCAATATTATGAATTATTTTGTATAAATTCATAACATACAATATTATTAACAATTATGTGCCAAAGCTGAAATAGATGTTGCAATAAAGTCTCTCCTCAATTCAGCAACCTCCAGAGAGTCTGCACTAAATAATATTTTTAGCATACCACATGAAAACATTAATAAAAAGCACACAAATATGAGATTTTTATGTTTGATTTTTTTTTACATTATTTAATTCATGACAAATTCATGACCTCCAAGCACACACGTGAGTAGGTACACAAGAGCATGTAGGATTTTTTTGTATAAAATATGCAGAAAGGCCAACTAAACTAATAATAAAATTATTTTTGCATATTTTAACCATGACAGGTGCAGGTGAGCGGAGCTTCACACATTCCGAAGGTATGCACTAATAAGCAATTATTCAGTATAAGTATAATTAAAAATTATTCAGATCGAGAGGGTTTTATCTGCCCAGGCTACACGCAGTATAATAATAAGTATTAATTAAATAATGAGGCATTAATAATAATAAGTATGCTGAATAATATGTTGTTTGCTGGCAGGCAACCATAAATATTTACTATTTTTATTTTTGACGGTTAAGGGGGAAGCTTAACCTTAACCTAAGCTTGCGTCTTTAATAGTATTTATTTTTCTTTGTAAAAAGGGTTTTTAAAGTATTTTTAGTGTCACAAGGAATGCCATGTGATTAATCGCAAAACTTATATTAATGTATACCTTACATGGCAAAAACAAAATCCTGACAAAGAGTGTGAAATACCTTTACCTTCTTTGTTAAGTCCAGAGAAGTGTGTATTTTCTCCTTGGTCATTCATCTCAAAATCATTAAATGGGTTTTCAGCTAAGTGAATGGAAGGCTCACTCTTTTCTCTGTTGATTTAAGAAAAATATTAGACACAATTACCTACACAGTTCATTTGATTAAACTGGATACACATAGGAATAATAATAATCATCATCATCATATTAATAATAATATTATTCTTATCATCTTGAAGGTCCAACTAAGACAGAATTGTAAAAAACATTCCTAAGCTCAACAGAATCAAAATTAACCAAAAGTTAATGCTGGTTATGCTTATCCTAGTTCTCCAAATTGTTCCAGCGTTACATCATATTAGTTTAACAATGCTTACACAGATTCACCCCATGTACTACACCAGAGTGTCAGCATTTATTTGTCCAGATCTGCAACCTACTGCCTCTACAGTATTTGCTGCTATTAGGTTTTTTGGGGGTAGCCTTTATTCAGAATTTATCTCACCTATGTAAGGTGTTCCCAAACTGGATTCCATCTGCAAAGCCAGTCTGGGACGCCATGGTTTGAAAAGGCCCTGAATTATCACACACTCCCGGTGGCTGGGGAAAAAATTTTAGCGTAAGTGGTTTTAAAATCAGGGGAACTTCAATGTAAGATAACTGTACACTGATTCTATACTAAGTGAGCGAAGTGAGACATATTTTTAAATTACATTTAATACATTTGGCAGATGCCCTAATCCAAAGTGACATACATTTTTATCACGAGCAGTTGAGGGTTAAGGGCCTTTCTCAAGGGCCCAACAGTGGCAGCTTGGTGGTACTGGGGCTTTAACTGCCAAACTTCAGATCAGTAACCCAGAGCCTTAACCACTGAGCCACCACTGCCCCTTAAAATTGGGACATAGGGTGTCAGTAATATAAAGCAGCACTCATACAAGAGAAATGTTCACCACATTCACACAGCAGTATGTTTTCTCTAGGCTAAAGATCAAAGTGAATGTGTTGTGTCACTTGGATTACTGAAACTATCATTAGCATCAGGAGATCACAAATTTGGATCCAAATAGTGCCCCAGACATCCATGGCTGAGAGCAAAGGGAGCAAAATTGTCTATTGTCTCTGAGTGTGAGGGATTGGTATGTTGACTGACTTCTGTCAATCACAATGACAGACAACACTTGGGGGCAACTGTGAGCTCATGTATCCACATATTATTCAGAGCACTTTTCTCTGAAGGTGATTTGCTACCCAGTAAAGCAGCCTGACCTTAGGTGTTTGGAGGTAGAATGTGGATGTATTTTATTCACCAGTTATATGTAAGTAGATTAGAGGACGCTTTGATCATTAGGCAACTTCAACCAATTTTTTATTCAGTTTCAAAAACTATAAACATTCTGTAACATATGTAGCCTACACTTATGGTTTGGGGCTTTTAAACTCATACACACACACTGTAAAAGCAAACATGCCTGAATTCATGAAGGCCCACTGGTACAAATTCCTACCAATTTTCTCCCTTCTGACAATGACGTAAAAAGATTACATGAGTAACTGTTCCCCCTTGTGGAGAATCTACTGCATGCTATATGTAAGCAAAATACTGAGTGAAAGCATTAAAATGAGCCTGTTATTTTAGATTCCTTGTATCTAAGAGCCTGATATGTCAGGAGTTACCTGAACAGTCTTTCTGCAGTCTAATTTTGTTGATGGAGGAGATGAGATGTGTACGGTGGACCTGGGCTGGAAGTTAAAGCCCTCTGATGAGGATTGCGAAGCTGAAGAAAAGGAACCCACACTGCCCTGTACCCGGTGCTGATACACTGAAGTACTGTTGTCAGATAGCTTGGGTCGAACAAGATATTATCAGTGTCATATTATACAAAATATATATGTATGTATGTTTTATAAAATGGTGGAAAATCTTATGAAAGCCCTGATAAAGTAATAACTATGGGAATTGTGCCCATCCAGGGCAACATGGTTCATACTGGCTCTCACCGTTTTGAACTTGAATTCATCTGGAAGCCTTTGATTTTTTTTCTTCAGTGTTTTGTCTCTACATAAACAATGATTAAATAATAATTACAACAACAATAAGAACAACAATAATTATAATGGGCGGCACAGTGGAGTAGAGGTTAGCATGTCCGCCTCACAGCAAGAAAGTCATGGGGTCAAGTCCTGGGCTCGGCAAAGCCATTTGTGTATGGACTTTGCATGTTTTCCCCATGCTTACGTGGGTTTCCTCTGGTTACTCTAGTTTCCACCTAAAATCAAGGACCAAGGACATGCACATTAAGCTAACTGGCTGTTCCAAATTGCCCCTAGGTGTGAATATGAATGCCTGTGTGTGTGGAGGCCATGTGATGGACTGGCAAGTTGTTCAGGGTGTACACCGCTTTCACCCGAAGTCGGCTGACATAGGCTCCAGCCTATCCACAGCCCTAGTACGATAAAGCGGGTTTCCAAATCAGTGTGTGATGAGTGAGTTTCAGTTTGGTTTGAGGGTTATTTGAATGAGAGATGGAGATGGAAGTATCTTGGCAGATGGAAGCACCTTAAGTGTGACTCGCTCTCCGTCAGGCTTAAGTGTGATGGAGAACAAGGACTCATTGGCAGCTCTAAAGACTCCCCACCTACACATTGATGAATTCCTTTTGACGGAGGCAAACGTGTTATATGAGGTTTACCTAAAATAAAGACATTTTAATCATTATTATTTTGACCAGTTAAAGCAAAACAATAAATTAAATTCATTTTTTATTTACCGGTGTGTTCTTTTTTTAATGCAATCTGGTTAACAATAAACATTGTAAGCAAATCCATGTTGGCAGCATTGCCTTTGGTAGGTGTTGCTGGTGATAGAGGTAGGAGGTGATGTCTATTCTGCATCCTTTTCTTTTCAAAAAACTCCTTGGAAAAAAAGAAAACCATACAGTGGACTAAAGACATCAAAATATAAAATATTTACTGTCAGCAGAACAGCCTAGTGTCAGCTAGTTTTAACATTTGTAATACTATTCTTATAATATTTCGTTGAAGAGTTATTTACTCTTGTTGTTTATTATGAGATACCTTTTGTTTTCTCATGTCATTGCTTTTCATAACTCTGCTTCTGCAAAATAATAATAATAATAATAATAATAATAATAATAATAATAATAATAATAATAATAAAATTATCGCCTGTATCTCATTCCTTTCTTCAGGAATACATGATATATGATCTTAAACAGGTTACTACACACAATTATCTACTTAAACAAATGTAAATTAAGTTGTAATGTTCATCTAGAAGTCGTCGACGTACCGCCAACCTCCAACCCAGTTCATGTTTATAAACAGCTAGCTCCCTTCATAAACATTATATCTTCTTTCTAAATACTATAAATAATACAGATATTCCATTTTCAGTGTATTAGTAATCACTTAAGTATCTATTGTCAGTCAAATAAAAACCCTGAAAGGTCCTAGCTGAAGCTAATTGATAACTTTTACTCATATATTAATGTAAACTACCAATAAATTAATGCTAACCAATTAGCAGTTATCGTCGCGAGCAAAGTGCACGTCACGTGCTCAAGCAGTCCTTCGGTTGCTGACGTACCCAAAATAGAGAGGAAGTGACGTATGAATCATCCGAAGTTAACTTTTAATAAAACTTTTTTTTTTTTTTTTTGCGTTTTAGAAGTATTAAAATGCTGCAACCTAACAATAAGAACAAGGATAAATATTTTTTCCTTATTTTATTTCATTGTTATTAATTTTTAATATCTGCAGTGCTACTGTTAAAGTAATGAATTGAACCTTGGACCTACTAAATATTGTTGATAATTTTATTATATCACTGATAATTTTATCCATATAAAGTAAATAAATGCAGCTTTATAGTAAAGACAGTACTTAACAATTTTTGCTGAAGACGAATGTCGAGCGAATAAGGTGAAGAATTATTTTAATTGTTTTAATATATCACCTACTACATGGGAACAAAAGAAAAGCAAACCAAATCAAGGTTTTTATAGTTTATTATTAGATACGTTAACCATTATAGAGGCAGGTCAGATGTGCTTCTCACACCCCAACCAAAGCTACGCCCTTTGCAGCTAAAGGTGCCCTATTTTAACCCGGTGTCCTTCTTTAACCCATTCACAGTTTAATTCTTCATGAAAATAAAAATAATCTGTGCCCTGTAACAGTGTATTTTAAAGCTCATTCAAAATTTTACTGCATAGTATGTGAAAACCCAAGAAAATTGAACTAAAACAAGATTTGTATGGTTTATTTTTCCATTGTAAAGCATGAAAATTATGCTGTTTGTCTGCTCCAAGTAGACTTTACAAACTGTTAGTATCTCTTGTTCTGATTTAGGCGTTATCCACCCAAGATACTGTATTTTTTAAATCCTCACATAGAGGACCAATCAGATTGAGCCATTACTGTGTAGTAAACAGTAAAGCATACTATCTATCCATCCATTTGCTGAATCACTTAATCCTACAAGGGTCAAGGAGAGGCTCAACACCCTGGACAGCTTGCCAATCTATCACAGTGTCCACCCACAAACAACCATTCACACCCACAATAACACCTAGGGGCATTCTGAAATAGGCAATTAGCCCAATGTGCATGTCTTTGGACTGTGGTGGACTATGGCAGGGTCTTATTTACATTGCAACTTTATTTTTCATAAGACTATTTTGTCTTGTTTCTTGGAAAATGAAGTGCATCACCAGTACACTAGATGGCAGTAAAGAATCTGTTAAATATGTGAATTTGGCGTTTGCCTCTCAGACCGAGAGTAATGTCCCAGTGGGGCATTTATAAGACACTCTTCCTCATGAGACACTCTTTTATCATCTTTGGTCAGCATCAGTCTGCAGTCTCTATAAGAATTTTACAGTATGACAGCTCATTGTACTGAGTCGTTCTCCGAAGAGTTGATTCAGATTGAACATTGCTGTTTTTTAGTGGTCAAGCGAGGCCTGCATGCTCTTATTGTTTTATACTGATATAATTGATATGTTTTTATAAAATCTCCCCTAATTTCTGAATGATGAGTTGTGCCTCTCAACTGTGTGTATGAGGTAGAAATACAGGGAGAACAGATGTATGGTTTAAATGAATTTTACAGGATCTTTAAAGGAAACTACAGGTGCAGTGACAGTGTGAAAATGCTTACATACATGATACTTGCTAAGTCATTTTATTTATTTATTTGTTTGTTTGTTTGTTTGTTTATTTTTATAATGCATTTTTATAAGAATGAGCATCCGAATACTCTATTTATCTTAGAAGAAATTCTGTGCACACAGTTGCTCCATACCAAGTAATGAATGAGATAAAGATATATATATATATATATATATATATATATATATATATATATAAATATACCTATGGATATCTACTTACATATATATGCATAAATATATATGTGTACATCCAAATTAGGAGTTACTAATGTCTATTTAAGCAGACTGAGAATGAATCCTGACAGTGAGTAAAATGTACAGTACAGTATTATCAATATGATAAACAGTAGAATGTAAATGTAGGGCAAAATGCAAATGTATAACAGCGGATGTTGTTGCAGTATGGCGGATTTGTACAGTGTAATGGCCACAGGTAGGAATGATTTCCTGTGTCATTCAGTATAGCATTTAGGTGGTACCAGTCTCTCACTGAACGTGTTCCTGTGACTGATCAGCAGATTGTGAAGTCAGTGGGAAGTATTGTACATTACTTTATTTTGGACAACATTCGCCTTTCCAACACTACAGTCAGAGAGTCCAGCTCCATCCCCACAATGTTACTGGCCTTGCAGATCAGTTAGTTCAGTCTGTTTGCATCTGCAACCCTCAGCCTGCTGCCCCAGTGTGCAACAGCATAGAGAACAGCGCTGGCCACAACACACTCATAAAACATCCTGAGCAGTGTTTGGCAGATGTAAAATGACCTTAGCTGCCTCAAAAAATACAGACGGCTCTGGTCCTTCTTGTAAAGTGCGGTAGTGTTCTTAACCCAGTCCGGTTTACTGTCAATTATGAACCCCAAGGTTTTGTAATCCGCCACCATTTCCACATTGACGCCCTGAATGGAAACAAGGGCTGCTGGTGTTTTGTATCTCCTGAAATCCACAATCAGTTCCATGGTCTTTGTCACATTAAGCTGCAGATGATTCAGCTCACACCATTTATGTGACAAAGGAGTCCACAGCAGCCCGATATTCTGTCTCATCACCTCCACTGATACACCCAACTACTTCTATCATTAGAAAACTTCTGAAGATGGCAGGTATCTGTGCAGTAGCTGAAGTCAGTTGTGTAGAGAGTGATGACAAAAGGGGAGAGGAAAAGTCTTTTATGGTGCTAGGGTGTTGCTGTCCACCGTGACTGACACACAGTGCTTCAGGCGCACATACTGTGGTCTTCCAGTCAGGTAGTCCACACTTCAGGACACAAGAGATGCGTCCACCTGCATTGCTGTCAGCTTCTCACCCAGGAGGGTCGGCCTGATGGTGTTGAATGCACTGGAAAAGTAAAAAAAACATGACCCTCATAGTGCCCGCCGGCTGGTTCAGGTGGGTGTAGACATGGTTTAGCAGGTAGATGATGGCGTCCTTGACTCCGAGACGGGGCTGGTAAGCGAACTGAAGGGGGTCCATATGTGGTCTAACCATGGGTCATAGTAGATCCAGTATGAGTCTCTCAAAGGTCTTCATAACATGTGAAGTCAGTGCCACCACATCTGTAATCCTGCCGGCCAGTGGGACGTGGGGTCTTTGGTACAGGAACGAGGCATAACGTCTTCCATTGTACTGGGACCCTCTGTAGACTCAGGCTCATCATGAAGACATAGTGTAATACTCCACAGAGCTGGGGCACCGGCTTTAATATCAGTCATAGATAGAAAAAAGAAAAGTAAAAGAAGGACTGTACTGTATTGCACTCTCACTGAGGTGTCCTGGTTTTAAGATAAAAAAACAGTTTCATGGAGTTGGTTCTTACCAGTGAGCTCAATCATATGACCTGACTCACTGATTATTCAACTCAGACGGCTTTCCCACAAATAAGATTTATTTTTTTATTGATCATATCATAAATACAAAAGCATGGGACATACTGGTGAACAGAAAACATCAAGAAAATAGAAAATGGGAAAATACTGAATTTGAATTAAAAAAAGAAATAATCAACTGATATAAAATGTCCACATATGCCAAGTTTTTGTAATGTAATAAATCTATAGTCTGTACACTTCAGTAGATGATCATTTTGATAGGGGTGTGTAGACTTTTTATATCCACTATAGATATTCAGAGTTCTAGGCCTACTGCTTTCTGTTTTGTTGGTCTTCATATTTCGAAGTGATGTTCCATTTCATGCTTGATCTCGTGAACAAAGGGATTCTTTTTATACCAATAGGCCTATAAAATAAAACGAATAAAATAAAAGCATTACTTTTGTCCATAATAAAGATATAACAAAAATTTCCATAATACAACTTCACATCACGGGCGGCACAGTGGCGCAGTGGTTAGCACGTCCGCCTCACAGCAAGAAGGTCCTGGGTTCGATTCCCAGCTCGGGCGTTTCTGTGTG
>JAOUQZ010000014.1:5189127-5203035 GCA_028564935.1 Neosilurus hyrtlii
TGTCGGGATAAAATTGTAGTACTGTTATTTTTTCCCACATACAATATATATATATATATATATATATATATATATATTCATGAATTCCTTTGGAAAACTGCTTTATTCTACCAGTGTCTTGGAAGTCTATCTGTCTATTATCTTTTTATGGGAGAAGGGAGGAAACACACTGAACAGCTCACCAGATTATCGCAGGACTAACAAGCACACACAACCATTCACACTTACACCTAAGTGCAATTTGAAACAGCCAATTAGCCAAATGTGCATGTCTTTAGACTGTGGGAGGGAACCGGAGTACTTGGAGGAAACCCATACAAGCACAGGGAGAACATACAAACTTCACAGAGAAACAAGCCATGGACTCGAACCTAGGATCTTCTTGCTGTGAGGCGGATGAGCAAACCACCATGGCACTGTGCTGAACTTGTTTTTTTGCAGTTAGTTACATTTAATTACAGCATAATCCACCTTGTATAGTTTAGGAAAAAATGTTTTTTCTCAAATATGGTAACAGAGCTGTATCTCATTTTGCAGCCAACCTCTCATATGTAACAAACACAATAACGGGACTATTATTTATTATTATTATTATTTTTAAATTGTATTTTAATGTACTATACTAATCCCGCAAGGAAAATTTGGTTTCTTTATTTAACCCATCCCAGAAGAACACACATACACATAAACAGTGAGCACATACACACTCGGAGCAGTGGGCTGCCACACTGCGGTGCTCGGAGAGCTGATGTTCAGTGCCTTGCCCAAGGGCACTTCAGCCATGAAGGTGAAGGAAAGGAAGGTTCAACTCCCCCCCCCCCCCCCCCCCCCCCCCCCCCCCCCCCCATCCATCTTTTCTGCTGTTTCCGGAATCGAACCAGCGACCGTTCTGTCCCAAAGCTGCTTGTCTAACCATTATGTCATGATTTGGACTACATTTCTATGTAATCTTTAAAGATTTAAAACATGTTAATGGAATTATATCACGTCATATAGAAGAATAATGCAGAACAGTTTTCAACCCATTTTGCATATACACATCTGTTTATTTTTATGCTGGATGGAATTTTAGAGAGTGTTCTGGTTCACAAGGTAACATGCCATGATGGCAGCACATATGACCATAGCAGTGGACTTTTCTTGCTTTCAGATGCCGTTAACATTAAAATATGATACATAGTAGCTCCAAAATCATTCTTCTCTCTGTTCATGTACAGCTGTGACGTCTGGATATTTCTCTAAAAGATAGTTTCAGTGCTGTGTTTTGGCCCCAGTGAGCATTGGGACAGCTTAAACTTACTGAGCGATTAAACTTACCATCTGTTCTGCCCTACAGCGCCATAAGGAAGTAAGTGTCAATTTGATGACTTTGAGATATAGAGCAAAAACAAACTTCATCCTGGCTCTCTGTGGTGAATAGTATCCCAAACAATATGTGTTGATCGAATGCATAATAAATCAGATGTCTAAAAGACATAATAAGGAATCTTAAATTCCTCAGCTCCGGGACTTTAATGTTGATTACTTCTTTCTTGCATTGTAAAAGATCCAACTTGTTTATTGAAAAACAACAGCAAAAGGAAGCAACGTAGTTGTGTGCATGAGCGTATTATTAATTAATTATTAGTCTTTTCAGCAGCTGAGTAAAATATATCACAATCCAATAATATACGCATGCATATTATAATTTAGGTCGCCAAATTGTGTCCAAAAATGTTTTTTTTAAACAAAGTTTTATTAAACAGGCAGCATTAATTTTATTAAAATGCTTGATGCATTTGTGACTTTTCCAAAAATGTCAATTTGCACGAAATTACATACTGTTTAGAAGTTTATTATTAATATCCCACAAACAAATAACAAGGCAAAAATAACAAACATAACAAAACAACACCAGAACATTATTTAAAGACAAATTATTAGTTTAATAGTCACAGTGTATCCTGAACACATATAAAAGTGCTAAATCATGTTTAAATTACTGAGTGTCTAGCAGATCTAGTGAACTGTCGCGCACTGGCAGCTGTTCCCAAACCTGCCGTCGACTCACTGGCTTCCAATTACAAACTTTCCCTGCTGCAAGCCATAATCATCAAAATTATAACAAATAAAGGCTTGATATGTTTCACTTAGCATGTAATGAGTCAATATAATATATTAGTTTCACCTTTTAAGTTTAATTACTGAAATAAATAAACTTTTGCACGATATTCTTATTTTTCAAATTTCACCTGTATCAACAGTGGTCAGTACAAGGCTATCAACACTTGTGAAAACATTGACAGTCAAGTGACCATGGGGCTACGGGCATAAAATTTGTTGCACAATTGCCAATGATTAAAAAAATATTTTTATATTTTCTTTTTTCAAATTTCACTCTGCTCTGCTAATTTTTATTTTCACACCCTTTTAAAGGTGTAAACAGCAACCCATATCCCATTTATTGCAAAATCTCATTTTTGACCCAAATGTCACTTACTTCCTTTTGGCATTGTAGGGCAGTGTTGATCAGCAGCAGTCTGTCCTACATCCCAAATGCTCAAGCTCAAACATTCTGCTGTCCTGAAGACCATTCTGCTGTTATGGAAAGGCGTCTTGATTCAACCATTTCTTATCAAAGCATTTAATTAATCTCATGGGTAGTGCTTTTCGCTATGACAGCAGCATCTAGGTTTATTTACACTTCTTGTTGTTCTTGTTGTTCTGTTTGTATATTGACAAAATACTCATCCTGTGCAAGTCTGAGAAAGGAAATGTATCTATGAATGTATCTGTATCTACATCTATGAATGTATCTGTAACACAACTCATGATGATATTCCTGGTGAATATTTACAAGAAACGAATAAGACTTGTGCAAAAGACATGTGGATCAACAATGCAGTAGTCTAGTTCCAGTTGAACTCCAATGTGATTTGATCACAATGAACAAATGACTTGACTTTAGATTAAATTAGTTACTGTAGTGACCCAGTGATGCTGTGTATTTCAGGTTGCAGACAGTAGATGCAATCCGCTAAACTGTGCACGGCAAAAACTGAGCAAAAACAACAACTAAAAATGCAGTTTATTCAGGATATTTAAACTGATGAACAAAAAGAAAACAAGCTGTATTCAATAAAGTTAAGGTATCCTTTATTTATTTATTTATTTTTAACATAATTTATTTATGCTTAGCGTTTATCTAGCACCAGACTGTCTGTTCGGTCGGTATGTTTTTTGAGGTTTCTTCAACCACTTGAAAAAAAGTTGTTCAAGAGTTGTTGTTTTTTCCATCATAAGTGTCTAATTTATTGATTGATTTTCTGTAGGTCACTGAGCTGGCTGGATACACAGCCCGTGTGCATAATATGTTCCTGGTGTTTGAGGAGGTGCAAAGGGGTGTGTATAAGCGTGCACTGATCTCCTCGACAGCAGCAGCTGGGGAGAAGGGTGACATGAGGTCTGAGATGCACATTGACGGTCCACTAGAGATCAAAGGTAAAGCATTAACAAAGGGGAACATTGGGTACAGAGCTGCAAGATTGATCAACACAAATAGACTTATTAAAACTCATCGAAGGGTGTCATGAAGAGTGTCTTTAGACAACCAGACACAAGCTAAGATTATCCTGAACACAGCAGATACATCTTGGTGGTATTGTCACCACTGTTTCACTAATCATCCACACACAGACACACAGACACACAGACACACACACACACACACACACACACACACACACTACCTTTTTACTACTAGAAGGCCTACATTATGGAGGTTTTAATGAACCACCACATGTGACCTAAACTGAGTTATTAAATGGTAATAACATCACATTTCATAAAGTGCTTCTTAGGTGTATTTAGACATACATTGCCCGGCCAAAACAAAGTGGCACACACAAATATGTTGTTGTTCCACCTTTAGTCTTGCTAACAGCACATAATTGCCATGCCATAGTTTCAACAGGCTTAAGCAACATAACATTTATTTCCATCCAGTGTTGGATTCATTTCTCACTGATGTCTTGAACTAATGAGGGAAAAATTGAACCACTCCATAACGTCTTCTCCAGAACATCCCGAAAACTTTCAATAAGGTTAAGGTCAGGACTCTGGGGTGCCATACAGAATGATTCCTCATGCTCCCTGAACCACTCTTTCACTGTTTGAGTTCCCATTTTATATCCGTGCCATCAGGGAAGAAAAAGTCCATTGATGTGATAACCTCATTCAGTACATTCAGGTCATCAGCTGACTTCATTTTATTGCCATATTAATGTTGCTGAGCCTCGACCTAACCAACTGGAGCAACAATGCAATGAGATGACATGCTGTCATCAAGGCTAAATGCACTCCATGAAAATAGTAGACTGATATATAATAATAGAATATATATATGATATATAATAACATTCAGTTCTTACAGAAAGCTATCAATTAAAGAAACAGACATTAGCTTTTATTATATTGTTCATTATATAGTTTATTATATAGCATATATTACAATACATGGACAGTAACTGGATTTGTTGATGTGGTCAGTTCACTTTGAGCTATGCACCTTATTGTTATTTCTTAATGCTTTTATTTGAATAGAAATAAAACTTTTTCCCCATCCACAAACAATTCTCAAAAATATTTGTCTAATAATATCAAAATTATGATTTATAATAATATGTCTAAAACCTTAAACCTGATTTATCCTTTTTTCCTTCTTAGGAAAAGTGATTGATGTGGATAAGGGTATAGTGTGTGAGAATGTCCCCATCATCACACCAAATGGGGATGTGGTTGTGTCCAGCCTGAACTTTAAGGTATGACCAGTGATCTTAATTTTATACAACACATGGTATAGATGATTTTTAAAATCCCAGTCAGTACCACCAGTGACAAAAGGGTGACAACAGTAGTAAACACATTTGAATATAAAAATAAGGGCTTCCAATTCATTCACTTGTTTGTTAAAAGCATTGCTGGAGTGTGTTCTGTAACTCAGTAATGATATGATAAAAATGAATGTAAAAAAATGTGTGTGCGTATGTGTGTTGCATGATGTATAGGTGGTGGAGGGTATGCACCTGCTGATCACAGGACCTAATGGCTGTGGGAAAAGCTCTTTATTTCGCATTCTTAGCGGTCTCTGGCCTGTGTACAGTGGCATGTTGTACAAACCTGCTCCACAACACATGTTCTACATCCCACAGAGGTGAGCACACATACAGCATTAGAAATGCACGACTCATACAATGTCATTCGGACATGTCGTTGATAAACTTCCGCAAACACAAAACACACAAGTCTATTCATGAAGCCATCCACACCTTTTCAGTCTAAACACACACACACACACACACACACACACACACACACACACACACACACACAGTAACAGATAGTCCACCACAGTGGAGTCCATACGGTTTTACAAGAGTGAGACAACTGGTAATTGAAGCTGGAAGATTCTGCTGAGGATGGGAAACTTGAGCTTTTACTACTGAATTATTTAGCAGGTTCACACACATCACTCTGGAGTAGTCCATATTCAAGGAGAAACAGGAAGTAAAGGAAAAAGCATTGTTATTATTTTGGATTTATTATCTATCATCTATACCACTTATCCATCAGACAGCTGACATCAGAGGAGAGTTGGGGTACACCCTGACATGCTGCCACTCTCTTGCAGGGTGAACACAGACACAAACACCCATTTACACTCACATTTACTCGTATGGGTAATTTAAAGTTGTGTCATGCAGGCACGGGCAACACATTTACAGGACGTTGAAATTTTAATTAAATGAAAACAATAAGCAAACAATATTGGTTTCGTTGGTTTCATTGCGTATGGCACCATGCATGTGCAATGTGTGATTTCTATGGGACCTAAGGAGGTCCTCGTGGGTACATTGCTCTAGTAAGTGTGTGCTGCGCTGGACTACAGCGTGGTTTGCTGCCTACATGTAAGGTTAAGGCGATTGGTTTCCTTTGAAAGACAATTCGGGACTGAAGTCCCGCAAGTCTCCTGCAAGAACCCCTGCAAGTCCCCAAGTGAAGTCCGTAAAGTGTTATTTTATCCAATTCTTTCTGGTCTTGGATGTTCTTTTCATGCTCTATTGTAGGCAGGCCAATATAGAACTTGGACCATCTTCTTTCACAGCCATGTTTTTGTAATGTTTCATTTATTCATTCATTTTCTTAGCTGCTTAGGATACTGCTTCTGTACCACATCATGATTACAATCATGAAAACATAACACAATTATGTTTATTATTTTATTATTAATTTACTAACAGCAGTTTCTTTCAAAATGTCCCAGCGGTAAAGAATTACAGTATCTTGTCAGTGAATATTTAACAGAAAACAGAAAGATAATAGAAGGACTGAGAATCAGAATGGTGTAACCAACAGAAAGCTGTTTTAGAGAAAAGTTACATGAAAGTTTGTGCAATATAAAATAATCAGGGATAATGCTCACGATACGATTTAAGGTCATAAGGAAGATGAAGGGATCATAAACTTGGCACAGCTAGACCATATCCACATCTGTTAAGATCTGACCTTATCTCATTTTCAGTTTTTTGGGGGTTAGACCATTGTGGCTCTTAGCCCTTTAATCGAAGTTTACATTTAATTACATATTATTATATTATGTTCAAAATTTAAATGTTTTAATTATTCAATTACATTTTTATTTTGTCTGTACTTACATTCTAACATACCCATGCAATGTTTCCTCAGCTCAACTAAGGAACCTATTCATAACTCTCTGTAGAGCTACTGTCACAGTGTATTAGAATGTGTATTCTCTTCACAGGCCTTACATGTCTAATGGGACACTGCGAGATCAGGTGACGTACCCCGACTCTGTGGAGGACATGCATGAGAAGGGCTATAGAGACAAAGAATTGGAAGAGATTCTGGATATTGTCAACCTTAAACATATCGTCACCCGAGAAGGAGGTACACTCACATAAACTCAATAACTTTTACTGAATAACTCCACTTAAAAGCCTTTCCGATCCACAAAAGGCCTTTTGTATCGACACTGAAGCCTAATGAGGTTGTTCATGGTCTGTGAATGGGGTGTGGATATGGAAATGGAGTGTGTGTGCATGTGGATGAGAATGAATGCCATTAATTTTTTAGCTAGAGGTAATTCAACCAGAGAATTCCCAGAAATTAGCTTGTAAGAAGGAAACAACTTAATTAAGATGAGGGCAACCATTTAAAATCATTACTTGTGGAGCGAATTTACGAATTCCTTACTTAATTTTACTACTTTTTTCTTCCTGATAATTTAAGTTGGGTATTTGAGTAGCCAAGTAAAAGCAGACCTTTTAGTTAATTAGCATTAACAAATATTAACCTTATAGCTCCAGAGTAAAATGAAAAAAAAAAAAAATCAGCCTTTTTCTTGTGTTTGCAGGTTGGGAAGCAGAGGTAGACTGGAAAGATGTGCTGTCAGGAGGTGAAAAGCAGCGGATGGGTATGGCTCGCATGTTCTACCACAGGTAACACATTACGAGCAGCCCATTAAGCAGGCAAGATTATCCACAGTGTTCCTTAATTTTTTTCTAACATCAGTACCTCTCTCTTCAGGCCCAAGTACGCCCTTTTAGATGAGTGCACAAGTGCTGTCAGTATAGATGTGGAAGGTAAAATATTCCAGGCTGCAAAGGATGCTGGGATTTCCCTACTGTCTATTACCCATAGGCCGTCCTTATGGTAAGGCATTTGCAGAGTTGTACTGAAGATTCTTGAAACATAAATTATCTTGGAAGAATACAACACTAAACGATGCAAGTTAGTGAATAAAAATTACCCAAACGCGAGGTCTGTACAGAGAACTCAAGCTGATGTCTTTTGGGAACACAGAGCAGAAGGTGAGGTCTGTGCAAAACAAGCTCAATTAAGCTACACTCCAGAAGAATATGTAATGCAATAAATTTTGTTTCTGGTTTGAAAATAAAAGGATCTGGCTCCACTGAATTGTTCACTGGGGCATTTAGTATGTCAGGTCATGTAGTCATGTAGGTTCTGTTCAGTAATAACAGAGGAGTAGGACTTCATGACTGTATCATCATCATGTTCATGAGAAACCTGACCTTGCAGATCTGTTGGCACTGTCGTGTAGTATAATGTCACCAAATTCCATTCGATTCTGTCCACAAATCATGGAACAGTTGGATTTTGAAATTTTTTAGTTATGACATCATAATTCTGGTTCTGGTTCAAAAAGACAAAATCTCGCTCAATGCATGAAATACTAATAACGGAGTAGGAAAGTCTATAACAACAACATTAACAGCAACAACAAGAAGGTTTTTAGTTTCAGTGTAAAAGACGAGCTGAGATTTCTCTGTACAGAACAAGCAAACAAGGTGAAATGTACAATGCCAGCCTTTTTTCATATCACTTCAAGCGCTATTATTTGCCTGCTTCTGGATTAGGTGTCTTTAAAGCTTATGAGGGCTTTGGTAACTTTTTCCTTGCAATTCTCTGGTGATGAACAAGAGATTTCTGATGAATAACGAGTCCTTCACAGGAATTTGTACACTTTTTATCCATTAGGATATTTCCTATACCTATACTTTATCCTTAAGAAAATGCTGAATACTTCTCTGGAAGCTGCTTATGCTCACAGCAGACATTTCAGATAGCTAAGGGCTAAGCTGCTGGTCGGATATGGACCAGTCCCTACGCAATTTATTGCCTGTGCATTGACCAATAATATTGTGTGTACAGTCCTAGACACATAATGAAACAACTGCAGTATTTATGCAGGTGCTGGTAAACGGCTCGATTATGCCTTTTTCTGTTTGTTTCTTTAATTGATCAGTTAATAGAATTATTTTTATAGCAAATATCACAGTATTTCTTACTAGCATTTAAACTAATCTAATATTACTATATACAGTATCTCTTAAGTAGGTTTAATTAAATAACAGATTACTAACTATAATTCACTATTACATACTCTTATCAGACACCGCATACGCAGCTTACTTGTAAATCAGATACTCAGTGTAACCGTCATGTCTGCTTCTCACTTCTTAAACCACACTTTCCAAACCTTGGTCTGCCTCGTCCCACTAGGTGAGTTGCTACATCAGGATTTGCAGAGTCTGAAAAAACTGCAAGTCCCAGCATGCACAGCGAGAGGCATACAGACACGATGCACGGACACAGCTAATGTGAATTGACACATTAATAATGTACATTACTTATAGACTTGGAAAAGCAGAGTCAGCACATTGTATTGACCGTTATCCGTGATTATACTGTTTATATGTGTTCCTGCCTACCTTATTTACCCTGGTTTTATTTAGCTTTGCTGTGGTTTTAATTATATATGTCACTTTTAGTTCTGCATTTGTATCCCCTCTTTTCCTATTACTCCACAATATTAACATAACACTAACATGAGCTATTATATTCCTATTCTATATAATATTACTGATTTTACACGTTCTCTGAGAGAGGGTTTACCTGCATTTGAAGCTTTGAGCCAATCAGTTGTCACCAGACAAATCCAGAATATAGGCCAGTATCCACGCCTTCACCTGGAGTCTGCTAGGGTGGGTTCCAGTCTCCCTGCTATCCAAAAATAAAAAATAAAAATGAAATGAATAAACATTTTTTTAAATTGGATGTTGTACTGTGTTCATGTTATTTAAAGCTATTCTTAAATAAATGTCTGGCTAATTTATGTCAACTTACCTTTTTTGTGTTTGTTCTTGGCACATGGCACAGGAAGTACCACACACACCTCCTGCAGTTTGACGGTGAGGGAGGTTGGAGGTTTGAGCAGTTGGACACAGCTACTCGGCTCTCGCTCACTGAGGAGAAGCAACGTTTGGAGACTCAGCTTGCTGGCATTCCCAAGATGCAACAGAGACTGAATGAACTGTGTAAGATCCTGGGTGAGGATTCTGTGCTGAAGACAACCGAGTACAGTGAGGGAGAATGAGGGACATAGAGCTAGATTTACTGTACATGTACACTGAACTCCAGACAACAGCAACTTTGTCTACCAAGTCCTGATTAAATAGTGCTTCAAGGCTGCAGCTCAACTTTATCCATTACAGGGTGAGTTAGGTCCTCGCTACTCACTAACCCTATCTATTGCACATTTATGCCACATTAAAAACAAATTAAAGGGAGATTTCTGGGTGCACCATCCTCAAAACTAAGTTCCTGCAGGTGTCTTTCTTTTTTTTGTTTCTTATTTATTTATTTGTTTGTTTGTTTGTTTGTTTGTTGAATTCTGATTTTATCAGTGTCTTACTAATGTTTTATCTCAGAGTTCTGAGCTATTTTAGCTAAGATGTCTGTTATTATCTTAGTATAATTTGCTGCTTCTGAAAATGGGATTAACTGCACCATATTAATAACGATTTTGTTTTTGTTGATGGGCATGTTATCGTACCTATGGCAGTGATCTTGGCTTCTTTTAAGAACTATCTATACTTGCTGCTTATTGTTTTATTATTTCTAATGACACTTACAGTATTTAGTCTATTTGTTTAGCAACAACCATTTCAATTTCTAATTGGTGCTAACATTTTTAATATGCCATTGTCAGTGATTGGCTCTATGAGTAAACATCAGGTTTAGTTTCAGCGTTGTTGATGTTTACTGCCTTTTGATTTGGCAAAAAGGGACCTTCATTCATTTATTTATTCATTTTCTAAGACGCTTAATCCTAATTAGGGTAGCGGGGAGGCTGATGCCAATCTCAGCCGACTCTGGGCAAAGGGCGGGGTACACCCTGGACAGCTCACCAGGCCAACACAGGGCCAACACTCACACAACCATTCACACTCACACGTGGGGTGATTTGGAGCAGCGAATTAGCCTACTGTGCATGTTTTTAGACTATGGGAGGAAACCGGAGTACCCGAAGGAACCCACACAAGCACAGAGAGAACATGCAAACTCCCCACAGAAACGCCCGAGCTGGGAATCGAACCCAGGCCTTCTTGCTGTGAGGTGGACGTGCTAACTATTACGTCACCGTGCCGCTACGAAAGGGATCTAGTTTCTCAAAATCATCATTCTCTCATTAATCTTTACTAATCATTTAACCATGATCAGGGTCATGGTGAATTCGGAGCCTGTCTCAGAAACACTGAGCATGAGCTTGCATGCATGCACAAATTCACCCATGGGGGGAAATTAGTATACCCGGTCCTCCGACCAGCATGTTTTTGAGGACTGGGAAGAAAACTGGAGAACCCTGAGCAACACCACATTGACACACATAAAATATATAGTTTAAGCCTATCAGCCTTGTTTAGAATCAAACCAGGGATTCTGGATGTATGACGCAGCAGCACTACCCACTGCTCCACTGTGCTGCACAATGAAGTAATTATTATAATAATACATAATACATAATAAATTACCTACTGGCCTGTAATTATATTTTCCTCATGTTGCTTTTTATGGAATCTGGACTCCAGCATGAGCAGTTTCATCAGGTTCAGAGCTGCTTTGCCAAGTTGATGGCCAATGCCGGTACTGACTCCTGAAAAGGAAATACAATTCACACAAGTAAATGGTGTGATAAATGTTTCGATTGAATTTAAAAGCACTTTGGTAATAACACAGAGAACCAGATGGTTCTTTTACTTTAGTGTTTTTCTAACAACGAGTCTGATCATAAGATAAGATCCTATAATCCTTTATTGATCCTCAAGGGGGAAATTCAGAAATCATGTCAAACTGCTGATTTAATATTGATATTGATTTCTTATATGACGTTCAGAGCCTGTTAAAAAACAAAAATGTGTTTCATATATTCATGAATAAAATAAAATAAAATAAAATAAATTCATTAATTAAAAAAGGGCCAAACCCCAACTTGTAAAACATGCATTTTTGGATATGTCTGTAAAGGTTCTCAGTCATCCAGGTCATGGTAAATTGTAGGAGATAAAAGAAGGCAGCTGGAATTGTTTGATGTTATTGAAGATGTTTCACCTCGCATCCAAAAATCCTTTTTCAGTTGTCAGACGTTATTTTACTTTAGTAAAACAGCCCTCAGGAGAGTCGTTGCATCTTTGGAGCAGATTTTCTCTCTTGTTTACCTCGGGACTTGCATGACTGTATACTGTATCGATGTCTGTCACTTTTGGTTCCATTTAGGAGCTTGATATTAAGGTTGTGATGGGCTGCATCAGTTGTTGAAGGTTACCAATTAATGACTAATTTAAAAAAGGCTAAAACATGTTAGTTTCAATTTCAGCTCAAACATTTAAATGTTTTTATGACTCTGTCATTGCATATGAGATGACTATGTACAGTAAGTGAATTTCTCTATTTCTACTTTTCCCCCATTTCTTGGCTGCAGTAATGAGCTATGACAATTATAGTGGTACAAGCCTCATGGGTGATCATCTTCATTCTTGCTCATTTTCTTACCTGTGATTTTCTGTAAGCTACATTAAAAGCTTTTTCCTTTTTTCTTTTTTTTTTGTGGGGGTTTGGCCGACTCCAGAGTGGTTATGGACATTTAATGACCTCAGTATTATAGGTTTCTGTCTCCTGTTCATAGATAGTTTTCAAAAATACCTTAAAATATTAGTTCACAATTTGTTTTTGTCTTGTTTTTTTTTAATATAATTTTGAATCACTTAAACATGTCTGTCTATTGATGGACTGATACTGTGAATTTTGTCTGCATTTCAAATGTTGAGCTGAAAGTTACTTCTTGCTGATTGCATATGTATACACTGCTTTTATGCTAGAGTATCTGTGGATAGATTTTTGATATTTGATCGTACACTGTTGTTTAGAAACTGCTTTGCATTGGACCCTCATAATTTTAGAAACATTTTGGGTGCTGTTTTTTTAAATGAATAATTGTTTCTGACATGTAAAACATTTTGTATGCCAGAAGCATTAGCATTAGATATCATCTTCATTTTTTTATTTCTAGTTTCAGTAACTGTACCATGGTTTGTTTGCTTCTTTTTAGTAGTTTACACAGTAATAATTATTTCAAATAAGTCATTGTAAATAGGCAGGGTTTTATATGTTTGAAAGGTATGTAATATCCTATATTTTGACTTGCTTATATTTTGCCTAAACAGGAGTATCAGAGATATTTTCTGATTGGATGAATCGAAAATTAACTATAATAACTGGTACTTGGATACAGTCAGCATGATTTTGCAAGTCTTTTTCAGGCAATTTGTGCATTTTGAATTCCAGCACAAATGCATCTCGACTGTATCTTCTTTGAAGTATACCTTTGGGATGGACAAGCTGTCATTTTGCATGTCATAAAACACCCACATTTTGTCTAACAGAATCATGTGATGTTTGAAATTTGCCTGTTAAGTATCTAAACAAAGGTCTGATTACTCAGTAAAAAGCAAAAAAGCACCAGTGTGTACAGTTTGTTTTATTTAAGCATTATAAAAGCCTGTACTTTATATTGAAAGTATTTTATTGCAATTCTTTATCAATATTTAAGGCACCTATAACATTCAGTATACTAGAGCTGTTTGGTCTTTTTTTCTTTAGTCTTCGACTCCCTGCACAGGTGATCCATAATTCAGGTGAATCAAAGTGCCACCTTACTAAGAAGTGCTTCTTAAGATGAAAATGTGATGTGCGCAAGGAAAAACTATAAGTGAAAAAATGTAATGCAGATGGACTATGAAAGAGCTGCAGTAAACAGTATTTCACAATGTCTATAAACTATTCTGGTGTATATGCTAATGACGGTTAACAAATGGTGTTCATTCATCCATTTTCTGGACCACTTAAGCTTATCATGGTTGCGGTAGCCAACTCTGGGCAAAGGCATGGCATCTCTCATACCTATTCATGTATGTGTATGTATACATATATATATATATATATATATATATATATATATATATATATATATATATATATATATATATATAT
>JAOUQZ010000014.1:5203135-5215874 GCA_028564935.1 Neosilurus hyrtlii
TACCCGGAGGAAACCCACGCAAGCACAGGGAGAACATGCAAACTCCACACAGAAACACCCGAGCTGGGAATCGAACCTAGGACCCTCTTGCTGTGAGGCGGACGTGCTAACCACTACGCCACCGTGCTGCCCTCTCCTAAAAATTTAAGAATAAAAACTATCAATATCAAGAAGAAAAGAACAATAACAATAACTATAACTATGTAAAGGACTTTATAGTTAAAGTCAATATAAATAAAAAATGTGAAATTAAAAAAAAAAATTTATATATATATATATATATATATATATATATACACACAAAATAAAATAGAAATAAAATAAAGTATATAGAATAGATAAACTACAAACTCTATAACTTTAGGGTCGTCACTCTGCATTGAGTCTGGAGACAATTTGGATAGAAATATGCGCATGTCTTTGGACTGAGAGAGGATACTGGGGCCCCCGAATGAAATCCATGGAAGTCCTGGAAGAACAGGTAAACTCCACACATAAACCCTTCGCCGAACTCAGGACCTTCTTGCTGTGAAGTCTGAGCTGAGTCAAATGATCTGATGCAATGAACAGGGACAGATTTCAGACAGACAAGCCTGCAGGAGAAGTGTTCATGCTGTTGCATGCAGTACTACAGGATGGTCCCCAAGCGGCGCTGTTGTTTTGCAGGGTTTCCCTTTGTGCTACCATTCATTCGTGCATTCATTTTCTAAGCTGCTTAATCTTAATTAGGGTCGCGGGGAGGCTGGGGCCCATCCCAGTTGACTCTGGACGAAGGCGGGGTACACCCTGAACAGCTCGCGGGGCCATCGCAGGGCCAACATTCATTCAACACTCAGGGCCATTCACACACACTCACACCCAGGCCACATTGGAACTGTGCATGTTTTTGGACTGTGGGAGGAAACCGGGGAGAAGCGCGGGGAGAACATGAAACCCCCCCCCGCCCCCTTAGATGATTGTACTGAAAAATGTACAGGTTTTGTCTTTGTCACAGCATTCTGTTTAGGTTTACAATGGTATTTAGTTATATTACTATGTAATTTAACTACACCTGTATTAATATAATTTTTTAATTACTATTTTAGTGTTATTATTATTATTATTATTACTATTATATTATTATTATTATTGTTATTATTAGTATTATTTTATTAGTAATACCATTATTGTTGTTATTATTATTATTTTATTAGTAGTATAATTATTGTTAATATTATTGTTGTTGTTATTATTATTATTATTTTATTAGTAGTATAATTATTGTTAATATTATTGTTGTTATTATTATTATTGTTGTTGTTATTATTATTATTATTTTATTATTAGTAGTTGTTGTAGTATTTTTATTGTTATTATTATTTTATTAGTAGTATTATTATTGTTATTATTATTATTTTATTTTTATTATTATTAGTAGTAGTAGTACTATTGTTGTTGTTATTATTATTATTTTATTATTATTAGTAGTAGTAGTAGTATTTTTATCGTTATTATTATTTTATGAGTAGTATTATTATTGTTATTAGCATTAGTATTATTATCATTATTTTATTTTTATTATTAGTAGTAGTAGTACGATTGTTGTTATTGTTATTATTGTTATTTTATTAGTAGTATTATTATCGTTGTTATGATGATGATGATGATGATGATGATGCATCATTTTATTGTTTTATGGCTTATCAGAAAATAATGTTCTTAAGGGGTTCATAAGAAATTATGTTAATTTAATATGATGCATATTCCCCTTTAATTTCCTTTTTCATTACAACAATAATCAGAAATTGACACAAAGAGCGGCTAGGTCTCAAATGCCACAATGCTCCCTGTATACGCGTCCTACAAAGAGCATAAAACAATGCTTTTGCTCCCTAAGAAGTGCACATCATGTCGAACTATTGGTCATGTAATAGCTTTTTATTGTAACTGAGTAACTGGAAGGTGTGGCCTAGTGACGTTTCTCGCGAAGACACGCCCATAGGGCCAAATGAGTCCGCTCGAGCGCAGTACAGGGCTGAGAGCTGGTGTTGCCTAGAGACGCGGCTCCGGGACGGGATTGTGTTGAACCAATAAAGCTCGAAGGAAACCTGTCGGACCACAGGAGGACCGAACATGAACGGTTGTTTATTTGGGGTAGAAATATAAGAGAGGCGACTCATGAAAAGCAGGAGCAGCATGGCTGTATAAAAGGACGCCGCTGTAGTCGCTACCTGTTTAAGCTGCTCAGGAGAAAGGCACACGAGCTGAATACATGCGCGCGCTGATTCTGCTGTTTGTGCACCATGACGACCGGACAAGATGAAAGTTCTGTACGGGTGGCTTTAAGGTAGGCCTGGAGTCCCGAAATATCTCCTCTGTGTCCCACTGATGCTCGGCTAGGCACCGCCTCTTCGCTATGTACCTGTTATTTGGCCACAAAGCCTGGTATGGAGGATTCGGTCCGCATCCTGAATCGCTGTTTATTGGGATACACGTGCACTACATAGGGTGCGGATGATCCTCATTGTGTACTGCATGTAGTGCACTTATCAAGGTAGACGGAAGTCAGATTGGGATCCTCCCTTAGGCGTTATTTTATGATGAGGGAGTGCCTTTAAGTACATATACACTTTGAATATGTCTCATTGGCATTGTTTTCCTAGCATAATACATCCTGTTCTTCTTCTCTACATGACCAAATATCCTGAAACACTGCGTTTACCTTGATACAGCAGTGTAGAAAAGATCCACGGCGCTTAGAGTTCATTTCCATATTTAAATGTCAGTGTCAGTGCTTGTATTGTTCAGACTCACAGCCTTCACTGCTGAGTGCCTGAGCACATGAGACTGAGTGACAGCTCAGAGTTTACAGCTTTACACTGTAGTTACTATTTTGCAGGCATTGTGTGATTTGTGTATTGTATCTTACATTTACGGCATTTGGCAGACACCCTTATCCAGAGCAACTTACATTTGTCATTTTTATACATCATACAATGATGGTTAAGGGCCTTGCTCAAGGGCCCAACAGTGGCAGCACTGGGGCTTGAACCCCCAACCTTTGGACCCCTAACCCAGAGCCTTAACCGGCAAGCCACCAATGCAACATGTCATGTCTTGTCATTTTCTTAACCGCTTAATCCTAATTAGGGTCGCGGGAAGGCTGGCGCCTATCTCAGCTGACTCTGGGCGAGGGCAGAGTACACCATGGACAACTTGCCAGGTCATCACTGGGCAGAAACACGCTGACGGCAATGCAGCCTACTCTTGTCGAAAATCAGCAATGTTTCTTTTACATGCCTCTCACCACAGACAGAGAGACACATGGCTGGCCTTTGATAACCCAGATAGCTGCACTAGGGGGTCAGCAATGACATCCCGTTGATAGTGGGGCTTGAACCTTGAGATCAGTGATCCAGCACCCTACCACCGGGCCTCCACTGCCCCTAGAATCAACAATCAAGAAAAGCCAAATAAAATTTTGGATTGCGATTCATTAAAGCAGGGTGACACAGTGGCGTAGTGGTTAGCACGTCCACGTCACGGCAAGAAGGTCCTGGGTTCAAGTCGCAGGGTCAGTGAGGGCCTTTCTGTGTCGGTGGTTGCATGTGTGTCCTTTGCCCAGAGTCGGTTATAATAGACTCCAGCCTCTGTGCGACCCTAGTTGGATTCATTGGTTTAGTAAATGAATTAATGAATGATTTATTAGCTTGGCATAATTTTCTCAATCCTGGAGTACTTTTACATGTTATACAGGTAAAACTCATTTTCAATGAGGGCCACATCAAAAAATTTCTGTCACCAAGGGCTGAATAATCGCGGAACATCCATTTCTAAAAGGGCCACACGCAATCTTTCTTGAGTCATGAATGACTAGCTGTTTACTTGAAATAGGCTGCTGCCACCTAGTGGAAGAATGATAAATTAGGTTTCGTGGTATTGGCTGATGTGAAGAATGTTTGATAATCGTATTCTTTAAAAGCTCTCGCATGCCACATAAAATGAGTTGGCGGGCCGGATTTGGCCCACAAGCCTTAAGTTTAACACTTGTGTTATAGAGGGACAACTTGGCTGCAGAAGGAAACAAAGTACTTTTTCAGTTTAAACAAGTTATCTTGTGTATACTTTATTTATTTTATATCAGTCAGTATACAGACATATTTGTTTGGTAAATTGCTAACACTGCAGGTTACCAGCACAATTAGCTGGCTAGTTTGTTGCTAATGTTGCTAGAGATGTCTATGGTTTTTTTTGTTTTTGTTTTTTTGTTTGTTTGTTTGTTTGTTTATTTTTAATTGTGTATCAAATATGGACCAACGTTGAAAATGGCATCATTCAAGCTTGTGAATTACCTGCAATTAAACAGCAGTGTGGGTTAACTAGGACACTTTTAACTTAAGAGAACATATACATGTTCATGATGAAGAAAATTAGTTCAGAATTTCACCATATAATTAATCTTGGGTAATGTTAAAGGCGAATATGCAGGTTGTTCAGGATGGATTTTATTTAAAAGATAATTAAATTTAGGCCACTGTTCATAACCTTTTGAGTGAGCCTTAAAATGGGAATTGTCATCAAACAGTGTCTGAATATGACCATATAGATGTAGGCTAAAGTCTTAACAGATTTAATATTAATAAAATATTTCATGCATTCTATAATATGTACTGTGTAGCACAGGCAAATTAGTGAACAAATATTACACAAAGCCAGGTTTGAAAACACCTGTGATATGCTGTATAGAGAAAACAGCATTCTTTTTAAAGCAGCTTAGTATCACAGAGACTAAGTCAGGAATCAGGTGGGGGTGTATATTGTGTGCTTTTGTCATTGAAGAAGGCACTGTTCAGGACAAAAGCCTCGTAGCCTGGCTCAGGTTGCTTTATTTTAGCAATACAGTTCGGCTCCAGTTACCAGAGTCAGACTTTGACCCAGCTTGGAGTTTGTTGATTGCTTTCGGCTTGGGCCTAATGTCACCTAGTGCGCGTGCTGTGTTTAGTAAATGCTTGGTCATTCTTATGGAAACAACCTCATTGCATAGCAAACACCAGGAAAAGAAGGAGCAAAAATAAAAAGAGAAGGAACAGACAGTGTAGACAGGTGCGCACATAAAAAAGGAAAGAAACAAGTGTGCACTCTTCTTGTGCTCTCATTATTAAAAAGCAGTTTGTGTGAGAGCCGTCTGAGCACTTTACATATAGGACTTTTGATTTGCATGTTTTAGCTTTCAGTACTCCTCTTGATGAAAAATGAGTCGCAAGACAGACCGTATTTTGACATGACACGGGGTTTACCGTGATAAAACAGCAGATGGACATTTTCAAATAAAAAATATAATAGTTTAGCCATCTACTACTTTAATCCTGATTGGCATTCAGACAGAAAAGGTTGCTCTAGTAATTTTGGATCTTGTCCTGTGACCCTTGTGTCAAACCCTAATCAATATAACACCTTGTCCAATACAAGAAATAGATCAACACTTAAAGGTGCAGTAGCCAATTTTTTATTCTTTTTTTACGTTTTTGTACAAGTAAGCTTGACCTGTATACCTGTCTGGAAAATTTACCTGTGGTCCGGAATGGTACTACGTGTTTGGATGGGCATCATGTCAGTCATTTTGTAGACACTCTACGGGCCACCTTGTTTCTGGGGGCGGAGCATTGTGAAATTGAGTGAAATGAGTTCAGTAAGGAGAAACAAGAAAACAACAGTGTACTGCCACATGTGCATGCTAAACACTAAAATCACAATATAATTTTATTTTACTTCCTGAAGTTCAATCTGTACAATACTTATAATGTCTTTTTAGTGTGACTATTAGAATAGGGTTCCTTGGAGAATTACCTAACCCTGGGTTTATACTTGGGCACGATATCCACGTTCTCCACAATTTGAGAGAATCGTGATGAGCGTGGGGGGTTGTGGGATTGAATTGTGATGATCTTGAAGGAACGTGGTGGATTTGTGATAATCTTGAGGGAACTTGATGGATTCGTGAAGATCGCGCTGATCATGGCAACATTTTTGACTGTCAAAAATTTTGTCACAGTTAGTACGATGTATTACAGTTTGAAACCAATTGTGATAGAACATGGGAGGCGCTGAAGAGCTCAGTAGAGCTTAACAGACAACAAATGTAACAGACCTTGATGCACTCTCATAGGGGACCTTGATGAACTTGAAAGCATGATTTCTTCAAGTTTCATTTCCTGGATCTGAGCTTCATCTTTTTTACATGATTGTGCCCCAAGCATGCTCATAAATCGTGGAACTCCACATTTTTGTAATCGTGGACATGATGCTCCAGTGTAAACCCAGGGTTATGTACTTTTTTCTACGTATTCACTAATGTTTGTATGGTTACTTTTTAAATATCATTCATCAACACTAACATCCATCCATTAATCTATCAATTAACTATACCACTCATCTGTTAGGATCACAGGGGAAGCTGTCACCAATCCCAGATGACTTTGAATAAGATGTGGGGTACACCCTTAGCAGGTCTCTAGTCAGTTGAGAGACTAACACAGATGCAAACAACTATTTACTCTCACACTATGGACCAATCCGAGTAGCCATTTTATCTAATGTGCATGTGTTTGGGCTGTGGGTGAAAAGAGAGGGAACCCATGCAAGCACAGGGAGAACATACGAAGTCCAACCCACCTTGTAGCGGTGAGGCAACAGTACTAATTATATATCCACTATGCCAAACACTATTATACATTGGTATATAGTATCATTATAGTTAGCTTGTCTATTGAATTCAGTCTGTCATCTCAGTTTTTGTTGGCAAATCCACTATAAAGCTAAGACAACCCTTGCATTGGTGGTGCTGACACTGACAAATAAACCTTACAGGGAATTTGGCTGGTTTATTACATGCGTTTTGGGCTTGTGTTCATAATCCATGCTTCATTCACACACCTGTCTGTGCTTGCTGGAGCTATGCCATGAGCTAAGACATCACACAAGTCATGTTGGCATAAAAGCCAGACTTTAAGTTTTATTAATGTATTATGTCCCTGAGGATTTTTGTTTTCATTTAGTTTCTGTCTTCCTGTCTTTGAGGAACACGTCTGTGTTTAAGGCTTTGCTCAAACCCACTAAACTGAAATAAAAGACCGAAGTACCATTATACATATAGACACATGCTTGCTTCATATCACAATAAGGAAGGGAGTTGGAGTTAAAGTATAGGGTCAAAAATGTGCAGGTTTAGCAGATAAGAAGAGTTGAAGGATCACACACATATTTTAACCTGCTCTCAATCCACTGCACCTGTAGTGTATGTGTTAAACTTCATATTCAAATGGTGTGATGATCTGAAAAAATCATTCACATGGTGAAAAATTCTACTGTGTATAGTACTGAAAACTACAGTGGTTCCTGACCTGAATCTTTAAATTTAAAATTCTGGTAACCTTAAAAATGTATATTTTCTATTTTGTATAAATATTTAAAATAATTAATTTGATGAGCTCACGAGGAGGATCTCAGCTTCTAGGCGAAGACAGGGTACACCCTGAGCAGCTCGCCAGTCCGTTGCAAGGACAACACATACATAACATAACCATTTACTCTCAAACTCACACTAAGGTGAAATTTTGGAACAGTCAGTTAACCTAATGTGAATGTCTTTGGACTGTTGGAGAAAACTGAAGTACATGGAGGAAGCCCCTGCAAGTATGGGAAGAAAATGTAAACTCGACACAGTAAAACCCTTTGCTCACCGGGCCAACAGTGCATGGCGAATGACGATGGGCAAATTGAAAATTCGCGATCTCGACACAATTTTTTTTCATTCTCGCAGCCAATTTCTGCAAAATCACTGTCCTCGCTTCACACCCCTAGCCTGTTAACTACGCGTTGGGACTGAGTTGCATTCGCCACCATCACGTTTCCTTTGCACTAGGTGCGTGTTGGAAATGCCCCCTTCGCCACCACAAGAGGCCAAGTAAGGGGCCGATTGGGAAAGTGAGATTTGCCAACACGATGGGAAGACGCATGTGGAAAATGAAACACGAAAAAGGCGTACAAAAGAACCATTTTGGTGTTCATAACATGGTAATGATTATGTAACTTCACCAGATCTTGGCGATAATTTCAAACATGCAAGCTTGAAACACGTACATCTGCAATTTTTTGTGAAAAATCCTGTTCGTGACATTCGCCCAAGTGAGCAATTGGTTTAATGCTCACACAGAACGCAGTTCTTGAACCCAGGACTGATACAAGTTCTTTTCACAAGTGTGCCTCTGTCCACCCAGCAGTTTAAATGGGTAGCACTAAAAATACTGGGATGTAACCTGCGATGGACTAGCATCCCATCCGGGAGGACTTGAACTCCTAGTTACTTCACGCTAAGGAAACGGGGGGAAAGGGGCATAAGCTCCGGCCTGATGAGCCAGTAGGCCAAAAAGCTACATAGAATATGTATTAATAATCTCTTTCTGGCTACTGGGATGTATTATGTGCCATGACTTCTGCACAGCAGTGAAATAAACCCAACAGTCACAAATGCATTAAACAGTCTTTATTCAGTGATAGATACACAGTGAGTGTAAGTGTTTGTGAGTGTGTGTGTGCTGTATGAAGGGCTCATTTGAAACACTTGTTTGTGTCTTGGTCTCAGCTGCTGGTCCTTTGAGTGCCACTGTACTCTCTGTGCCTCGGCAAGCTTAAACCAAGCCATTAATAATGAACAGCCTTAGAGCAGACAGTGCTCTTTATAAAGTTCATTGCTTAGTCAGTAGAATTGCAAGTTTTCATTGCATATAGTAGTGTTTTCATTTTCTCTTTTTGTTCTCCTATGCTTGTGTAGATTGATATAATTACTACAGTTTGGAAAGGAAATGAGCCAAAATTCAGTAGGGCAGCCATTATAAAGCAAGCTGACTGAACTCTAGTGAATTTATAATCTTTATGCCATCCATATTTTATGATCATATGTAAGAGCAGCTGAGTGCTGATTTACCATTTGTGACTGCATGTTTTTCATGTCCCAGTTTATTGGTAATGTCTATGAGAGGCTCTTACCATTTTTTTTGTCAGTCTAGCCAAGACATCCACCTGCTGTGACGTGCTATATCCAATTATGTGAACCTTCTTATCAATATTTATGAGCCAGCTGTTAAGAGCTAAAAGAAGATCATTTCTCTGAGAGCCATCTGTCATCTGGTTTGTAAGAAAGAGCTTACTCATTTCAGCTGATGTCATCCAGAAAATGTACTCCTCATGTTTTGCAAAAGCTGAATATCTCTCAGCTTTTATCAAAGTTGCTGGGAATCGGAACAGGAGCTTGACTGCTTCAACTTCTTGAGGTTTATCTTATCGCCTTTCTGCTCTAGCTACATGCATGGCAGGGAGTATTTCAGTCGAGTTTCAGTGTGGTGTCTTTATCTGCTGTATGTTTCGCTTGAATGGTCTCATGACACAATTAAAGTACACAGAAGTCTGAGGAAGGAGAATGGACCAGCAAATCCCTTGTATATATAATGTATGATCATGAAAAAAAATTCTGTACATACGTTTTCCTTTCTCATAGTGTGTGTGTGTGTGTGTGTGTGTATTTTAAAGTCAGCACATTTAAAAAAAATTGTTGTCCAAAGGATAATTAAAGTAAAGTAAAATAATCAATCAATCATCTCGGAATTAAAAGCATTACCCTTATGTTTTTCATGTGTTTCCACGTAGTAGATACAGGAACAGCTTTACTGAATGTTTTATAGTATGTACTAAACTGACTGGGGAGGCTATAAACCCATGCTGTTAGCTACACAGCACTTAGCAAATCACAGAATGTGCAGCGCTCACCTGACCTGCCTTGGTCATGGTTAAAATGGGCCGCTTGGCCAAAAAATCTCTGCCTTGATTACAGCGCATAATCGCTATGGCATTATTGCTTCAGTTGTTAAGGTCGAAGGCTTAGCAACATTATGTAGCAATAATATGATGTCAGCCGATGACCTGACTGTTATGAATAACCAGTTTATCCCATCAGTGGACTTTTTCTTCCCTGATGGCACAGATTAAAATTTGGGGCTCAGATGTTGAAAGAGTGGTTCAGGGAGCATGAGGAATCAGTTTTGCACATGAACTGGCACCACAGAGTCCTGACCTTAAACTGATTGAAAGTCGTTAGGACGTGCTGGAGAAGACTTCACAGAGTTCTTGTCATCAATTCAAAATGTTGGTGAAAAATGGACCCAACTCTGGATGGAAATAAATGTTATGATGTTGCTTAGGTTTGTTGAAACAATGCCATGGTGATTATACACTGTAATCAAGGTGGTCCAGCAAAATATTAGAGTGCAGGACTTTTTTTTTTTACAACTGTTATATTATATTATAATAATATATAACTGTAAAAGTCTCATTTTAGTTTGCTTCTAAAAGAATTTTAAAGGGAAACTGTTAAAGGGCTATGCACCTTCTCGCACATGTGCATGGAGCTCCTGCATCTGTCCTGATTTTTTTTTTTAATTACAAAATATACCATAAAGTTCTCATTTTAATGTGCTTTTTTTGCTTAGTTTACTATGTAGTATATACCAAAACATGGATGTTGCTGAATTGACTTTCATCTCAGGGACTATTCAGTGCCATCCACCTTGACTTCAGTGAATAATCAATACATAAGTCACTACACAAATTGCATATGTTGGTGGTGTACATAGTATTTAATGAAAAAAATTTTTCCTGTCTGTTTTCTGTACAATTGACCCTTAGCCTGTGTCAGTTATCAAGACGTATCACTGCCTTCGCTTAGTTTTGCTTGTGAAAATTCATGTTCTAAAATATATGATTTTTTTAATTGGTTGAATTGATTATTGAATTAAAACCACATTTACCCTATTTGGTTGTTGGAATAGCTAAGAACTTACACTGAGTTGAGTTCTCAATAAGTGCAGGATGACAACAGGATCCCACATTTTCCTTTATCTCGTATTTTCAGTATTTCCCCTTCGTACAGTCGGCCAATATCAATTCACACTGGAATCAGCAGCTCCTTTCCACTATTAACTTCACTGCTTTGGGAGGGGAGGTGGCCATCTGTTTTGCATCCTTGTGTCTGCTGGCTTTCCACTCACTGACCAGAGCATGAAGCAATCGGATAGTTCCATGTTTGCCCTCTGCCCTTTTTCCTGCATCCACTCATGTGTGCATCGTGACCTTTGACCAAGGAAGCTGTCAGAAGCTGATCGGTGAACCATTCTGGGTGTTTTGAAAGCACTAAATCTCATTTAGTAACTTAACTTACATTCTTTTAAGTAAGAACATGCAGCTGACATGCTCCTTATCTGTCATCATGGTAGATAAAACACTAAGATTGATCACCTAGTCAACCTTATAAAAGTAATATGTGTCAGAATTAAAAAATATTTTCCTTCCAGCACTGGTTTAGGTTTCATTATCCAGGCTGATGTTGTTTTAAAATGCTGGATTTCTGTTTTAGGATTTTCTGATCTGTTCAGCCAACACATATATCAAGGATATTGATATCACACGTTTCACTCTATGAATGCAAATTGGTTTCGACAGGGAAATGAACCCAGTTGTGTACATGGAAATGTTGTGGCAGGATGTTGTGACCCATTTTTATCAAGTGTTACAGTGTAATATACTAGTAGTATAATTTGACTTTAAGCTGAGCGGTGTCTTGGTGCAGAGCTATAAAGGGTACAAAGCATAAAAAAAAATCATTCCATCATTCATTTTCTAAGCCACTTAATTAGGGCTGCGGGGAGGCTGGCGGACATCTCAGCAGACTCTGGGCAAGGGCGGGGTACACCCGGGACAGCTCGCCAGGCCATCACAGGGCTAACACACACTCATACTTACACCTAGGGGTGATTTGGAACAGCCATTTAGCCTACTGTGCATGTTTTTGGACTATGGGAGGAGACCAAAGTACCCAGCGGAAACCCACGCAAGCACAGGGAGAACATGCAAACTCCACACAGAAATGCCCAAGCCCGGAAATCGAACCCAGGCCTTCTTGCTGTGAGGCGGACATTTGTGAGCATCTGTGAGCTCTGTGGATGAGGACAGATATCATTTTTCTCTGAGTGGGTTTCTCTGCCTTGTTAAAAAGCATGAAAAGCAGTTTGAAAACATGGTCGGCTGTTTCCCGGAATGTTTTTGGAGGAAACACATGTTCAATTCACTCACCCCAGTTGGCAGCTGTCATTTGATGGGGAGTCCTGGGTGGTGAATGGGAACTGGCAAAACAGAAATGTGGAGAGAAAAAATTTTACTCAACCATCTCAGAGTGGTTCTGAGTTTTTTAACATCCCTTGTCCATTATGTGATATTTTAATTAGAAAGAGTAAGTTTTGTTATTGTCATGAAAGGAGCACAGTGAAAAAGTGGGATCCGTGCAGCCCTACATGCTCTGGGGGTTTCAATTATGAATACTAGCATCTGGTCTCTGTAAATCTGTACCTTGTAAAAGGATTATAGAACATTTAGCATAATGTGTCCTGTGAGCATTCAGGACAGAAAGAGACTTGTTCGTACCTGTTCCTGAATGTCATCGTGCCAGACATTACCTCTACATCTTAACAATAGTGGCCCTTGAACTAAAAACAGTAAACTGCCCTGAGTACCATCCACTGAACATGTCGGCAGCAGCTTAGTCTCAACTCAAATACCACAAATATGAGAAGTACCCCCCACCCCAAACACACACACACACACACACACACACACACACACACACACACACACACACACACACACACACACACAC
>JAOUQZ010000014.1:5224792-5249345 GCA_028564935.1 Neosilurus hyrtlii
GCTTCTTTTCATCTCACGCCATGTCTCACTGCTTCTATAGGATCCGGCCACAGTTGGCAAAAGAAAAGATTGAAGGATGTCACATTTGCACATTTGTGGCCCCTGGAGAGCCCCAGGTGATTCTGGGAAAGGACAAAGCTTTCACCTATGACTACATGTTTGACATGGACTCTCAGCAGGATGCCATCTATAGCAACTGCACTGAAAAGCTCATTGAAGGTTGCTTTGAGGGATATAATGCCACAATCTTCGCGTACGGTCAGGTAAAACATTGCCATACAGTATTTAATAGAGCTAATCTTCACAATAGTGGTAGATTAAAATACTTACATGAATCGAGTACATATATTTTGCTGTGGTACCATTTACCATTTTAACATTACCTTTGAGATGACAAGCCTTGATCACTTTTTCCGCTTTTGCCATATCTACCCAATGTCTAACAGCATTTCACAATAAAAGGTGCTTAGAGCTGCACTTGCTTTCAGTTCATTTCATATCAGCCACGAAGAAAAGCAAACAAGCCGTGAAACCTCTGTCAACAGTGTAACATCAGACATGTTTCAACAGTGAGCCTATGGGGTGTGTGTGTGTGAGTGTGTGTGTGTGTGTGTGTGTGTGTGTGTGTGTGTGTGTGTGTGTGTGTGTGTGTGCGCACCCGTGCATATTGGACTGATAAATTAACCAAATGGGCCGTTCATTAAAAGTCACGTGTCTGTCAGATAGACTTTGCCTCCCAGAGCTCTTTAAATCACAATTACAACAGCACACAGGAATTCCACAGGAGGCAAGCCTGACGTTCTTCCTTCTCCCCCCAAATCTCATCCTCTTGTCAGACTCTATGTGAAGCTGGGGGTGAAGGCTGATGTGAGAATTTTGACTCACCATCACATTCACCCCCCACCCCCCTCAATGGACGCCTCCTGACGTTCTTCCAGGCTTATCCGGGTGCTCCAAATAAAAATCGCTCAGTAACGATTGATCCAGAATGAGCTTTCGTGAAATCCAGGATTGCTCCTCTGGAACATAACCCTCCCAATCCACTAAATATTGAAAACCCCGTCCTCGGGGCCTGACGTCCAAAATGTTGGATACTGTGAAGGCAGGGTGGCTGTCAATGATCCGGGGGGGTACGGACGGAGGGCTGAGATCACTGGAGGACACCGGCTTGAGAAGGGACACCAGAAGTGCTTCTTGAGAAAGAGGAGGGTGCGGGTTATTCCAGGATGACAGGACAGCTTGGAGGAATGCCCCCACTGGAGCACCTGGGAGCGGTGATTGAGGGGTCCGGTCTTGGGGTCGGGTTGGTCCTCCTGTGCCCTGCACACAATTTGCACAATTTGCCATGAATCTGCTCCAACATGCAGGAAGGGGGGAATGATCAGGTCCAGTTCCTCGGAACTAGAAGGGGGGGTAGAGTCAAGAGAGGGCGTCAGGTTTGGTATTCCGGGTACCTCGGCGGTAGGAGAGGGAGTAGTTGAAGCGGCTGAGAAAAAGGGACCAATGAGCCTGGCAGGGGTTAAGGCGTTTCGCAGACTGTAGGTAAGCCATTCTTGTGGTCCGTCCAAATGATGAATGGAATCTCGGAACCCTCCAGCCAGTACTCTCGGAGAGACCAAACTATGGACAGCAATTCTCTGTTTCCCATGTCATAGTTCCTTTCAGCTGGGGAGAAACGGCGGGAGAAGAAGGCACATGGGTGGACCTTATTGGTCTACGGGTTGCGTTGGGAGAGGACGTCCCCTGCCCACATATCGGAAGCGTCCACTTCCACTATGAACTGAAGGGTAAGATCTGGGTGTTTGAGGATGGGAGCCCTGGTGAAGAGAGATTTGAGCAGCTTGAAAGCATTGGAAACTTCTGGTGTCCACTGGAATGGAGAACGGTGTAGAGGTGAGACGTGTGAGGGGGCATGCTACCTTGCTGTAGTCCCTGATGAAGTGGCGGTAGAAGGTGGTGAAGCCAAGAAATCGTAGTTCCTTACGAGTGGTGGGAATAGGTCAACCTGTAACAGCCTGAATATTGGAGGGATCTGGTTGGAGTTGTCCCTTGGCGATTATGTATCCCAGGAAGTTGACTGAGGTAGCGTGAAACTCACACTCCTCTAGTTTGACAAATAGGCGATTCTCAAGAAGATGCTGGAGAACCAATCGAACATGTTGGTGATGTTCCTCGAGGGAACACGAAAAGATGAGGATATCATCGAGATGTACAAAAACGAACCGGTTGAGCATATCTCGCAGGACGTCGTTCTTGAGGGTTTGAAATACAGCGGGGGCATTCATGAGGCATAACCAGGTACTCGAAGTGAATAACCAGGTACTCGGGGTGTTGAAGGCGGTCCCTCCCTAATGCAGATAAGGTGGTAGGCTTCGCATAGGTCCAATTTGGTGAAGATTTGAGCATGACAGAGGGGTTTTAAGAAGGGGTCGATGAGAGGGAGAGGCGCCTTGTTCTTCACCATGATGGGGGGTTTGGCCTAGCTGTATGGGTTCCTCTGGTAACACAGGGGTGCTATAGAGACCACGGGAGCAGGACAGGGGGAAGGAGATTGTGCCCCATGGGAGGGGAAGAAGAGAAGGAGGAGGCAACTTGCAGGGTCTAACCCCTCGCTTTCTCTCTCTCTCCCTCAGTCTGTTGTCAATCTTGATAGGGAGTCCAATTAATTCCTCGAGAGAGGAGGGCTCGTCCCTGGAGGCTAATTCGTCCTTCATGGGTTCAGAGAGTCGCTTCAGGAGACTCCCATTAATGCGGATTCGTCCCACCCACATACATTAGCTAAGATGCGGAACTCAATCGAATAAAAGGCAACATTTGCCTGGTAACCTCCTGATCCTTAAAAGGATGATCAAAAATCTTTCTTAATTTCTGGAAAAATGAATCATAGGAAGATAGTGCTGGGGAGGCATTGTCCCAAAGTGCGGTCGCCCACTTAGCCGCTCGGCCCCGCAATAATTTGCTTATGTATGTCATCATCCCCGCTTTATCCGTGGGATAACTTGAAGACTGTAGGTCGAAAACTAACCCACATTTAAACAAAAACTGCCCACATAACCCCAAATCCCCAAAATCCTTCGTGGGGGGGGGTGGGAAGGGAGGGGGGAGTACTCCCTGGTGGATGAACACTGGAGGAGTTGGGCTGGAGATCCACATGGTGACCTTGGGAAGCGATGTGGGCAATCTGTTGGTGCAGGTTCTGAAGTGATTCCCTAATACCATGTAACATCGTGTCGTGGCGTCCAATGAGGATTCCTTGAGTAGAAAGGGTCATCTTAATTGGATCCGGATCTGCTGGGTCCATGACGTGGCCAGAGTATTCTGTTATGAATTGAAACCAGATGCAAAGTTGAACCCAAAAGCACACCCAGAGGCAAGATAAACATTAAGGGTTTTTATTGAGTGCGAGGGTGGAAGCAGAGGGAACCAGGGACCCGGGAGGTGAGGGAGGAATCCATGGAGATGGGGCGGAAGCTCCGGACAAGCAATCCTGGAAGAGAGTGTGTCCGCATCGCAGAGGTGGGACGGAAGTATTGGACGAGCAATCCCAGAAGAGAGCGTGTCCATGTAGCAGAGATTTGGCGGCAGCGCTGGAGCTCGAGGAGGCACTGGAAGAAAGCGAAAAACAATGGTCATAAATAGCTGGACTGAAAAAACACAAAACAGCTTCACACTAGTAGTTCTATAGTGAACTGGCCGCGATACCATGTAAGCTGCGAGAATAGCCTCCCCGCAGGGCTTAAATGCCGGTGGTGATTGCCGGAAATCGGGAGCCAGTGTGCAGGTGCGGGTGGAGCCCGTACCGCCAGGAGCCACCCCATCTCTGTAAAAAAACAAAAAGAGACTCCACACAAGAAAACAAAAACTAACACAGCAGTGACACAATCACCACAGTCCCAAGTTATTTATTAATTAGTATTGTCTTCAGGGGTAAGCCTTTATTAATCTACAGATAATAATAATCATAATAATAATAATAATAATAATAATAATAATAATAATAATAATAATAATAATAATAAAAATATATAGTTGTTGTTTTACGTATGGATTCTGAGATTGCTTTTCTTTCTGTGTGGTGTTTGTGTGAATCCTAACTATGCGGGTTTCTTTGTGGTCCTCCCGTCTCCCAAAACATGCCAGTAGGTGGAGTGGCTATGCTAAATTGACCCTAGGTGTGAATAAATGTGAATTCCCACTTCACACATGGTGTGGCACAACAGTCCTAAGCAGGATAAAACACTTACAGAAGATGAGTGAATGAATATTTATATCAGAGAAAGTATGTTTTATTTGATTTTAGTTCATTTATTTGCACATTTACGGCAGACACCCTTATCCAGAGTGACTTACATTCATCATTTTTATACAACTGAGCAGCTGGGGCTTAAGGGCCTTGCTCAAGGACCCAACAGTGGCAGCTTGATGGTACTGCGGCTTGAACTGCCAACCTTTGGATGAGTAATCCAGAGCCTTAGCCACTGAGCTATATAAAAAATTATAAAGCATCCTAGAGTAAATGATACAGTTGAACAACTTTGAAATTGAGGGATGGATGTTTCAGCAGCACATCCATTGTTGCCATTTATTTGATACACTTGTTTTTTGTGTGAAAAAAAAACATTGTAGATTTGATCAGTCACTTTTGCTTGCATTATATTTTTCTGGTCTAGACTGGCTCAGGAAAGACTTACACCATGGGCACTGGTTTCGATGTCAGCATTAGCGAAGATGAGCGTGGCATTATCCCACGTGCTGTGAACCACCTCTTCAGGGGCATCGAGGAGAGAAAGCAAGCTGCAGTAGAACAAGGTCGCCCTGTGCCAGAATTCAAGATCAACGCCCAGTTCTTAGAGGTAAGCTTGGCTGATTTGCTTACAAATTAATTAGCACTTAGGATAAGTTCTGTAAAATCCATGTTGGATGCAGAGTAATAAAAACTAGAATAATTTTTTTGGTTAAAAATATCATCTGCAGATATAATACAATTTTCATTTCATTTCATTTTCATTAACTTTTGAAACTGACTTTGATCAGTTCAAATGTTTCTGAGATATAAAGGTACATAGAAAACTCATTAAGTAATTAATATCTCCCAATTAGTGATGATGAATAATGACAAAAGTCTATAATAATAAGCTACATCCATATGCCAATAACCTATGTGAAATTCAATTTGATTGGCCCAACAGTTTTTGCCCTATTAACGTCCGAAAAGTTAGCTTGAATAATAATAATAATTTGATATAAAGAATCGGTAAAAGAACAACAGTATGCAGACTTTCATCTGCAGACTAATTCTACACCAAGCATGGGGTGGATGTCACTGACGAATCCGTTCACTTTAGCAACATCCACCAAGCCTGAGACGGATAATTGCTTTAGTATTTTGATAGTATATTTTTTTATGTATTTTCAAAGCAAAACTAAGTGCTATGTAATTAAGAGCATTTTTTAAACCCATTTAGAGTTTAAGTATATACTGCATGGGAATGTAAATCCCACACTTTGTAACTGATTTTAAAGTTGTAGTAAATACTATGTGAAAACATAAGAAAAACAAACTAAAGTGGGATTCTATTCCATTGGTCATTTTGACAGTGAGCGTTTGTCATTCAAGCGTTATCTTCTATGACATCTCCTATGTTTTTAATCCCAGCACACCAGTCAGATTGTGCCATCCCATGTAGTATATATTAATGTAATTTCACTTATACGCATGTTTACATTGTTGTGGGAATATGGAGCATTATGAACTATTCATCCATTCATTTTCTTAATGAATTAATCCTAATTAGGGTGGGGAGGCTGGCGCCCATGCTAGTTTACTCTGGGCAAGGGCAGAGTATACCATGGTCAGCTTGCCAGGCCATCGCAGGACAGAAATACACTGACGGCTATGCCAGTTACTCTTTACTAAAGTCAGCAATGGTTTTTTTACATGCCTCTCACCATAGACAGTTAGAGACATAGCCAGCCTTTGATAACCCAGTTAGCAGCACTTGGGGAACAGCGGTGACATCCCGTTAATAGTGGGGCTTGAACCCCCGACATTGGGATCAGTAATCCAGCACCTTACCACTGGACCACCACTGCCCCATTAGAGAACTAGTACTTATTTAAAATAAACATGTGTGAGTATCACCACTTATCTTTAAATGTAACTTCAAGAGCTTCAACAGTTGTTGCAGCATTTAGAAAACCATGTAGAAGCCAAGTTATGGATTACACCGTTATCTTGGAGACAGTGAGACATTCCTTTACTCCAGATTAAACTGTCCACCTTAGTTATCACTGTATTTCTAAATGTCTAAATACCTCCAAGCGAGCTTGATATGATTGTACTGATGTTTGTTTTGTAGTTATATAATGAGGAAGTGCTGGACCTGTTTGACACCACAAGGGATGTGGAAGCCAGAAAGCAAAAATCAAACATTAAGATCCATGAGGATGCCAATGGAGGGATCTACACAGTGGGAGTCACCACACGCACAGTCTCCACTGAAGCTGAGGTTAGGATGTGTATGACTGTTGAATGTGTGAATTCTTGTTTTATATACAGTACCCCTGGATTAGGTCCACCATGACCATTTGGGTATAATTTATCAACCTGACATTCACCATAAAAGTGGCTATCGTGGATAAATGGGAAAATTAATACTATGTAGCATATAAGTGAGGACTGTGAAGCATTTAACTACGACCAACTGTGTAAATACAAGTTAGGTGTGGGGAGTGTCCAAGTTGTTCCAATTGTAATTACAACACAGTTTAATTAAAAATTTTCCATGATTAAGTAAACAAGGGGTTAATGTATTTCTTCCTTGTATTATAAGTCTCAATACACTGCAAATAAAAATTTTCACTGCAACTACAGTCCACTTATACTTTGACATTGTTGTAGACTGTTAGCTAAAAAGTCACTGCTCTATGTTTCTGTGAGCTCAGATGATGCAGTGTTTGAAGCTGGGCGCTCTTTCCCGCACCACCGCCAGCACACAGATGAACGTCCAGAGCTCACGTTCCCATGCCATCTTCACTATTCACCTGTGCCAAGTCCGAGTCTGTTCTGCCAGCAACGTAGGTGGCACTGCTAAAACACCAGCAACACACACACACTCACCTACTATTTATATTGCCTGGGCTGCAGCTACATTCACCCTGTCCTCCCTCAGACTCCTCTCTATTTACCTTCCCCTCCCTCCGACTCCTCTCTATTTACCCTCATTTCCATCAGACCCCTCTTTATTCACCCTCTCCTCCCTCTGACTCCTCACTATTCACCCTCTGCTTCTTCAGACTCCTAACTATTCATCTTCTTCTCCATCAGACTCCTCTATTCACCCTCTTTTCCCTCAGACTACTCTCTATTCAACCTCTTCTCCATCCGACTCCTCTCTATTTACCCTCTCCTCCCTCTGACTGCTCACTGTTCACCCTCTGCTTCTTCAGACTCCTAACTATCACCTTCTCCTTCAAACTCCTCTTTATTTATCCTCTCCTCCCTCCGACTTTTTTCTATTTACCCTCTTTTCATTCAGACTATTCTGAATTCACCCTCTCCTCCCACAGACTGCTCACTTTTCACCCACTCCTCCCTCAGATTCCTCCCTATTCACTCTCATCTCCCTCAGACTTCTCTTTATTTACCTTCTTCTCCATCCAACTCCTCTCTATTTACCCTCTCCTCCCTCAGACCCCCCCACTGTTCACCCTCTGCTTCAGACTCCTTACTATTACCTTCTCCTTCAAACTCCTCTCTATTTACCCTCTCCTCCCTCAGACCCCCCCACTGTTCACCCTCTGCTTCTTCAGACTCCTTACTATTGCCTTCTCTTTCAAACTCCTCTCTATTTACCCTCTCCTCCCTCAGACTCCTCACTGTTCACCCTCTGCTTCTTCAGACTCCTTACTATTACCTTCTCCTTCAAACTCCTCTCTATTTACCCTCTCCTCCCTCAGACTCCTCACTGTTCACCCTTTGCTTCTTCAGACTCCTTACTATTGCCTTCTCTTTCAAACTCCTCTCTATTTACCCTCTCCTCCCTCAGACTCCTCACTGTTCACCCTCTGCTTCTTCAGACTCCTTACTATTACCTTCTTCTTCATACTCCTCTCTATTTACCCTCTCCTCCCTCAGACTCCTCACTGTTCACCCTCTGCTTCTTCAGACTTCTTACTATCACCTTCTCCTTCAAACTCCTCTTTATTTACCCTCTCCTCCCTCAGACTTCTTTCTATTTACCCTCTTTTCCTTCAGACTACTATGAATTCACCCTCTCCTCCCACAGACTGCTCACTTTTCACCCACTCCTCCCTCAGATTCCTCCCTATTCACCCTCTTCTTCCTTAGACTCCTCTTTATTTACCCTCATCTCCCTCAGACTCCTCATTTTTTACCCTCTCCTTCCTCAAGCTTCTCAGTATTCACTCTCATCTCCCTCTTGACTCATCACTATTCAACCTCTATATATGAGGTCCACAGCAAACATACAGTGTTTGTAATTTATTCTATCATTATTACCTTGTCATATTTCTTAGCTATAATCTATAATAGTATGTATTACACAGAAATGGCACAGTCAGGATCAGCATACTCGCATGGTATAAAGAGCATTATTTTGCGCGAATAATGCTTAAATTAAAACGGCTTACTCATCATTTCTTATAATCACTTGAAGCAGTCGTTGCCATCATTGCTGCACTTTAAAATTGGAAAATAAATAATAAAAATTCTGTTTTAGTTGTTTTTTTTCTTGTGTGTCTGCTTAGCATAGTATACTAATGCTAACCCTAAGCGGTTAATTAAAAAGGGAGTCTTGTGAGCTAGCCACAACTCCGCTTTATAGGACTGTAAGTCTGTTTCTCAGAGCAGGCTGATAAACTTGCATGTAGTGGGGGGGACCCAGACTAATTCTTGAAAATATAATTTAAAGAATCAAAACCAAATCGTTTAATTTCAAATTTTATTCCATGTAGTGGATGTCACTCACTTGTTATTTACCTCACTATTATTGTGAGTCCTCAACATAGCTATTTTTAACCCGTCCCCATCATTTGGTACTAATTAGCGGTGCACCCTGATTGTGTTTTACTTTTTATTTTAGTTGTTTTTATCTGATCATAAAAAGCCTGTCAATCTTCTTTACACCCTTCGTTAGAATGATGAGACAGACAACAGGCTAAGCAGTGGCTCAACAGAGATGAACGAGTTTGAAACCCTCACTGCTAAGTTTCACTTTGTGGACTTGGCTGGTTCAGAGCGGCTGAAGAGAACAGGAGCAACGGGGGACAGAGCTAAAGAGGGCATCTCAATCAACTGTGGACTGGTACAGTTCAGGGGGGCATAAAAATGTTTTACATTTTACCTTTATCATTAATACAGGTGATGGTTTCCTTTTATTATGAAACATGCTGTCAAGTAATAGTTTCGCCATGCGGATTTCTTTAAGCCAAGCATTTTGAGCCTTGTATGTATCATTTAACAAAAAGTCACCTGTTTCTCCAAGGATGATGTTCAGTACTGATAAGAGTCTCGTTTGTAAGGTCGGATATTTTATTCCAGCCAGTCATCTGTTCCTAGAGTTGTGGTTAACATCCCCATCTGGTGGTCTTTTACATAAATAGCAGTATTTCACCTACGTGAAATGTTTGTGGTTTTTGGTGTTATTGTATGTGTGTTTTGTACAGCTTGCTCTGGGTAATGTCATCAGTGCTTTGGGAGACAGAAGCAAGCGTTCAACACATGTGCCGTATCGTGACTCGAAGCTCACGCGTCTCCTGCAGGATTCTTTGGGAGGGAACAGGTCTACATCTCAATACTCTTCAACTATGCCTAGTTTATGTATTAGTAAAAGGAATAGCACACTGATTAGACACTAATGACTATTTTTTCAAAATATTACTTATATCCTACAGCTTATGTGCATGCCATTTTAATCTCAGTTAACGCTGGTAAAAAAAAAAAAAATTGGCATGTTCTTATCATGCTTTTAGGAGCACACACATTGTGTATGATTGCCAATAAATATTTTCTACATTACTGATAAAGCCAACATTTATGAGATAAATAAAAGATACCTGGGACAAAAAGAAAATGTAAATCAGAGAGCAAGGGAAGGTGGTGTTTAGATCAAACACCTTGTTCAAAGAGCATTTAGTGAGAACGAGTCTTGTTTTTCCACTATGCAATTACCATAATTTTTTTCATTTCTTTATGCTTATTTCTCTGTTTATGTTTCTGTTTGTCTGTCTGCCTGTTTTTCCCACCCCTTCCAGTCTGACAGTGATGATAGCATGTATCAGCCCCTCAGACCGGGACTTCATGGAAACCCTAAACACACTGAAGTATGCTAACCGAGCACGTAATATCAAGAACAAGGTTGTGGTGAATCAGGACCGAGCTAGCCAGCAGATCAGTGCTCTCCGAACAGAGATCGCACGGCTGCAGATTGAGCTAATGGAGTACAAAACGGTGAGAGAGAACAGAAGAAAGAGCAAGAACAAACAGGAGGAAGGGTTTGGGTTGTTAAGGTGTAGAGCTGAATAGCTTCTTAGCTCAGTTTCCAGTAGTCTGTTATAGGTGTCATTTATAGGAGCCTAGTTTAAAGATAGATAAGTTATGAGGTATACTCAGTGAAGAATAATTTTGTCATTTTGCATACTTGGATAGGGTAAGCGCATGGTAGGTGAGGATGGCCTGGAAAGCGTTAACGATATGGTTCACGAGAACACCATGCTACAGACAGAGAACAAGAACCTGCGCATCCGGGTCAAGGCCATGCAGGAAACCATCGATGCACAGAGAGCACGACTAACACAGCTGCTGACTGAACAGGCCAACCAGGTCCTCACTAAAGCAGGTATGCACAAAAGGATATACTGTCCATTCCATCTCACCCCTCACAACCTAAACCTAAACCTGACTTTTTCACAACTTTAATGCAATATATATATTTAAGGCACAAAATATTCACTTGCATGTGGAGACGTAAAACATCTTGATGTAATTTTTAAAAATTCACCCAAAAAAAATTGCAAAACAATTTGCGTCAGTCGCTTTTCTATCTCACCTCTAGTGTGATCACCCTCTGATGTTGTTTTGCAGGTGAAGGAAATGAGGAAATTGGCAAGATGATCCAGAATTATATCAAAGAAATTGAGGAGCTCAGGTAGTGTACCTTGTATTTATAATCACTTTGTGTACTTTAAGGATAAAACTTTACTAAGTGTGTGTGAGTGTGTGTGTGTGTGTGTGTGTGTGTGTGGTGGGGGGTATAATGAGTGGTGGTTATGTGGGTGGGTGATTTGGGAGTGTGTGTGGGAAGTGGGTGGTTATGTGGGTGAGTGTTTTTCTTTGACAGCTGTGTGTATCCAACTGAAGCTGCTGTTATGTTTGTGTTGACATGTTGTTATTTTATGTCCTCTAGGGCCAAGCTGTTAGAGAGTGAAGCAGTCAGTGAGAGCCTACGAAAGAACCTCTCCCGTGCTGCCACACGTTCCTCTCTGTACGGAGGGAGTGCGTCGTTTCCCATCGGCCCACAGAATGAAGCAGCTGACATAATCGAGATCGCCAAGAAGAACCTGGAGAAACTCAAGAGGAAAGAAAAGAAGAAAAAGAAGAGGTGAGCCTCCACACACACTTGCAGGCTGTCATAATTTTCAGGTGTTTGGGGTAATTACCTGTTGACTTTGTGCCCCGCCCCTTCATTCTCTGCGTTCGGTGCACACCTGTTGGAGTCACTTTTATAATGCCTCATTACACTGAATGGCAGCTGTGATTATAACACCAAGCAGTGATTATCTTCTCCAAGGAATTCATCTGACAAGCACTACTAAGCGCTGATGTGTATTCAGGGTTGTTATTATGTTCTTTGCCAAGTTTAGACAGAATAAATGTACTTAATGTCCTGAGTGTGTTGTGTCTTGACAACAATACAAAACTAATATTCTCTTTATATTTATTTACTTTGCAGAAGCCATAGCAATACTGTCCATGCCGACGTAAATCTCTGGCCTAGGGTTTGAACAAGGCTTCTATCTCTGAATTGCTCACATATGTGGTGTATGTTCTCGTGCAAAATCACTTGTAAATTGCTAAATGGATTAAAGTAAACAGAATTGATTTTACCACTAAGCCACCACTGCCCTATGCAATTGCTCTGTTGTATAAAGATGATAATTGTAAGTCGCTCTGGATTAGAGCATCTGCCAAATGCTGTAAGTGTAAATGTACTTGGCGTGTGCTGAAACTGGAGCTTTCAAACTTGGTATGCTTGTTGACTACTATGAGTGCTAGGAAGAGTTCATGTGTGAGTGACCTTGACCTACTTTTTAAGGTCATAGAGACAAAACTGTATATTAGGTTTCTGGACATTTACTTGTCATGCTGAACTAGGTCTTTAAAACTTGCTATGCTTGTTCTATATAGGCGTATTATGTAGTGGTCCTTTTGGTGGGAGCGTCTGGATCCCTGTGGTCTATTTATTTATCTTAGAGCTGATGGAGTATCTTGTCCAACATAAATGTGAGCAATTCAAACTTGTAGGAATGTGACAAACCTGGCATCTGAAGCTGATAGACACAGCAGGTGCCAGGTGGCAATTTCCAGGCATAAAAAACACCATTTTTATGATCAGAATGTAAATACATTCAGTAAGTTTTTATAATAGTCATTTGATACAAACTTCGTAACGTGTAGTTGTATCATGCAATTGAATGATTCAGTATAGCATGATACCATGTATGGTTATTGATTTAAAATAGACTAACATATATTTTAACACTTACTCTAAAAGCTAGCTGAGTTTTTTAATGCTTGGAATTTATCCCCAAGCACCTGACATTCTCATTGTCTCTATAGATTTTGTACAGAGCTCGGTGATGAGATAAGAACAAGATTACTGATATTATTAATATTCAGGACATATTCACTTCTGTAAATTTGACTATCGTGCTAGCTAAGCTAACTAACATCGTGCTAGCTAATCTGATCTAATATCTCAAACAACGAAAGTTGACAGGATTTCTGTGTGGAATTTAAATTTCACACTCTTTACAGTAGATACTAGCTAGCTAGCTAACCTGCCAGAATTTTTTAAAGGATATAAAGATTTATACTTTTTACAGTAGACACTAGCTACTTAATATTACAAGATGTCTGGAAGAATTACAGAGAGGATTTTAAACTATATATTCAGTTTCTAATCTCTATTGCTAATTCTAATGCTAGCTAGTTGCCTAATCAAAGTTATTTTGATGGAATATCTGATCTTAAAGTTACATGTGAGTGCAGCTACACATACATAATTGTATTTAATTTCATGTATGAGTTGAAAATAAACAGTGTCAAGTATCTGGTATAGTATGAAAACTTCATCATAAATTCACCTCCATCAAATAATCTAGCAAAGACATTTTCAATAACTGTTGTTTTTTTTTGGTGTACTCTCTCACCTTCACTTGTACTCCACATCTGAAGACTACAGCAGATGGCAAAGTGTGCCAATGAAAACCCTGACAAAGACAGGTTTGATCTCATAACTTTACCACTAACCCTTTAACGTCAACAGTTAATTATTCTGTATATTATACATACAGGTGGATGACATCATGGGGGAAAGAGACTATCCTTACATTCTAATTCACCACTAACTAAAGTTACTCAGCTTTTCATCAATAATTTTAAATGAGAGCTCCTGGTCTACTGCTGATTAACTTATTTTTCATTGCTGTAACATTCAAAATGGCTGTAATATGTCCAAGTGATTTGTGTAACTTCAGAATCCATGGGGTTCACTCTCTTTCATTTCAGAATGATTGATCTTTACAGTGTTTGGCCTTGAAAAAAAATTGACATCACAACAACTAAAAAAAGTAATAAATTATGTAATATGTATGTTCCTTTTAATGTCAACTAACATTAAACCTTTGCTAAGTGTTAATTTGAATAATTTGTATTGTATATTGTGTTGATGATTTATGAGCTGACCATATTTGTTTATTAATAAAATACACGCTGTGCCCTGATCCTAATATCAATAAAGTTGGGTGTAATTTACTACTGTGGTTTCTAAAAATCTATGTTTATTTAGTTAGGTGATTACTTGTTTATGCTTGTTGCAGTGCAATTAAAGAGGAGGGGCCTGATAATGACCAGGACAAAGAGCCCTCAGACAGAGCCGATGAGGAGCCAGAAGCAGTGCGTTAAACCTTATTTATTTGTTTGTTTATTTATTCATTATTATATGTTTACTGTTAAACCATACGTTTCTGTTATTTCAAGAAAATAATGTTTTATATTAAATTATTTATACAGTGTAAACGGCATAGGTAGAAATCCCTTTAAAGTAAAAATACTAGAGTATAAATACTTATGCCTTAAACTTTCATCTTTATAATATTGACATCATACATTGTCTTCAGTATGTGAATCAGCATGATGGCTTTAGTTAAAAAATCAGGTAATATATATATATATATATAAGTTAATTTTTATTTGCCTCGTATGACTGATTGTATAGGAGGGAAGTGATCATGAGGAGGGAGATGAATGTGCAGGAGAGGAAGAGGAGGATGAAATGGAGGTAGACGAGAGTTCGGATGAGTCAGATTCAGAGCTGGATGAGAAAGGTAAAAGGAGACACTTTCCTATGACTTGAAGTACAGCTCCTTGGAAATTTTTGCTTACTTCAAATATACTTAATGTAGCTAAATTTCCTATCATGTAAGTTTACAAAATGTATAATTACATAAAAAGTATGATTTTTCATACTTAAATAGAATAAATAGAATGAAATTGCACTGCCCTGTAGTATATGTATTATCCAATAGTCAGTGTAAGCTGTTGGAAATCACATATTGAGCAGGAAATTTCTTTTTCTCCAAACCTGGATTGTGTGGTGTGTGTATTTGTTCACAGACAATGTGCAAGAAGATCTGGCCAACATTACTTGTGAAATTGCCATTAAACAGAAGTTAATCGATGAACTGGAGAACAGTCAGCGGCGTCTACACACACTGAAACAGCAGTATGAGCAGAAACTTATGATGCTCCAGAACAAAATCCGGGACACACAACTGGAGAGAGACCGGGTTCTGCACAATATGGGTACGCAATGCTGCTTTACCAATGTAAATGTTTTACGAATTATGAATGGGTTTTACATTTCAGACATAGCCTTACAATCCTGTTAACATTGTTGTCAGGTTTGCTATTCATATTTTCAGACAGACAAAACCACAGAAGGCTTTACTATAAAGCATAGGCACAGAAAATAAAAAATTAATTGTCATGTTTAATGTCTTGTTCTTTCATGTGAGATAGGTATACAGAGTTTTTTTTTCTACTGAATCAAATATGCCAAGGCATAATTGAAATTCTTCTGGCTGTGTGCATTTGGGCAAAAATAAAATTCCTTTAATAAAGTCAGTGTTTCGTATTTATCCACAAATTATATACATATACTTATAATTAAATCTTGATCCATATTTATTGGAATGCTTTTATAGTAGACAAACTACTATAGGCCTGGCGAGCTATCCAGGGTATACTCTGCCCTCACTAAAAGTTAGTTAAGATGGGTGCCAGCCTCCCCGTGATCCTAATTAGGATTAAGCGGTTCAGAAAATAAATGAATGATAATTGCTACCTGCTCTGAGCTCATTAGAATTTGGATATGTATGCCATTGCTTGAGTCTTTCTATTGAAATTGGCATGTTCCTGCAGGCTCGGTGGAATCTGGCACAGAGGGGAAGGCGAAGAAGATCAAGGCAGAGTACGAGAAAAAGCTGAGCACAATGAATAAAGAACTTCAGAAACTGCAATCAGCTCAGAAGGAGCACGCACGCCTGCTAAAGAACCAATCACAGTATGAGAAACAGCTCAAGAAGCTTCAACAAGAGGTCACTGAAATGAAGAAGACAAAGGTATATAAACATTTAAGCACTATTCTAATGTGTCAGAATAACCAGAATCATAAGAGCATCTCATCAAACTCATATGATAACATCACACCTGGTGTCGGGAAGAAACCTTATATTCTGCTTGATTTAGCATTAAAATATCGTATCATGCTTTATTTAGCATTAAGACTCACAGATAGCATTAAGGCAACAGTATTTAACCTAAAAAGAGATGTTTAGTTGCCGGAATGAAAGTGGTAATGGCGATGGTGATTAGATCTTCCCCTCCGGAAAAGGGCATGGCGGGTTGACTGAGCTGGAAACGAATTGAAATAGAAAAGATGCATGTCATGTGACTATTTAATCCAAAAAAATATATATAGATGTAATCCGCAATACAGCTTATGAATCAAATACTGAAACGCTCTAAGGCTTAAAGCCCATGATATGCATCTAAGTATATTGGTAGTGTGGACATTGGTACATTAATGGCTAAAATAGCAGAGCAATAAGACTTTGGAGCATTACGCACTTAGAAAATTATGTAGCAGTGTGTTTATATCTTACCAAATAAAACACATGTATTTAAAGAGGTGAAATAATGATAAAAAATGAGAGGATCAAAAGTACTTACACATGTCAAAAGGCTGAAAAAAAAATAGCGTGCACTCTCGTATTCTACATGCTGAATGTAAAAGGTGTTGTTTGACTCAGGAATACTTTTAATAGACATCAAAATTAAGCACATGTTAATCATGTCACGCTCAGGTTGGGCTGATGAAGCAAATGAAAGAGCAGCAGGAGAGGAGCCGTGTCTCAGAGACCCGTCGCAACCGTGAGATCGCCACACTCAAAAAGGACCAGCGCAAACAGGAGGTAGAAAAAACAAAACAAAAAAAACAAAAGTCATCTTTATACAAGCACAGAGCAAGAGCTTGCAAAAAAAACATATACAGTCTCACATTACACATGTCTTCATTTATAATCTCTTGTACAGCATCTACTACGGCAGCTGGAGGCTCAGAAGAGACAACAGGAGCTCATCCTGCGCAGGAGAACAGAAGAGGTAAGAGAAAGAATTAAAGGAAATAAAGGAGCAGAGAGATTTTTTTTGTCAGAAAATAGGACGTTGCACAGTTTTTCAGCCTTTTCGGCGTTGTGGAAATTTCTGTAAATATAAGCTGTAGTATCAACCATACTGGACTGTTACAATGATGGTGTTCAGTCATATAGGACATTTAAGTGCTATATTACATCAAGATGACTGGATATGAAAGAAATAAAACACAAACTTTACCTCCGAGTGTTTTAATAAGCTGACACCGAAAACTCTCCAAGTAACGTCTCCACACAAATACATACTTTTTTAAATCATGTATTGTGCCCATCATACAAGTTTCTGTGTATGGTGTTACTATAGAAATTATAATTCAATAAAATGAGCACATATAATATAATATAATATAATATAAACCTGATTTAATTTTCAACCTGAGCTACTCTCAGAGCTCTGAAAATGAATCAACATCTTCCGACCAATCAGATTCTGGAATTCAACAGTGCTACATAATACGATGCTGTAAGATGTTCACAGTGTGTCAGCGTACTTCTTCATGAGTATATGGTTTTGCTGTGTGTACTATAGGTGACTGCTCTGAGGAAACAAGTCCGACCCTCTTCAGGAAAAGTGAACCGGAAAGTCAGCTTGCCTGAACCTTTACATGAGCCTGCAGCACGTTACGGGCCTGTACGGGCACATGCGGTTGGGAGTAGTGCACCTAACGAAACCAGGTACTCTCCACCAGCATTCAGTATTTTCCTCTTTTCCCACGTCCTAATCCTGTACAAACTTCCTATACCTTTAGAGGTTTGCTTGATATAATCGTTTTACCTCTATATTTTTAACTGTTTAATACTTGTGTCATTGGTCCAGGCTCCTTCTTTTATTTTTTGAGCAGATTTAATTTAATACCTGATAATGTGACCCATGTCATGCTTCCCGCTAACAGGCAACACAGGCACAGGGGCAGATATGTTGTTTACTTGAGGGCACAAATGAACAGGTCCAGAAGATGAGAACAAACAAAATACCATAAACAGTCTCTAAAGTAAACAGGTTACAACTCATAGTCAGTATCATAGACTGGTGTGTAGATCAGACACAAACTGAAAGCTCACATTGGCGGGGAATATGCAATCCAGGCAGGGCAAAGCATGCTACTGAAAATAAACATACAGAGAGTAGGTGGCATCTTGGGTCCACTTTTCCTTTTAAAACAATCCTGAGATCAAATATTTTACCCCTATCGCAGTTGGTTTGTCTAGGAGGGCCACGCTCTGATTCACAGTTATGGGGGCTTACTAAATGGATTCCTTTTCATTCATTCATTCATCTTTTTTCCGCTTGATCTGGGATCGGGTCGTGGGGGCAGCAGCCTAAGCAGTGAGGTCCAGACGTCCCTCTCCCCAGCCATTTTCTCCAGCTCTTCCGGGAGAACGCCAAGGCATTCCCAGACCAGCCGAGAGACATAATCCCTCCAGCGTGTTCTGGGTCTCTTCCCGGTTGGACATGCCCGAAACACCACACCGGGGAGGCGTTCGGGAGGCATTCTTATCAGATGCCTGAGCCACCTTAACTGGCTCCTCTCAACGCGGAGAGCAGCGGTTCTACTCCGAGCTCCTCCGGGATGACAGAACTTCTCACCCTTTCTCTAAGGGAGAGCCCTGCCACCCTGCGAAGGAAGCTCATTTCAGCCGCATGTATTCGCAATCTTGTTCTTTGAGTCACTACCCAAAGTTCGTGACCATAGGTCCCTCTTCACCACAACAGACCAATACAAGCTCTGCTTTACAGCAAAGGCTGCACCGATCCGCCTGTCGAACTCCCGCTCCACCCTTCCCTCACTCGTGAACAAGACCCCGAGATACTTGAACTCCTCCACTTAGGGCAGGACTTCATTCCAGAACCGGAGGGTGCATTCCACCCTTTTCCAGCTGAGAATGGATTCCTCATATGAGAATTATGAAGATTATGTAAATCATAAGTGTAAGGCCTCCACTTGCATGATATTTAAACCCAGTTGAACAGCTATGCAATATTTTCGAGTGATGTATTTGACTGTGGTCTCCAGTGACACCATCAAAACACAAACTAAGGCAATATATTTTGAAAGAATGGTGTTCATCCCTCTAGTAAAGTTCCTGAGATGTGCATAATTTATTCAAAGGTGCACTGAAGCTGTGCCAGAGGCATGTGCAGGCCCACCACCTTAAGAAATATTAGGTTGCTTCTCCTTTAGTATGTTACCCTCAAAAGTGTTACTCATGTTGGGGGTTTCTCTTGATGGAATGTACATGTGTATACTCGGAAGAGAAAACAAGAGCAGAAGGGATTTAGACATACAGTGCATTTACAAACCCCAGTCATTTCTGCTTCCTTTTCATTTTGATTTTGAGTGTGTTAGACCGCACCCAAATACGAATGCGCAGCAGTTCAAAAAAAGGCAGGTGGTAGCATTGCATGTCACAGACGGGACATGTGCATGCTTACATCCCTCCCTGGTTGGTGGTGGTCGTATGATAGGGAAGGCAATACTTGATGGCTGGGAATTAGATACGACTAAAATTAGGCAGAAAAATGAGGAAAAATCCCAAAAAAAAAAAAAAAAATACTGAGGAATGTGCTGTTACATAATTTCTGGAACATGGATGGAGTATTATATAGGGTTTAGCAGATGTTGGCATTGAGTTTAACTCCAGTGACTAATTTAATCTTAACTACATTACAGAAAATACCAAATGCGATCAGGGGGTGTGTCCTCCACCAAAACAGCCCGGGCTAAATGGCAGTCGCTGGAACGCCGTGTCAGTGACATCATCATGCAGAGGATGACCATCTCCAACATGGAAGTGGATATGAATCGTCTTCTCAAGGTGACGATTGTGACAGATTGGTCAACTGGCAAAAAATATTAATTGGACACCTGTAAAAAAAATTTCAATCCTATAGTGTTATTCTTTATCTTGATTAGAATTTTTCCTTTTTTATGTTTGCTTTATGCTTGTTCCAGCAACGAGAAGATTTGACCAAACGCAAAGAGAAGGTGTTAAAGAAAAGGGATAAGACTGTAGCAGAGGGTAATGATACCGACAGGACTATCCAATCTCTCAATGAGGAAGTGGAGTCTCTTACAGCTAACATTGACTACATCAATGACAGCATTGCAGAATGTCAAGCCAACATCATGCAAATGGAGGAAGCTAAGGTATACATGGTCATAATCATATTATAAATATACTTGTAGATAAGGGTGGGCTGAAAAGTTCATAGGCTGACTAAGGATTAATGCCATAGCAGTGAAACTTTAGAGCTTCTATACCAAGGGGATCCAAGCTCTGATGGAAGAATTATGTAGACCGCAGGGGAGACTATGTTGAAACAACAAGTACATTTGGTCATATTCAGCCATTGCTTTATAGTCAGCCTATAAACTTTTCAGCCCACCCTTGTAGCTATTGTATAGGCTTACATCTAGTTAAGAAGAATATGAAAGCAAAATTCTCTAATTGTTTTATTATTCATTCAAAATATTTAAAAAGTAGGCAGTGTAGAATGTGACAATTATCCTTGACATAAGGTGGAAAAAGTACTTGACCTTGCTAAGAGCCATACAAAGAAGAGACAGAGAAAAGCTGATGCGGTAATCTTGTTAGCCGTATGTACTTGCAGTTGGTAAATAAAGTGAAATTTTTAGCACGACAGTCATATTGCTATGTTGCTAGCTAGCTAGGTAACATTAGTAAACATTTAAGAGGTTAGTATGCTATGCAGCTGCTACTTACAGCTACGTCACACAGTGATGTCACCTATGTTTACACAGCCATTTTGTCAGGCAAGTTCTCGGTAGCATTGGTAGTCAAAGCAGTAATGAGTGCAAATCCCCCCTCCAGTGGAGCAGTATAAATATCATGAAGTAGATCCTGCTATATAAACCATTCGCCATGTTCAAAGCACTTGTAAAGTTGTAAATGTCATTTAATTTTCTCACTATTTATGCTGTTGTCATCTTCTGTCTCTACCTCTATGCTTACAACAGTATAAATATAAAGAAAATATGAATATTATTTATATATATATATATATATATATATATATTATATATATATAATATAATATAATGAAGCGTACAGCTCATGTCAGTGCTTTGGCAGTCTGCCCTAGGGGGGCAAGCCGATCTATCTTATACGAGGGTGGGCTAAAAAGTTCATAGGCTGACTAAGAAGGAGTGATGCCAGAGCAATGAAACGTGAGAGCTTCTATACCAAGGGGATCCAAGCACTGCAACACGAGTGGAAATGTATGTACAGTGGAGTGGGGACCAAGTTGAAAAATAAAAAACATATTTATTGCATCATGAACTTTTCAGTCCATCTCTCGTATAATATCCATTTAGAGGAACATTGGTGTGTGCTAATTGTGTAACATTCATTCAAGATGCAATCTCTTGAATTTATAATGATAACTAATCATTGAATGAAACAAAGTATGATATGGAGAATTATTCAGATCATAAATTAATTAAAGACAATTTGAATAAATTTATAGGAGGAGGGTGACACACTGGATGTCTCAGCGGTGATCAGCTCCTGCACCCTATTAGAGGCACGATTCCTACTTGACCACTTCCTCTCCTTGGCCATTAATAAGGTACACAATACACTTACATACTGATCCAAAATCACACCCTCACGTTTTGCTAATGTAAACAGCTCCCAGTAAACTTTTTATTACACTAAGCATCTTATACCAAAATGTAGGAATAAATGCTAAATGTCTGATCATTATTTCATGACATGTTCACTTGTATAAGCATGTATATGACTTGAATCTTGAATTAAAATTTTAAGGAAATATGTTATTTATCGAAACTCAGAAGTTTTGCAAAACCTTTTGTGTGCTAACAGGTATTCATCCATTAATCAGTGCGTCCAAAAATGTCACTTTTTGCTGCATATTTTTGTGTGAAAATGTTCAGAACAAAAAGAACACTTTGAAAAATTATACCTATGTGTAGCATAATCACATGGAAAAACTTCCCCAGGCTGCAAAAGCCCTTAACATAGACATATACAACAGTTCACACTCATAGTCACACCTGTGGACAGTTTATAGGTAACCAGTTGCATGTTTGAAGTGTTTGGTGTTTTATCCCTCTTGTACAGTACTAGATTTAAGCATTTAGAATCTCTACCAAGAAGCCACTAACTCACTTGTACATGAATGTTAAATCTCAAGTAATATAAGATTTTAGTGGCATTAAAAAAAGATAGAGCTACCAAAGGCAAAAAAAACTGTCTACTGGTGTGTATTGAGAGGGTATGATCCTCCTCCAGGGCCTACAGGCGGCACAGAAAGAGTCTCAGATTAAAGTAATGGAGGGCCGGCTGAAGCAGACTGAGATCAACAGTGCCACACAGAACCAACTTCTCTTCCACATGTTGAAGGAGAAAGCTGAGCTCAACCCAGAGCTGGACGCTCTATTGGGCAACGCTCTGCAAGGTACAGCTCACCTGTACACGCATACAGTACACACATACACTCACACATGCATGTACCTCACCCAACACCCAGCATGGCTCATATTCTACACTCCAGTCTGCTCTTTATGAGTTTGATCTTGATTTACTTTTATCTTTTTGTCACCCAAACCCAAACAGAGCTAGGTAACACAGCACCTGGTAAGTAAGTCCGCAAAACTGTATGTACATGTACCTCCGTCAGTCTAACCAGAGGTTATAACAGTAGTAATGTGCATGGGGTTTCCCTTTCCCAAAAACCTCACATTCTGACTTTGGCCCATATTTCAACCAGCTAAAAACAACATAAAAAGGCCTCTGAGTTTATCCTCTTTATTAGGATGCTAACCGTTGGGACTTAGTGGGTTTTTGAGTGCTAAAGACTCTGCCTTGTGTTTGCGATTAAAGTCCTTTTAGTAGTTTGAATGCCTGCCTTCAGAGACATACTACTGGACGTAGAGTACTAGATGTTTTAGTGACTTGCTAACAACTTGACTATATGTATTTACACTGATATTTCATGAGCTGTCACGTGTACCCATGAAGTGACTCAAAATTTGGGTTCAAGTTCAGTCTTTACCAGTGAGTCGTTGTTATGGTAATAAATGCTGTACTTAGATGTCCTTTGCATGTTAAATGCTTTCTTTCAAACCTAACATTCAGTTCCAGAGCACCTAACCTTAATTATTATAACATTAAAATAATACATTCAGCAAACCCAGTTTTACACTGTGGTAAAATAACAGGTAAGGGAAGTAGCTCCAAATGTATCTTGGCATGAGGCAAGTGTGAAATTATGTAGATCTACTCAACGGTTATCTTTACGAATGCAGGAGTTGGAAGTTTGTTTTGCTTAAACTTTTGGTATGTTAACCCCACAATAATAAATGTCATAGTTAGGATTTTAGCTGGCGTAACTTAACTATGCATTTAAGTCTTAAATATTCCACAGCCATCTATGGACATTTGCCCAATAGAATAGAATGAGCCCTATCCTCATAATGGAAAGATACGTGCTTCTTCCTTCCTTTTGTTTTAGTTTGTACACTCCCTGAATTGATTTCCTCTTCCTTAAGGTTTAAATGGGTGGCGGTTTTAAAATATGCAGGGTTTGGATACATGTGTGGCCACCTGTGAAAAAGTTTCACATGGTCAAATGTTGATATTTTCTAGTATGTAGGGTACAAAACTAAAATGGTGTCTTAATTGAACATTTCTAAAAACAAAGATCTAGCACTGTAAATTCTCATTACTGACTATTTTGCAATGAGTTATCAGGAATTATCTACATCATTCACATCAACCTTTTTAAGATGGCTCCTTAGCCATCATGATCTTTGCAAAGAGTATTTGGACAAATATATTCAGATTTTTTTTTCTTAAAGAGCTATAGTAATATAGCAATTGCTATAGTCCTGGCAGAAAAGGTATATTTTGTTCAAAATGTGTTGCTATCACGCCATTGGCTGTTTTCCAGAAAGCAGACATTTTGACATCTGATTCATTTCCTCAGACTGCCACACATGTTCACGTTTCTCCTCCCTGGGTTGGTGGCTAGTGAGAAATAGTTATTAGGTGGTCATTGTATATTTTCAAAATGCACCAGTTAAGGTTTTTTGGGCCTGTGTGTCTGTGCTCATTCAGAGAATGGTGAGGAGAGCAGCAGTGATGAATCTGACCGAAGTCCAGCAACTGAGGGGAGGTAACTCACCATAAAAAACAACTGTACAGTAAATCGTTGACTAATTATAAACAAATTCTAGAAACAATCTATTAGCTTTAAACATGCAACCATTCAATCATAATAGCCATTGCTCCTCTGCTTGTTCGCTACAACATGTTTCTCAGTCACCTACACGCATCATGCTGAGGACCAGTACTAATGAGGTCATTATTTATTATTATATATTATTTCATTCCATGATATAAGTAATAGTGTGGGTTTGATTTGTCTGTTCTAGCTCTTTGGCCTCAGACTTGATGAAGCTGTGTGCAGAGTCCAGACCCAGGAATAAGGTATAGCACCACACAGTACATCAATCATATATATATATATATATATATATATATATATATA